>JAYESD010000005.1:48638891-49038903 GCA_036927565.1 Tuctoria greenei | reverse complement strand
GTGTCCTGTCTTACCACATTCAAAGCATATTTGAGGTTCGAGCTTCCTCTCCTCCTAGTTCTCACATTTTGCAATGCTTTAGAGAACCTAGTAGAGAGAAGTGCCAGCTCCTCCTCTGAAAATTCCTCAATCTATTCAAGGGTTAGAGAGGACAACAAATCAAGTGTACCACAAGATGAAGATTGACTGGAGCTAGGCATGTCACATCGAGAAACAAATGCAAGAGACTTGTTGGGGTTCTTACGTGATATTATGTCAATTTCATGAGTTTTTTAACTTGGAATATAGTACATATAAAGTAAGTGTACTCATGACAGTAGATTCACCAATGGGTGTAACTTTCATCTCCCATATTGTCATGTCTAATGCACTAAGGAGTTGCCTAGCATTCTCAGGATCAGAAAATTTACGTTGACACTACGTAGATTACTGAGAATTTTAATAAATCAGGCCAAAAAGTTGATCGATGGACTCACCAGGTTGCATCTCAAAGTGCATGTATTAATTTTTGAGCATATCTTGTTTTACCTCCTTGATTGTGTTGGAGTCTTTGTGATAATCACAAAAAAGCTCTCCAAACATCGTATGCTGATCGGAGGTGCGCGACACGATCAAAGTCGCTTTGAGTGAGTCCCTGAATGATCAACTTGCAGGCCTTGTTGTTGTTGTCAACGTGCCGTAGATTTTTGGTCGCAACTTTATTGTTTGGTGCACTTCATAAGGTTTGTATACCTTTTCCATATCGCGAAGCTTGTGCCTGGATGAAAGCCTCTATGCGTGCCTTCCAAACATGAAAATCAATACCACTAAACACACAAGGTTTGGCGGAGTATTTTCTCAATCAGGATTAGTCAAAAACACATGTGAATCACAAAGATTAGAGCACCGTGCTCTTATACCAATTGTATGATTGAAGAGCACGTGTAAAGCTACCAGAGGGGGTGAATGGTAGTTTAAAAACTGTCAGACCTATTTGTGTTGAATACATTGGCTTGTACTAAATACATCGGCTTTAATGATATAAGTTCTGAAATTCTGCCAAAATACCCTTTTTAGCAAGGTCCGACTCTAGCTCCGACCTTCTGCAAGGTCCCGACAATAGGTCTGACTTGCTTTGTCAAGGTCCAACATTTTTTTTGTTAGCTCCGGTGAGCTTTTGTCTTTAGCTCCGGCATGTCTTTGTTAAACTCCGATATGTTTTTGCTAGATCCGACTTATGTTGGTTAGCTCCGACATGTTTTTCTAGCTCCCAGCGCTAGGTTGTACTAACTTTGGTGAGCTCCGGCGCTAGGTTCTACTAGCTTTGGTAAGCTCCAGCTCAAGCTCCCGATTAGCTTTGGCAAGGTTCGGAGCTTGATCGCAATATTTCTGCTTTTACTATAAAATGTTTCGAACTTGCTTTACATTGTTGGAAAGATTTCTTAGTATTCATTTGCTAAGTTTTTGGTGCATTTTGGTTGATATGGGCTGATATTGTTTTGGCTATGCTTGCAACATGCTTATGTGAGGTACTCACGTAAGGTGTTGTGTTCGGAACTAATTTGAGTCCAGTCATGGACTTGGGCTCGTACAGATTGGTTGTTTGTTCATGTGCAGGTGTTGCTTGAGTTCAAGACATGGCTGGTGACGGGATCCATTGAACTATCTTAGGGAGAAGATGAGGTTCAATAACCAAGTTTGGGAGGAATTGTGGTTGAGTTGATCGGGAGGTCGTGCAGCATATTTGAATCAATAACAATGCATATGAAGGTATCGTGGACGTCGTTGGAAGATGTTTGAACGTATGCAAGGAGTGCATGGACATGGCTACATGGTTCTGAGGCGTGATGAAGAGATATGGACGTAAAGAATTGGTCAGAAAGGTCCAACCGACTAGGTTATGGACTCAAGCTGCGGCTAAGTCGTGTTTGACTCAAATATGAAAAGATTTGATTTGGTTATGATAGAATTTCATGTGGATCACGAATTTAAGTTGTTTTAGGAATGTGGGATACATTCCTACGGTGTTTGGAAGTCTTAAGATTGCTTCTATCTGGGTATAGAAGAGTCCTAAGCAGTTATGGAAAGTTTCGATTTGTGAACGGAGTAGGATTAGAGTCCTGATTTGATGTTGAGTTGGCTTTCGAGCTGGTTATATAAGCAAGGGAGGCCAGAGCTCGGTTTGCACGACTTTGGGGCTGTTCCTCCTGTGTTCTATTGAATAAAATTCGTAGTTGAAAGGAACTTTTGTGCCTTGTTTGTCCGACTTGTTCCAGACAAGTTTTTCTCGTCGAGTTTTCTGCACAGCACTACATTTCTTTGGTGGTTTTATTATAACTCGAGTTTTACAGATCCAATTGATGTGATTCTTTTTGGGGTTGTCTTCGAAACTTGATTATCTATCATTTTCAAAATTTCACGATCATTTGATTTGTGGTTTTTGAGCTACACAAGTTTCTTTGCAGTATTACAGATCTGTTTTTTACTCGGTAGAACATATTGACATCTGTTTGATCTTTTGAACGTAACTTGAGTTTCTCTCGACGGATTTGAGTGATTCTTGTTGTGTCATCTTCGTGACTTGATTCTCTCTGATAACTATCATTTTTTTCATGGTGAAACACATTTATATTAGTCTCACACACCGATTTCTTTAACAGATCGTTTTTCTGTCGAGGGGTTTTTATTGCTTCCGCTGAAAAAGTTTTAATCTACCATTCAACCCCCCTCTAGTAGCTTCTCACATGCTCTTCGATCCCTACAATTGGTATCTGAGCCACGATGCTCTAATATTTGTGATTTGCACGTTTTTTTGACTAATCATCATGGAGAAATACTCCGCCAAACCTTGTGTCTTTGCTGGTATTGATTTTCAGGTTTGGAAGGCACGCATGGAGGCTTTCATCCAGGCGCAAGGCTTTGCAATATGGGAGAAGGTGTACAAACCTTACTAAGTGCCGTCAAACGATCAAGTTATAGCTACAAATCTGAGAGCGACTTGTTCCAGACAAGTTTTTTCTAGTCGAGTTTTCTGCACAGCACTACCTTTCTTCGGTGGTTTTTATTATAACTCGGGTTTTACAGATCCAATTGACGTGATTCTTTTTGGGTTGTCTTCGCAAATTGATTATCTATCATCTTTAAAAATTTCACAATCATTTGATTTGTGGTTTTTGATCTACGCGAGTTTCTTTGCAGTATTACAGATCTGTTTTTTACTCGGTAGAACAGATTGACCTTTGTTTGATCTTTTGATCGTAACTTGAGTTTCTCTCGACGGATTTGAGTGATTCATGTTGTGTCATATTCGTGACTTGATTATCTATGATATATATCACTTTTTTCACGGTGAAAACACGTTTAGATTAGTCTCACACACGATTTCTTTAACAGATTGTTTTTCTGCCGAGGGGTTTTTATTACTTCCGCTGAAAAAGTTTCTAATCTACCATTCACCCCCCCTCTGGTAGCTTTTCACGTGCTCTTCGATCCTACAATTGGTATCTGAGCCATGGTGATCTAATCTTTGTGATTTGCATGTGTTTTTTGACTAATCATCATGGAGAAATACTCCGCCAAACCTTGTGTCTTTGCTGTATTGATTTTCAGGTTTGGAAGGCACGCATGGAGGCTTTAATCCAGGTGCAAGGCTTTGCAATATGGGAGAAGGTGTACAAACCTTACGAAGTGCCGTCAAACGATCAAGTTATAGCTACAAATCTGAGAGATGTGGACAATAACAACAAGGCTCGAACTTGATCATACAAGGATTAACTCAAAACGACTTCGACCGTGTTGCACACCTCCGATCTGCATACAATGTGTGGAAAGCACTTTGTGACTACCAAGAAGGATCCCAACACGATCAAGGAGGTAAGGCAATACATGTTCAAGAAAGAATACATGCGCTTCGAGATGCAACCCTGTGTGTCCATTGATGATCTCTTTTGCTCACTTTAATAAAATTCTTAGCAACTTGCGTAGCGTCAATGTTAATTTTTCAGATGCTGAAAATGCTAGGCAGTTGTTAAGTGCATTACACATGTCAGTTTGGAAGATGAAAGTTACATCCATTCGTGAATCTACTGTCATGAGTACACTTACCTTAGATGTGCTATTTTCTAAGTTAAAAACTCATGAAATTGACATAATATCACGTAAGAACCCCAACAAGTCTATTGCTTTTGTTTCTCAACGTGACATGCCTAGCTCTGGTCAATCTTCATCTTGTGGTACACTTGCTTTGTTGTCCTCTCTAACCCTTGAACGGATTGAGGAGTTTCCAGACGAGAGTTAGCACTTTTCTCTACTAGGTTCTCAAAAGCATTGCAAAATGTGAGAACTAGAAGGAGAGGAAGCTCCGGACCTCAACCTCCGGACCTCAACGATGCTTCGAATGTGGTAAGACAGGACACTTTCGTACGGATTGTCCTAACCTTTTAGGTTCTACATCCAAGAAGAAAAACAATCAAGGACGAAGAACTCCTCAACAAATGATAAGAAGAAGAAGAAGAAGGGCTTTACATGTTGAGAACTGGTGAACAGTTTTATCTCCGCTCTCCAGGAACTTGGCTCAAGCGACGTGGACATTGGAAGTGACAAAATGAAGATGATTTGGCAAAGTTGTGCTTCATGGTGGGCAAGTCAAGATCAAGTATGGAGTAGGCTGAACACAACAGCGACAATGAAGAGGTATGTCCTACTTGCGAAGAAATGTGTGATGCTATTGTAAAAGCCCAAACTTTTAAAGCTTTTGTCTCCAATGTATGGCACAGGAAATAATAATTTTAAACATGTACATTGAAGAAAGGTGATATGAGAGCCAATAAATTCATATGGACATGTGTAAAAATGTTTGAAGCTCTTGTTAAAACGTAGAATTCCTTTTGAATTCAGCTAAGCTCAAATTTCCAAAGGTCTTGAATTTCAAATTTAAACACCTTAAATTATGTGCTTTGGTAAAGGGGTAAAACAAATGAAGGTGAAGTAAAAACTAATGTATGCTTAAAAAAGTATATATGGAAATATATTCAAATTAAGTGTTCAATTTCAAATCTGCAGTGGACTAATGATTGAGCACATTATTGGAAACCATGGCAATTTAAAAAGGTAATAATTGAGAAGATTAAAATATATGCATAAAAGTTATGGGTTCAAATTTGAATCTAATTCAAATTCTAAGTGGCCAAACTTTTTATTCAAAGATGTGCAAACCAATTTGTTTGTATCAGGGCTCATCCCATCTAAACAAAGATCTTTGAAGCCAACTGTATTAAAGTAATGAAAGAAATAAAATTAAGGGGATAAGAGCAGAGAGGGGCCCACCTGTAAGAGGAGCCCAGAAGCTGTTTGCTCTGTCTCACCTCACGCGACTGCAGTGCGTGCCAGCACTAAGCAGCAGCGGCAAGCAGCTCTCCAGCTCGATGCGCTTCGCCTGCATGCGCGCCACGGAGGGCCACGACACCACCTGCTCGGCTCCGTCGGTCGGCGTATAAAAGGGACCGAGCGCTCGGCTCTTCTTCTTCCTTCCGCGTCGCTCCACTCGGCCGCCCAAATTATAGCAGCCCCCGCTCAAGCAAAACCATATTTTGGTGCGCGCTCATACCCTCTTGACCTCCCCGAATCGAGGCTGCCGCCGGACCTAGCATCCCGGAGGGAATCGTGGTTTCTTCTTCCGGCGCGCCGTCGACCTTCTTCGTCTACAACCCGAAGCTTTTCCTCCATGGTGAGTACCTTCACAATTCCAACCGCCCCCAGCTTCTACACTTGCGTGCACTCCTTCCTGAGGCGTTAGCTAGCCATATCCCCACTCAGACTAACCGGAATTTCAAATCTCGCCGCCTAGGGCCGGCTCCATGGTGCCACCATACTCTGACCAATTTTCGAGTGATTGGGATGTAGGCCGATGATCACGGCATCACCACGAAGCTTCCAGGGCAAGAAGCAGCCTTTCCCATGCCTTGTACACCGAGAACGCCATCGCCGATCGTCGAGTTCCACTGGTCGCCGGTGTAGGCACGTTTTCGGGGCATTTCAGTCCAAACTGAGGCCACCAGTGAATTCCTGCGGGTCGAAAACCCCCCGGGTGGCAAGTCCCAACCATGGGGAAGGTAGCACGGTGAGCTCCGGCGAGTCGCCGGCCAGCCTCCGACCATGGCGCCGCCATGGGCCGTCGGGGAAGAAGAAGACCCCCCATGGGATTTTCTGTGGCGCAGGGATTCTGTGTGACAACGCGAGTAAACCCTCTGGCCCCAGTGTGCCATCGGTTGGGTGGGAAGAATTAAACCAGTGGGGGCCACATGCCAGTTGATTAAAGGGTTGTCCTTTTCCATTCAAAAAGAATTCCAGAAAAATGCCTAAACTTTGAAATGCTATAACTTTGGCTAGGATGCTCCAAATTAGATAAAACAAATTTTGTAATTCTCCTTAGGATCTGTACTTTCTAGTGGTCCATCCCAATCTTCATGAAAAGCCCTAGAGAATATTCTATAAATCAATTGGTATAATACATTGTGGAAAATATAGAAAAATAGGATTCTATTCAGATAATTCTGGAAATTTACCCAACCAGTCATTTTGCTATGTAGAAGCTCCAGTAAAAGTTTCAGGCATAACAAAGTTGTTTAAGAGGGTTTGATTCAAAATATTTGCCTAGGTTAATTATAATTCCAGAAAATAACAAATTAAATCCAGAAATTCATAAGGACTTGTAAATTCAATTTCTTCCTGTAGCAAGCTTGGAAAATTGTGAAACCAATTTTGGTAGCTTCCTTTTGATCTGTAATATCTAGCTGTGCCATTTATGGACATGATAAAACCTCAGTTTTATCTGCAAATTCCTAAATGATGAAAGCTTGATAGAATTTCTTAGATCAATTTCTCCCATCAAATTCTTTGAAATTTTTATGAGAATTTCTTCATCACATCTGTATACCAGATATAAATTATCAGAGCCAAAAGAACTCATCTGCATAAGAATTTATTCTGTATAGTTTCCTTATATCCATGACTATATAGAAATTTCTTATGTACATTCTTATAATATGAAGTAATATCAAATTAACTTATCCAAATCCAATATAATACCCAACAGTACACCTTATTCATTCTTGATTTACAAACATACTTCCTTTATGAGTATGACATTGCATAATGTGTGCATATTCATTAGTTAAGTTATTAAAGTATATTGTGTGTTATATGCATATTCATTGCGATAGACGCCGTGACGGAAAGGAGTCGAAGAGGACCTGTTCGTGAAGCATCAAGCCACTGACCCTTGACATTTAATCGAATCGCAAACTAAGGCAAGCCCTGGTTTGCATTTAAAAGCTTTACAGAGTTTTGCAGTATTTCTCACATTACGTCTTAAGTTTCATATGTGCATTACGTATAGGGTGATTAATACTCCACTTGCATGACCACAAATCCTAGGGGTTGGTTGGAACGAGTTACAGTTTGACCTGTAGTAACTGCTTTGCTAATGTATAGGAAATCCGATAGAAGCCGAGTAGTTGGAATCTACTCGCGAGAGGGTCACATTTTATTAACCACAAATCAAGTAGTTTATTCTACTTGCGAGAGGAGTCGAGTAGGGGAATCTACTCGCGAGATGTTACCAAAATGTTCACTCTTAATAATTGGAGATGTGGATGGGGATGTTCCTGTAGGACAGGTCCGCAAGGTTGTCTGAGCCCGAATGAGGGGGACAATGCTTGCGACCACATTTGGGCCTAGGCCAGTAAGGGTAAGGCAAATGTGGAGGTTGGTTTGTAGCCTCGTTTGTGTCGGTTAAGGACCGTCTCGTGTGCGGCCCTGTTGAGCAAGTTTGAACAGTACCGGTTACATAATGGATTAATGGGGTCCATTAAACTGATGTAGCTCGGGCACCCTCGTGTCGAAAATTATACCGCCATCCTTCAGGGGAAGATGATCGTAAGGTGGGAACCTCTAAGGAGCAACTTCGATGTGCTCGGTTAGAGACCTTACTTTTGGGACGGTAGAACTGGTTCGACATCGGGATGACGGGTGAAAGGTGGCCACATACGACGTGGGAGAGGAGTACAGTGAAAGGTATTTCCGAGCGGGCGTATGTGTCGTGTATTCCGGGTGTGTCCTGATTGCAATCACTGTCCCTCGCAGTAATAGAGTACCACTTGTTCACTGAGTTGTGACGTAGTAAATACTAAACAAGTCAGACGAATATGATATATTGGTTTACAAATTGCTTGAACAACCTTGTTTGGCTTAGAGATAGAACAATTAAAAGTTTACAGTTTCCAGATACTTTAGCTGTAATAGCATTATGTGCTTTGGGCATGTCATATCATCGGCAAAGCGTTTCTTATTTGATTGCGGAGTCTATGATGTGCCGTGCCTGAAGAATGTCATTTGCTACTTAAAACATGATTATAAGGATCCACTTGTAGGCGAGTCTATTTATGCTATTCCTTACCTATGCTTAGTATTCACCCCTGCATATGTCTAGTGAGACGGGTTAGTCTTGCTGAGCCTTATGCTCACGTTTGCGCTTTAACGATTTTTGCAGGTATTAGTTTTATTTCTGCTGTTTAGGTTGTACATGAGACTCGAGTTGTCGAGATAAATCTCATGTGAACCACGCCGCTGCTGAATGATCGTCATGTTGCTAGTGAGAAGCGTCCTAGGGCATGGACGTCTTATCTTATGCTTAGATAGGTAAGAATATGAGTATGTAGTTCTGCTGCGTGTGTACTTCTGATGTACACTGTTTGTAAACTCTGAATATATTTATTAAATGAAAACTTTGTATATTTTGGTATTCTTTTCGTGTGTGTTGTTAGGTGCCGCATCGCACGACACCACCCAATGAGATCCTCGGGTGTGTGGACGCCGGTCCACACAGACACGGTATCAGAGCTTCATTGGGAATAGCAAGCTCGAAAAGAGCCTATTTTCAAAAACTCCGAAGTAGTCGAGTGAGGATTAGTTATATGCCCACATAAGGTCTATTATAGTATTAGTTACTTAAGGTGGCAAAGCTAACATATGTGTTATTATATTCTGTAAGGACGCTCCGACGTCAGGTAAGAGGTAAGGTACGCCACTGATAGCGGATCAATCTCGGTAAGCTCTGCATACGAGATGTGGTATGTGATATTATGTGGCTTTGTACGGAAAGTCAATATGAGTCTCTGAAACTTTTCCATTCTTCTGAGAACATATGACATGCGGTACCCCAGCGTGACACAAAGTTAGTGGGAGCCCCCGTCGGGTGGGACATAACCCGATGCGCCTCTTACTGGTGCAGCATTATGCAAAGATGTGGGACCCCGTCGGGTGGTAGAAAATCCGGTCATGTACCTCGAGACGTGGCTTAACTCGAGGCGGACCGTATGGAATGATACGGGGCGAATGTTTATACTTTCATATATGTTTTTGTGAATTGATCGCCCGTGCGGGCTAGACTGTACCGTACAGTACCATATGATTGATCAGTAGTTTGAGTGTAGTGACGGGTACACTAACCACATTGAACGTACTGCAAGTCGAATACGTTTGCGAATGACCGTTTTAGTGCCACCTATAGCACATTATGCCAGCAAAGAATCCGGTAAAGATTTTCAGTTTGTGAGGTAACGTAGTACCGACATAATTGTTGTGATGCATTCACACCTTACTTCACCCCAAAAATCTTTTATGTTGAAGAAAAGTAAAACCTTGAATTTAGAACCAAAAGAAAGTTTTAGAATTTAATATGAACTACATAACTCTGATGTTGAACTAAGATTCAATTGGAGTTGAGTGGTTTCCAAAAAGATTCAAAAGCAGAGTTCCCTGTTTTTCTGGCAGAATTTTTGCTGGATTTGTACAGGGCATAACTCTTGCTAGATTTAACCAATGTGGGTGTGTAATACAGTTTTGGAAAGTTCTTGAAGTGCTCTACAACTTGTATGTAGACTTCCAGAACTGAATCAATCTTCAAATTGGTGAAAAATTCCAGTTTGGTAGAACCTGTTGCTGAAAACAGAACTGTGAAAACCTCTCTGGAATTTTTCTGTTTTTCCACAATAACTTCCTGTTGAAAAATTTCTATAGCTCCTAGGTTATATCGTTGGAAAGTTTATGATATTTGTTAAAACTTTTTAATTCAAAGTTTTTCCAAATTTGGGGCAGAACTGTATGGAAATTGATGTTCAAATCAGCCACTTCCGAAGGAGGTGCTGTTGAAATTTTTCCAGAATTCTGTCAACTTTGAAATATCATAACTTTTGATCCAGAGCTGATCAGGAAGCAAAGTAAGATTTTTTTCGAAAGCTAATGAAGTTGGCTGTAACTTTGGTATTCAAGTTCAGGATTGATTCTACTCTTTACTGTAGTAGAATCTGAGTTCTTTGCAAACTGGTCAATTTTGGACAGCAGATTGGCCAATGCAATTGAAATGGAAACTTGTTTATGGATAGGAATGTGTGAAACTTGCCAAAGTTGTGCAACATGTCAAGAGGTATGTATGTTCAGTTTATGAAACTGGAGCATTGGAAAAAGCTTGTTAAGAGGTCTAGAAGAAGTTTAGAATCAGAGTGTCGTTTGAACGTGTATGAATATGCTGCAAAGTTTTATGATTCATATATGGTTAATGTTTTTCAAGCATCGACTGTCATTCAATCTTGGAGAATAACCGTAATTGGTCATTCTTGCAGTATGGTTCGCACTCGTTCCGGCGCTCAAACGGGAGAGTCTAGTCACGGCGGAAATGACTCGACTCGACCGCAAGAACCGCCGTCGACCCGATTGACGGAGGTTATGGCACAAATGGTTGAGTCTCATCGTGAGAACAACCAGCTGCTTCAGACATTGGTGCAACAAGGCTTTATTCAAGCATCACGACAACGGGATCTGAATGAAAGTTCTTATTTGAATTTTCTGACAACTCAACCGCCTGTCTTCACGGAAGTAACAGATCCGTTGGAGGCACATCATTGGATCCAGGTTATTGAAGCTAAACTCGGTTTGATCCAGTGTGACGAGTATCAGAAGGTGGACTTTGCAGTTCAGCAGCTTCATGGATCTGCTGGAGCTTGGTGGGCAGAGTATCTCGCCATGACCATTGAAGGACATCACGTGAATTGGAATGAATTCCGTGATGCGTTTTGTGCTCGGTATATTCCGAGGGGGGTTATCAAGTCGAAGCTTGAAGAGTTTGTAGAATTGACCCAAGGGGGGAGGAGTGCTCTTGAGTACTACAGAGAATTGAACCGGTTGGCACAATATGCACCAGACTATGTGAGAACAGAAGCTTCGAGGTGTGACCGATTTCTCCGAGGCTTGAATGCCAAACTTCATGAAAGATTGGTCCTATTCAACAAAGGAGACTATAATGAATTGGTCAGTAACGCTATATATATCAGAAAGATGCTTCTCTTCATTGTCAGGCGGATATGAGGAAGAGCATCACATCAACGGATAATATTAGTCGTACTCCTCGGAAATTTCGACTGGTATATCATTTACCAGCTGAACTGGAAGTTCGGGTAGTTGCAAGATAGCCACCGATGCAGAGTTGCTCACCACCATTGCAGTGGATTGAAACACCTGAGATGCAGCAGCAAGTGAGTTCTTGTGCACCACCTCCACGAGCGGCACGAAAAGTTACTCCACTGCAGGCAATGCAAAGAACAATACATAGTGGTGGTGATAAAGAGAAGTTAGTACTAGAAGGTCCTACAGCTAAACAAGAGATCAGTCTAGAAGTTGCTCCTCTGAGAAATATTCAATCTTGTAGGCAACAGAAGAAGATGAAAGCCGGCAGCCTCAACTTTATAGCTGTTGTGGATATTCCAGTAGGAGAACCTGTGTTAGCGGGTATGTTCAGCTTAAATGCTCAACCGGCATTTGTGTTGTTTGATTCTGGAGCAACACATGATTTCATCAGCAAGGAGTTCGTGTTGAAGCGTCAATTATCATCAAGAACACTATCAACACCGTATATAATAAATTCACCTGGAGGAAAAATGTCAGCCAACCAGATTATTGCCCGAGCACCTCTATGCTTGGATGGTAGGATTTACCCTACCACCTTCATTATATTGGACGGGCAGAAGGTTGACATTATCTTGGGAATGTCCTGGTTGACACATCATGAAGCAATCTTCAATATCAGTGCTCGTACCGTGCAACTGAATTCTAAAAGGCACGGGCATCATACTTTGGTTCTGAAGAATGTGACACCACAACCTCTAGTGGTGTATAACACGGAAGCCACAAAGCTACAGGACATTCCAGTTGTTCGGGATAACCTGGATGTGTTTCCTGACGATCTGCCAGGCATGCCACCTGAGTGAGATGTGGAATTCAAGATTGAGTTAATACCAGGAACCACGACCATATCTCGAAGAACTTACAAGATGGCACCCAATGAGTTAGCGGAGCTAAAAGAGCAGTTGAATGAGTTACTTGAGAAGGGATTCATACGTCCCAGCTCATCACCATGGGGATGCTCAGCGCTATTCGTAAAGAAAAAGGACGATACACTAAGGCTATGTGTTGACTATCGTCCATTGAATGCTGTAACAAAAAAGAACAAGTATCCACTTCCACGAATTGACATTCTATTCGATCAATTAGTGGGTGCTAAGGTATTTCTGAAGATGGATCTTCGGTCCGGTTATCATCAGATCAAGATATGGGCTGAAGATATACCCAAGACAGCATTCTTGGCAAGATACGGGTTGTATGAGTATCTTGTCATGTCTTTTGGTCTCACCAACGCACCGACTCACTTCATGTATCTAATGAATTCAGTATTCATGCCGGAGTTTGACAAGTTCATGGGGGTCTTCATAGATGACATCTTGGTTTATTCCAAATCAGAGGAAGAACACGCCGAACATCTGAATATCATGCTTCAACGATTGAGAGACCATAAGCTATATGCCAAATTTAGCAAATGTGAATTTTGGATTAACAAGGTACCATTTTTGGGTCATGTTATCTCAGCAGACGGTATTGCTGTGGATCCAAGCAAAGTAGTACATGTACTTAAATGGAAATCTCCGACCTCCATCCATGAGGTCAGAAGTTTCTTAGGTTTAGCTTGCTACTACCGGAGATTTGTTCCAAGTTTCTCCAAAGTGGCTAAGCCTATGACAGAATTGCTGAAGAAAGGAAACAAGTATGTCCGGAGTGAAGCCTGTGAAGAGGCATTCCAGATATTGAAGAAACATCTCATAGCGGCACCAGTTCTAGCTCAACCAGACATGACAAAGCCGTTTGATATTTATTGCGATGCATCAGGCACTAGTCTGGGATGCGTCTTGATGCAAGAAGGACGTGTAATCGCATATGGATCAAGACAACTCCGGATTCATGAGCGGCATTATCCGACTCATGACTTGGAGTTGGCTGTCGTGGTAATGGCATTGAAAATGTGGAGACACTACATAATGGGAAATCTAGTGCATCTCAACACAGACCACGAGAGCCTCAAGTACATATTCACTCAAAAGGATTTGAATATGAGGCAAAGAAGATGGTTAGAGCTTATAAAGGACTATGAACTTGAGGTCCATTACCATCCGGGCAAAGCAAATGTAGTTGTCGATGCTTTGAGTCAGAAATCTCATGTTCACAACATAACCATCATTCCGGATGAAGAGGAAGAACCAAGTCTACGGTTGGTTCCCTACGGAGCTCTATATAATCTTGCTCTCATACCTACAATCCGAGAGGAGATTATTGTAGCTCAGGAGAAAGACAAGGCTATGTTTCACATTCGGAAGAGAATGAGAGACGGAGAGGTGAAATGTTTCCGGGAAGATGAACAAGGAACTCTATGGTTCAATGATCGTATAGTAGTACCCCGGAACATGAAACTCAGAAAGAAGATCTTGGATGAAACTCACCTGTCGAAGTATTCAATCCATCCAGGAAGCAATAAGATGTATCAAGATCTTAGAACGAAATTCTGGTGGACACGAATGAAGAGAGAGATTGCAAAGTACGTGTCCGAGTGTGATACATGCAGAAGAGTGAAGGCTGACTATATGAGGAAAGCGGGACCACTACAACCTTTAAGTGTCCCTGCATTGAAATGGGAGGATCTCAGTATGGACTTCATTGTCGGATTGCCTCTCACGTTCTACAAGCACGATTCTATTTGGGTAATCGTAGACCGATTAACCAAGTCAGCACACTTTATTCCAGTGAACACGGAGTACAATGCAAAGAAGTATGCTGAGCTGTATATGTCACGGATCATGTACTTACACGGAGTTCCCCGCACCATCGTCTCTGACAGAGGATTGTTGTTTGTTGCTCGTTTCTGGGAGCAACTACACGCAGCAATGGGAACTAAGTTAATCCGAAGCTCAGCATACCATCCTCAAACTGATGGACAAACTGAAAGGGTGAACCAAATCCTAGAAGATATGCTGAGGGCATGTGCCATAGATCACGAGAAGAATTGGGATGATCACTTACCGTTGGCAGAGTTCTCATATAACAACGGTTATCAGTCCAGTATAAAAATGGCACCTTTCAAAGCTCTCTACGACCGGAAGTGCCGCACACCACTCAATTAGTGTGAGTCTGGAGAAAGAGTAATCTTCGGAGTGGATCTCACTAATGAAGCTGAAGAACGAGTTAAGCTAGTTCAGGCAAACCTCAGAGCAGCTCAGTCTCGGCAGAAGAGTTATGCTGACAAGCGACGTCGTCCCTTGAGCTTTGACGTTGGAAACCACATGTATCTTCGTCTCTCTCCGATGAAAGGTATTCATCGCTTTGGAGTAAAGGGAAAGCTAGCTCCAAGATTCATAGGGCCATTTCCCATCATGGAAAGATGTGGACCCGTAGCCTACCGGCTGGAGCTACCCGCGTCATTGGCCAGAGTGCACAATGTATTCCACGTGTCTCAGTTAAGGAAGTGTCTCAAAACTCCGACAGAAGTCATATCTGAGGACATGGAAGAACTAAAGCCGGATCTGACCTATGTTGAACAACCGATCCGGATTATTGATGAGAAGACGAGAGAGACAAGAAACCGAATGTTGTGGTTCTATAAAGTGTTATGGAAGAACCACACCGTCGAAGAAGCTACATGGGAGAGTGAAGACTATCTTTGCTCCAACTATCTGGAGTTGCTATCGTCGTATCAACGGTGATACACTCCGACATTTCTTCTTCTTTTGTAATCTCGGGATGAGATTCTTTTAAGGGGGGAGGAATGTAAAAGCCCAAACTTTTGAAGCTTTTGTCTCCAAGTATGGCACAAGAAATAATAATTTTAAACATGTACATTGAAGACTAAGGTGATATGAGAGCCAATAAATTCATATGGACATGAGTAAAAATGTTAATGTGAAGCTCTAGTTAAAACCTAGAATTCCTTTTGAATTCAGCTAAGCTCAAATTTCCAAAGGTCTTGAATTTTAAATTTAAACACCTTAAATTATGTGCTTTAGTAAAGGGGTAAAACAAATGAAGGTGAAGTAAAAACTAATGTATGCTCAAAAAAGTATATATGGAAATATATTCAAATTAAGTGTTCAATTTCAAATCTGCAGTGGACTAATTATTGAGCACATTATTGGAAACCCATGGCCATTTAAAAAGGCAATAATTGAGAAGATTAAAATATATGCGTAAAAGTTATGGGTTCAAATTTGAATCTAATTCAAATTCTAAGTGGCCAAACTTTTTATGCAAAGATGTGCAAACCAATTTGTTTGAATCAGGGCTCATCCCATCTGAACAAAGATCTTTGAAACCAGCTGTAATGAAAGAAATAAAATTAAGGGGATAAGAGCAGAGTGAGGCCCACCTGTAAGAGGAGCCCAAAAGTTGTTTGCTCTGTCTCACCTCATGCGACTGCAGCGCGCGCCAGCGCTGAGCAGCAGCGGCAAGCAGCTCTCCAGCTCAATGTGCTTCGCCTACATGCGCGCCACGGAGGGCCACAACACCACCTGCTCGGCTCCGTCGGTCGGCGTATAAAAGGGACCGAGCTCTCGGCTCTTCTTCTTCCTTCTTCGTCGCTCCACTCGGTCGCCCAAATTACAGCAGCCCCCGCTCAAGCAAAGCCACGTTTTGGTGCGTGCTCATACCCTCTCGACCTCCCTGAACCGAGGCTGCCGCCGGACCTAGCATTCCGGAGGGAATCGCGGTTTCTTATTCCGGCGCGCCATCAAACTTCTTCGTCTACAACCTGAAGCTTTTCCTCCATGGTGAGTATCTTCACAATTCCAACCGCCCCCAGCTTCTACACTTGCGTGCGCTCCTTCCTGAGGCGTTAGCTAGCCATATCCCCACTCAGACTAACCGGAATTTCAAATCTCGCCGCCGCCTAGGGCCGGCTCCACGGTGCCCCCATACTCCAACCATTTTTCGAGCGATTGGGATGTAGGCCGATTATCAGGGCATCACCACGAAGCTTACAGAGCAAGAAGCAGCCTTTCCCATGCCTTGTACACCGAGAACCGCCGTCGCCGATCGTCGAGTTCCGCCGGTCGCCGGTGTAGGCACGTTTTCAGGGCGTTTCAGTCCAAACTGAGGCCACCAGTGAATTCCTGAGGGTTAAAAACCCCCGGGTGGCAAGTCCCAGCCACGGTGAAGGTAGCACGGTGAGCTCCGGCGAGTCACCGGCCGGCCTCCGGCCATGGCGCCGCCACGGGCCGTCGGGAAAGAAGAAGACCCCCCCCCCCCCCCCCCCCCCCCCGAGGGATTTTATGTAGCGCAGGGATTCCATGTGACAACGCGAGTAAACCCTGTGACCCCGGTGTGGCATCGGCTGGGTGGGAAGAATTAAACCAGTGGGGGCCACATGCCAGTTGATTAAAGGGTTGTCCTTTTCCATTCAAAAAGAATTCCAGAAAATACCTAAACTTTGAAATGCTATAACTTTGGCTAGGATGCTCCAAATTAGATAAAATAAATTTTGTAATTCTCCTTAGGATCTGTACTTTCCAGTGGTCCATCCCAATCTTCATGAAAAGCTCTAGAGAATATTCTATAAATCGATTGGTATAATACATTGTGGAAAATATAGAAAATAGGATTCTATTCAGATAATTCTGGAAATTTACCCAACCAATCATTTTGTTATGTATAAGCTCCAGTAAAAGTTTCAGGCATAACAAAGTTGTTTAAGAGGGTTTAATTCAAAATCTTTGCCTAGGTTAATTTTAATTCCAGAAAATAACAAATTAAATCCAGAAATTCATAAGGACTTGTAAATTCAATTTCTTCCTGTAGGAAGCTTGAAAAATTGTGAAACCAATTTTGCTAGCTTCCTTTTGATCAGTAATATCTAGCTGTGCCATTTATGGACATGATAAAACCTCAGGTTTTATCTACAAATTCCTAAATAATGAAAGCTTGATAGAATTTTGTAGATCAATTTCTCCCATCAAATTCTCTGAAATTTTTATGAGAATTTCTTCATCACATCTGTATACCAGAGATAAATTGTCAGAGCCAAAAGAACTCATCTGCATAAGAATTTATTCTGTATAGTTTCCTTATATCCATTACTATATAGAAATTTCTTATGTACATTCTTATAATATGAAGTAATATCAAATTAACCTACCCAAATCCAATCTAATACCCAACAGTACACCTTATTCATTCTTGATTTACAAACACACTTCCTTTATGAGTATGACATTGCATAATGTGTGCATATTCATTAGTTAAGTTATTAAAGTATATTGTGTGTTGTATGCATATTCATTGCGATAGACGCCGTGACGGAAAGGAGTCGAAGAGGACCTGTTCGTGAAGCATTAAGCCACTGACCCTTGACATTTAATTGAATCGCAAACTAAGGCAAGCCCCGGTTTGCATTTAAAAGCTTTACAGAGTTTTGCAGTATTTCTCACATTACATCTTAAGTTTCATATGTGCATTACGTATAGGGTGACTGATACTCCACTTGCATGACCACAAATCCCAGGGGTTGGCTGGAACGGGTTACAGTTTGACCTGTAGTAACTGCTTTGCTAATGTATAGGAAATCCGGTAGAAGTCGAGTAGTTGGAATCTACTCGCGAGAGGGTCACATTTTATTTACCACAAGTCAAGTAGTTTATTCTACTTGCAAGAGGAGTCGAGTAGGGGAATCTACTCGCGAGATGTTACCAAAATGTTCACTCTTAATAATTGGAGATGTGGACGGGGATGTTCCTGTAGGACGGAACGCGCAAGGTTGTCTGAGCCGGAATGAGGGGGACAATGCTTGCGACCACATTTGGGCCTGGGTCGGTAAGGGTAAGGCAAATGTGGAGGTTGGTTTGTAGCCCCGTCTGTCTTGGTTAAGGACCATCTCGTGTGCGGCCCTGTTGAGCAAGTTTGAACAGTACTGATTACATAATGGATTAATGGGGTCCATTAAACTGATGTAGCTCGGGCACCCTCGTGTCGAAACTTATACCGCCGTCCTTCGGGGGAAGATGATCGTAAGGTGGGAACCTCTAAGGATCAACTTTGACGTGCTCGGTTAGGGACCTTACTTTTGGGACGGTAGAACTGGTTCGACATCGGGATGACGGGTGAAAGGTGGCCACATACGACGTGGGAGAGGAGTACAGTGAAAGGTATTTCCGAGCTGGCGTATGTGTTGTGTATTCCGGGTGTGTCCTGATTGCAATCACCGTCCCTCGCTGTAATAGAGTACCACTTGTTCACTGAGTTGTGACGTAGTAAATACTAAATAAGTCAGACGAATATGATATATTGGTTTACAAATTGCTTGAACAACCTTTTTTGGCACATAGATAGAACAATTAAATGTTTACAGTTTCCCCATACTTTAGCTGTAATAGCATTATGTGCTTTGGGCATGTCATATCATCGGCAAAGCATTTCTTGTTTGATTGTGGAGTCTATGATGTGCCGTGCCTGAAGAATGCCATTTGCTACTTAAAACATGATTATAAGGATCCACTTGTAGGCGAGTCTATTTATGCTATTCCTTACCTATGCTTAGTATTCACCCCTGCATATGTCTAGTGAGACGGGTTAGTCTTGCTGAGCCTTATGCTCACGTTTGCGCTTTAACGATTTTTGCAGATATTAGTTTTATTTCTGCTATTCAGGTTGCACATGAGACTCGAGTTGTCGAGATAAATCTCATGTGAACCACGCCGCTGTTGAATGATCGTCATGTTGCTAGTGAGAAGTGTCCTAGGGCATGGACGTCTTCTCTTATGCTTAGATAGGTGAGAATATGAGTATGTAGTTCCACTGCGTGTGTACTTCTGATGTACACTGTTTGTAAACTCTGAATATATTTATTAAATGAAAACTTTGTATATTTTGGTATTCTTTTCGTGTGTGCTGTTAGGTGCCGCATCGCACGGCACCACCCAATATGAGATCCTCGGGTGTGTGGACGCTGGTCCCCACAGCTATTTCTCGTGCCACTATGATAGTTAAGAAAAAGGACAAAAATCTTAGGGACAATGCTATTAAAATTGAGTAACTAGAATCTGAAATTAATCATTTAAAATCCTTGATTTCTGGTGATGATTCTTGTTCCTCATGTTATTTAATATATGAACAATTGTCCTCATTAAGAAGTGTGCACACCTCCACCCTTGATTAACTTGAGTTAGAAATTGAAAAGAACAGAGAGCTTGCTGCACTTAATGATAAAAAACTTGAAAGATGCTAGTTGTTCAACAATTGATTTGCATTGTTCTACTTGTGATGATCTTGATAAGAAACTACAAGATGCTATGAATGAAATTTCTACATTGAACAATTTTTTACATTCTCATGAAGTTAAATGTTGTTCCAATTGCAAATTAAAAGGAAAAACTTCATGTGAAAATTGACTTGATCTGTCCAATAAACTTGATAACATGCATAGGACATTAGATCTATTTTGTAATGGGAATAAGAACCTAAACTTGCTGCTAAATTCTTCCAAGTCTTGCAATGATAAAACTGGTTTAGGTTTTGATTCTCATGCTCATGCTAAGGCACATTCACCTAAAATTGTGAAGTCATTAGGAAGTGGTTTGATTCAAATAGTTCCTAAACAAAAAGAAGTGGTTTTCAAATCTGCAGGAGTGTTGTCTCATTCGGTTTCAAATAAAAATGTTGCTTGCTCATCTAGACATGAACACAAAGTTAAATTTCATTGTACCTACTGTGGTAGAGATGGTCATATCATAGATTTTTGTTATAGACTAGCTAAACAACAGAAAAAGGAAAGAGTGATTGCTAGATCTCATAACTTTCATGCAAAAATTGCTGCACATATTAAACCGAATGCCAGGAACATGCAACCTGCTGTTATGAGTCAAAAACATTCAAAATTTACCTCCGGACCTTCTGTTTTTGCCTCCGGAGCTACAGATTTTTGTGCTACACAAGTAACACCTTATAGGTCAGTAGTTAAGAACAAAAAATCTCAAACTTTGACTCATAAACATGATGTTTTATCTCAGCTTTCGTGTGTTTTTCCTGTTGCACGTCGTGTGACTCAGTATTGGATTCCTAAATGCCTTTTGACTAACCCCAATATTGAGTCATCGACGTATTGTGCTTCTGTGTAGGTTACACGTTTGAGGAAGGAGAACATTTGGATTGTGAATTCAGGTTGCTCACGCCACATGACCGGTTCACATACTCCTCTCGCAATGATCATGACAACTGAACCGTGTCAACTTTTGCTCCTTGACACCGTAGGATTTTCACGTGTTCAATCCTTCAGAGGTAAATGATATGTTGTTGTGATTGTTGATGATTATTCTAGATACTCTTGGGTTTACTTTATGGCATCTAAGAATGAAGCTTTTAGTCATTTTAGAACTTTATTTCTTAGATTATCAATTGATCACCCAGGATCTTTAAAAGCAATTAGAAGTGATAATGGAACTGAATTTAAAAATCAATCTTTTGATCACTTTTGTGCTGAAAATGGAGTAGATCATCAATTTTCTTCACCATATGTACCTCAACAAAACGGTGTTGTAGAAAGAAAGAACAGAACCTTAGTTGAGATGGCTAGGACTATGCTTGATGAATATCAAACTCCTAGGAAATTTTGGGCTGATGCGATTGCAACTGCTTGCTATGTCTCCAAATGTGTTTTCTTGCGTACTAAGCTAGGTAAACACCATATGAGCTCCGGTTTGGACATAGGCCTAGTGTCACACACTTTCGGGTCTTTGGTTGCAAATGTTTTGTTAAGAAACATGGTAATCTTGATAAATTCGAACCTAGATCCTTTGATGACATTTTTCTTGGTTATCCATCTCATACTAGAGACTACCGTGTGCTTTTACTTGACACTAACAAAATTGTGGAGACTTGTGAGGTGTCTTTTGATGAAGCTAGCCCAGGTACTAGCTTAAACATTGCAGGTCAGGATCCATATCTGCAGGGGGGAGCATTTTAGTTGATGATGAGGAAGAAGTGGAGCTGCTGTCCGAAAATTCGGCAGCTAATGACATTGTTCCAGCTCCTGATTTTGATTCACAGCCAGCACCGACGGCCACCATTGCTGGTCCAGATCCTCCTCAAGTCACAAGCTCATCGATTTGTGATGAACATGAAGAAGAAGAAGCTTGTGAAGTGTCCAGTCCCCTTCGGGTTCTCAAAAGTCATCCTCCATAACAAATTATTGGAAGCTTGCACGAACGAGTCACACGGTCGAGGTTTTGCGATCCAAACTCTCATGCTCATTCTTCTTTTGTTGCTTATTTTGAACCCAAAGATATATCACACGCACTCACTAATGAATCTTGGATTATTGCCATGCAAGAAGAGTTAGAAAATTTTGAAAGAAATAATGTTTGGAAACTTGTACCTCCACCTCAAGGTCACACTTTAATTGGAACTAAATGGGTGTTTAAAAATAAACAAAGTGAGGATGGGGTTGTGGTTAGAAATAAGGCTAGGTTGGTTGCTCAAGGTTTCACTCAAGTTGAAGGTCTATATTTTGATGAAACTTTTGCTCATGTTGCTAGATTAGAAGCCATAAGAATTTTGTTAGCTTTTGTTGCATCTAAAGGTTTTAAGCTATATCAAATTGATGTTAAAAATGCTTTTCTTAATGGCTACATAGATGAGGAGGTTTATGTCAAACAACCACCGGGTTTTGAAAATCCAGATTTTCCTAATCATGTTTACAAATTGTCCAAAGTCTTGTACGGTCTCAAACAAGCCCCTAGAGCATGGTATGATAGGTTAAAAAAATTCTTACTTGAAAAGGGGTTTACCATGGGCAAGGTTGATAAAACTCTTTTTGTGCTTAAGCATGTCAATGACTCATTATTTGTTCAAGTGTATGTGGATGATATTATCTTTGGTTGTGCTTCTCATGATCTTGTGTCCAAGTTTTCAGCTATGATGAGTTCAGAATTTGAGATGAGTATGATGGGAGAACTCACGTATTTTTTGGGGCTGCAAATCAAGCAAACCAAGGAGGGTACCTTTGTGCATAAAACGAAGTATACAAAAGACCTTCTAAGGCACTTCAACATGGACAAAAACAAGCCTCTTCGGACACCAATGGGAACAGCAATGACACCTGAACTTGATGAAGATGGTGAACCTGTGGATCAAAAATAATATAGAAGCGTGATCGGATCACTTTTGTACCTCACGGCATCAAGGCCGGACATACAACTCAGCGTATGACTTTGTGCACGGTTTCAAGCCTCTCCACGTGCTTCACATCGTCAAGACCTCAAAAGGATTCTCAGGTACTTACATGGAACTCAAGAATTTAGTATTTTTCTTCCTTCTTCCTCAACCGTTACTTTGAAAGCTTTTTCCGATGCTGATTTTGGGGGTTGTAGGATTGATAGGAAAAGACTTCTGGTGCTTGTCATTTTCTTTGTAATTCACATGTTGCTTGGTCCTCTAGAAAACAAAACTCAGTTGCCAATCCATAGCTGAATCTGAATCTGTAGCTGCTGCTAGTGCTTGCTCACAAATTCTTTGGATTGTTCAAACACTTAAGAACTGTGGGGTTGATCTAGATAATGTTCCACTGTTTTGTGATAACACTAGTGCCATTTGCATTGCTAAAAACCCCGTTCAACATTCTATAACTAAGCACATTGATATTAGGTATCACTTTCTCCGTGATCATGTTGAAAAAGGGGGAGTTTTCAAACTTGAGAAGTCTATGTGTGAATCTGAAATTAAAATAATATGAGCATAGTATTTCATACATATATGACTTAGTGATTTCTTTTACATGCTGGAAGTTCTTACTATATTACTCGTGTTATACATTTTGTAGTTTTTGCCATGTCTAGTAATTCAAATAATTAATTACACTAAATCTGGTCATGGTCAAACTTTCTTGCTATTTTGAACTTGTTGCATGCTCACAAGTGCTTTTAATCATAAAGAATTGATCAAGTAATCAACTCACATGTTGAGTTTTTATGAACAAATATAAATTGAGAAAAGATAAAGAGAATATGCATGCATATATAAATTGAGAAAAGATAAAGAGAATATGCATGCATCACACTTCTTCTTTTGAGATGGCTTATCATTGCACTTAGATATGAACTTGGAAGAAGTTATGTATGGCTAAAATCATGTCCTTAAGCTTCCGATTGTCAAATGACATAGACTTGGCTTGGTTGGTTAGAATAAGGCAGATGCACATATAATCTCTTGCAAATATCATATGATCTAAATTTGTGCTTTGAAAAATAATAAAATGCAGCAACTAGTGTCATGCTTTCAGGTTTTGAAATAGTTAAGTTTGTGAGATCATGACTTGCTTAAAATGAAAATTACATTTGATCTCTAGCATGGCTTACACTACTTTATGTATTTCATTGATGTGATAGTGTAAGTTACTTGATAGTATGACTTGGATGAGCTTTGTTTTATATGTCTATCTTATAATATGCTCATAACAATTAAAATTTATTTTTTGAACCTTGTTGAATACATTGTCAAAGGGGGAGAGAAAATATGTGAATTTTTTTAAGAGAAGTATGCAAGGAGGAGAAATTGATTACACACCACATATTCACAATTGTTTTGGCACGATTCTTCTCAGGGGGAGAATTTGTTTTTCTTCTCATTTTATGTCTGTTTTACAAAGAGGGAGAAATTGTTTTCAAAACTTTTTATGTCAATAAGCCAATGTTCGGATTTTAAATGGTGTTGCCAATGCATTCATCAAGGGGGAGATTGTGAGACCTATGTGTGCTGAATACATTGGCTTGTACTGAATACATTGGCTTTGATTATATAAGTTATAAAATTCTGCCAAAATACCCTTTTTAGCAAGGTCCGACTCTAGCTCCGAGCTTCTGCAAGGTCGGACAATAGGTCCAACTTGCTTTGTCAAGGTCCAACATGTTTTTGGGTGGCTCCGGTGAGCTTTATCTTTAGCTCCGGCATGTCTTTGATAGCTCTGGCGTGTCTTTGTTAAGCTCTGATATGTTTTTGCTAGGTCCGACTTATGTTGGTTAGCTCTGACATGTTTTTCTAGCCCTAGCGCTAGGTTGTACTAGCTTTGGTAAGCTCCGACGCTAGGTTCTACTAGCTTTGGTAAGCTCCAGCTCAAGCTCCGATTAGCTTTGGCAAGGTTCGGAGCTTGATCACAATGTTTCTACTTTTTCTATAAAATGTTTCAAACTCGCTTTACATTGTTGTAAAGATTGCTTAGTATTCATTTGCTAAGTTTTTGATGAGTTTTGGTTGATATGGCTATATCGTTTTGCTATGCTTTGCAACATGCTTTTGTGAGGTGCTCACGTAAGGTGTTGTGTTAGGAACTAATTTGAGTCAATTCGTGGACTTGGGCTCGTACGGATTGGTCGTTTGTTCATGTGCAGGTATTGCTTGAGTTCAAGACATGGCTGGTGACGGGATCCATTGAACTAGTCTTAGGGAGAAGATGAGGTTCAACAACCAAGTTCGGGAGGAATTGTGGTTGAGTTGATTGGGAGGTCGCGCAACATGTTTGAATCAAGAATGATACATATGAAGGTATCGTGGACAATGTTGGAAGATGTTTGCACATATGCAAGGAGTGCATGGACGTGGCTACATGGTTCCGAGGCGTGATGAAGAGATATGGACGCAAAGAATTGGTCGGAAAGGTCCAACCGACTAGGTTATGGACTCAAGCTGCGGCTGAGTCGTGTTTGACTCAAATATGGAAAGATTTGAGTTGGTTATGATAGGATTTCATGTGGGTCACGAATTTGAGTTGTTTTAGGAATGTGGGATACGTTCCTAAGGTGTTTGGAAGTCTTAAAAGTGCTTCTATTTGCGTATAGAAGAGTCCTAAGCAGTTATGGAAAGTTTTGATTCGTGAACTGAGTAGGATTAGAGTCCTGATTTGAGTTGAGTTGGCTTTCGAGCTGGTTATATAAGCAAGGGAGACCAGAGCTCGTGTTGCACGACTTTGGGGCTGTTCCTACTGTGTTCTATTGAATAAAATTCGTAGTTGAAAGTAACTTTTGTGCCTTGTTTGTCCGACTTGTTCCAGACAAGTTTCTCTTGTCGAGTTTCGTGCACAGCACTACCTTTCTTCAGTGGTTTTATTATAACTCAAGTTTTACAGATCCAATTGATGTGATTCTTTTTGGGTTGTCTTCACAACTTGATTATCTATCATCTGTCATTTCACGATCATTGGATTTGTGGTTTTTAATCTACACGAGTTTCGTTGCAGTATTATAGATCTGTTTTTTACTCGGTAGAATAGATTAACCTTTGTTTGATCTTTTGATCGTAACTTAGTTTCTCTCGGCGGATTTGAGTGATTCTTGTTGTGTCATCTTCGTGACTTGATTCTCTCTGATATCTATCACTTTTGTCATGGTGAAACACGTTTAGATTAGTCTCACACACGATTTCTTTAACAGATTGTTTTTCTACCGAGGCGTTTTTGCTTCCACTAAAAAAGTTTTAATCTACCATTCACCCCCTCTGGTAGCTTTTCACATGCTCTTCGATCCTACAAAAACTTTTCAGCGGAAGCAACAAAACACCCCTCGGCGGAAAACCGATCTATTAAAGAAACCGTGTGTGCGACTAATCTAAACGTGTTCAATTTGACAAAACTAGTATAGATTGTATAGAATCAAGTCACTAAGACTTCACAACAAGAATCATAAAAATCCGTTGAGAGAAACTTAAGTTACGATCGAAAGATCGAACAAAGGTCAATTTGTCCTACCCGAGAAAAACCGATATGAAATACTACAAAGAAACTCGTGTAGATCAGAAACCGCAAATCCAATGACCATGAATTTTTCACAGATGATAGAAAATTAAGTTTTGAAGACAACCCAAGAAGAATCATATCAATTGGATCTGTAAAACTCGAGTTACGATAAGACCACCAAAGCTAGGTAGTGCTGTGCAGAAACTCGACGAGAAAAATTTGTTTGAAACAAGTCGGACGAACAAGCCACAAAAGTTCCTTTCAACTATGAATTTTATTCAATAGAACACAAGAGGAAAAACCCAAAAGTCGTCTGCCACGAGCTCTGGCCTCCCTTGCTTATATAACCAATTACCCTTAGGCCAACCCAAACCTAACTAGGACTCTAATCCTACTCAATTCACGAATTGAAACTTTCCATAACTGCTTAAGACTCTTCTATACACAGATAGAAGCAATCTTAAGACTTCCAAACACCTTAGGAACGTATCCCACGTTCCTAAAACAACTCAAATTAATGAGCCACACGAAACCCTATCATAACCAACTCAAATATTTCCATATTTGAGTTAAACATGACTCAGCCGCAGCGTGAGTCCATAACCTAGTTGGTTGGACATTTCCGACAAATTTTTACGTTCACATCTCTTCATCACACCTCGGAATCATGTAGCCATGTCCATGCACTCCTTGCACGTGTGCAAACATCTTCCAACGACGTCCATGATACCTTCATATGCATTGTTCCTGATCCAAACATGTTGCGTGACCCCCCGATAAACTTAACCACAATTCCTCCCGAACTTGGTTGTTGAACCTCATCTTCTCTCTAAGACTAGTTAAATGGATCCCGTCACCAGCCATGTCTTGAACTCAAGAAACACCTGCACATGAATAATCAACCAACACTTCTGAGCACAAGTCCTCGACTTGACTCTCATTAGTTCTAATAACCACAACACCTTACGTGAGCACCTCACATAAGTATGTTGCATAAAATAGCAAAAAGATACCAACCATAACCACCAAAACACAAACAAAACTTAGTAAAAGAAAACTAAGCAAACTTTCTGTAATAATAAAAAAAAAGAAAGTTCGAAACATTGCAAATTAAAAGCAGAACCACTGCGATCAAGCTTCGAACCTTGCCAAAGCTAACCGGAGCTTATCAAAGCTAGTCGGACCTAGTGCCGAAGCTTACAAAAGCTAGTCGGACCTAGAGCCGGAGCTAACCAAAGCTAGTCGGACCTAGACAAAGAAGTCAGACCTAGCGTCACATCTTGCTGGCCTACCCAAAACAAGCCGGACCTATAGTCGGACATTGCTAGAGCTCGGACCTAGAGTCGGACATTCATGATAAAGGTGTTTTGGTAGTATTCAAAACTTTTATCGCCATAGCCAATGTATTCATCACACATAGGTCTCACAGGAATGTTGGCCATGGTGTTGGTGGGTCGTCAGCGCGGAGAAGACGATGAAGAAGAAGAAACAGATGAGTGACACACTTGTGGAGAATTGACGGGTGATGGCGCCTCTTAAATAAGGTTTGTGCAGAGTCGCTGATGGAGTGGTTGGTTTCCCGTGCATTGATGAAACGATGGGACACATCGATACCACCTCGGGGAAACGAAAGGTCACGCACGCCAGTCGCACGTGTCTCTGCACCACGACCTTCAAAATTAAGTTCTCTACAGTCCTCGTGCCACGCGTCTCTCTTTCAACAATGGAAGACGCGCTTTCATATAGCGCATGTCTCACTTTAGTCTCTCGCGCGTATCGCTTTAGTCTCACTCGCCTCGCGTTTATCTTGCTCGTCTCTTCACCGTCGGTGCTCCTTTACTAAGACCAACACTACTTTACTAATCGACCAACTCCAGTGTGACTGCCGCCTCTATTCGCGATCACCGTCATCGTCACCATCCTCCTCGTCATCGTCACTGTTCATGGATGGGTTAGATATCAACTTGGTTTGTAGCCGACTAAAGGTGGAGCGCTTGGCGTGGTGCAAGAATCATACCCATGTATGTACTTAACTGTTCACACCAGTCGCATGGTTGTATATATGTAGCTCTGCATTGGACTGATGAACTTAACTGTAGTTTTGTTTTTCTGTCTTTTTATTTTTGGTATTTTCAATTTCTTTGCGTAGGGTTTCTCCGCAAAGTCTGAATCGGGGGATTTATTGAAGTGGCAGTGCATTGTCCCCGGTAAAGAAGGGGTAAGTCATGAAGAACAAGCACAATCATATGAGTATAACCATCATCCTCTTATTAAATAAAATTTCCTTTATAAAATGACTGGGAAGGTGGTTACTACCCCCTGACAATCTCCCTCTCGGAGGACTATCCATTGGTTCCTCCAAGATGTGCCTTTACACGTGGTTTCTTCCACCCAAATGTTCATTGCTCAAGAGCACTTTGCATTGGGATTCTTGATCAAGAGACCGTAAGATAGACTTTATTTGCTCATGTAATTAGTAATTGATGCCGAACTTAGTTGAACTTGTTTCTTATGTTGCTTAATTTGATATTTTGTAGGGGTGGTGGACTCATTTTACAATCAAAACTATACTACTTGAAGTTCAGCGTTTGCTTCATCAGTCAAATCCGCCCAATGTTAAAAATGATTGCTATAATCTACTTGTCAAGGTTAGACACTTTGTGTTAGTGACCAACATAGGTTATTCATTTCCCATTCGACATTTGTTAATTTAAAGAATGTCAATATTTTCAGGATCCAGGGGAATATAAGAGACGTGTTCAGGAGCAAGCTGGATGGTACAATTTAGATTGTTCGATGGGAGCTTTAGGAATAAGTTTAGATTCAAAATTACTTTAGAAGGTACGTAATGTGTATGAACTATGAAATTCATTGAGTTGCAAATTATCTCCGAATTGCAATGTCATTGCGTTTGTTTATCCCTGAATTCCAATTATACCCCTTAGTTGCAATGTCATCGCGTTTGTTTATCCAAGCAACAGACGCTCATGATAATGTGTGAGTGGCAATAGAGAGACGAGTGCATGAGAGACGCACTTTAAAAAGGCACATCTTTGATTTTTGAGATCTGGCAATAGGGAGATGCGCCTTACCAGGACATGTCTCCGATTCATGCTGAAGATCTTATGTCCCACCTTAGAAATCTGAGCGCGTTGCAATGATCATATAAGTCATTGCACACAGTTTCCAGTTGGACAAGTCCACATGCGAAAGTTGTTGTTCGCAAGAACAACAGCTTTCACATGCGGCTTGCCCGTTCGGCCACAAAATAATGCGAGACGTGTGTTATATATGAACGTCTAAGAATTTTGACCTATTTTTAGCTCTCGCGCGCTCTCTGGCGAAAATTTTCGCGCAAAACCTACTCGTGCTCTCTCGACAAAGGGAGACACTGAAATGAGAGACGCGTGTTAGAGAGGCCCGTCTCCAAGTTTTGCTATTTTTATGTCTCGTGTGCTCTCTACCAACACCTGGCAAAATTTTTTTAGCTCTTGCATGCTCTCTCGACCTAGAAACCGCAGCTCCTGAGCACACCATCACCGTCCCTCTTCCTCAACTTACTCTTCGTCATTGTCGCGCTGCCACCGTTGACCCCGACCCCGTCGTCGACCCTGACCTTTGTCATCAGAGAGTTCAGCACGCTGGAGCACGCCGCCTCGTCCCCTGTCCCCAGAGCACGCTGCCACCTCGACTCCGACCTCGATAATCGATATGATCATGTCGTCGCCTTCACATAAATGGAAATGTTCTCTCTATCCCCAAAGCATGCCTGCGTGCTGTCATCAGAAAGTTGAGGAACCGCCACTCCGGCGTCTCTGCCAGCTCATCATGGAGCACGCCGCTGCCTCGTTCCCTGTCCCCAGAGCACGATGCCACCTCGAACCTGCCCTCAGAGCGTGCATTTTAGTGATTTTATTGAATTTGAAGATGTCCAATGAGGGCTCATCGTTAATGAATTCATTGATCCAAAGGGAGAATTTTCATTATGGTCTACATTCATCTTCCTTGTTTATGTCCAATGCAGAAGTAATATTGTATATAATGAATTCTGATTCGCAAACCGTTGATACTGCAGGAACTGTGGTTGACACTAGCATTTGTTATCCCTGTGAGTTTGATTTCTATCTTTGCAGCCATGCTGGAATCAAGGTACCTCTGCGATAATTGGTGTTGCTCTCACGAGTTTATGATATCAGGCTATTAATGCAACAGTGGAATATAAATTGTTTGTTTTTTTAAGGGACAAGCACGCCAGCTCACTAGCATGTCCTTTATGATGAGAACAATTTCTCTGCTGATGCTTTGCAGATGGTCACCAACTGCATGTGCTACAAGTAAGCTCGGTTCTCCATTCACTAACAGTTCCTGTGTCTATTACAATTATATACCAATTTGTTCCTAAGCCTTCAGATATTTGCTCCCTTATGTCACTGTTTAAGTGAATGTGACTGCAATTTGATAATGTTTTATATGATTTTAGTGATTTTATTGAATTTGAGGATGTCTCAATCGGATCATTAGAGGCTATGAAGGCTCATCATTAATGAAGTCATTGATCGGGAGAATTTTAATTACGGTATACAGGATTAGATGATGATAGATACGATGTGTGTAATTAGTTACTTTGCACAAGATGAACATTGTATTTGATTGGTCAACATAATTTAAGGTGTGATCTTTTTGGCTATACATATGTTCATCTATGTCTATGTTGCTGACACTGGCAATGCAGCTGCCAAATCCTAGCTAGCTCCAGGATGTAGCCAACAACATGGATAATCAGGGGTGGAGGGCATCTAATAGGAGACCATTCCTGTAGACAATCCACGAAGAGCTGTAACAGAGAACGTCTTGAATTACCTGAATAAAGGAGACAAGCTTCCCTAAAGCCCGTCTCAAATAAGAAAACAAATCTGCAACGCGCTTTAATAAAGAGCATCTCGGATCAGTCAATAAACCTGCGATGTGCTATGTTATAGCTTGTCTCGCATGTATGCTGATGGGCAATGCGCAGAAATCACGTCTCCAATGACATCGCAAAGATCGTCTGTTATGACTCGAAGAAAGGAGACGCACTACCTTTGAGCATGTGTTGCACTTTGGCTGACCGGCGACGTGCTTGCATCTTGTCTCTGATGACAATATAATGCGACATGCGACGACGGAGACGCACAATTTATTTTTCTCCCTTCTTTGTTTAGGGACGTCTCGGATGAGCCTTTCTTACATAGTGGAACGGGCCAAGTGTGGCCCATATGTGTACTCAAGATGTTCATCACACATACACGAGTTCATCACAAACGATATTCAAATAATAACCATGTTTCGGATAATAATAGTACCATATTACAATATGTAAATAGTCTCAATAACAAGCTCTAATAACATTGCAGCGGAAAACTAAACACTAGTAGACTCCAGTTCCACAGGCATTTGACGGTAACACACATGCCTAGTACTTCTCATAATCCTTTGGATACTCCAAATTATCAACTGTTACTGAATTAATGTGAGGATAGCAAGGGTGAGCACATGTCGTACTCAGCAAGTGTGAGAAAATATGACATGTAGCTTATACAAGGACGACAATAATGTTTCATTGCGGAAAAGCATGTTTCGTTCATAAAAGTAGAAAATGCGGCTTATGATTACTATGTGAGGTCAATTTCCATCATAACCCAAATACCATCAGTACCATATCCAATACCATCAATTTGACATAATTAACTATATTATCCATAATTATCCATAACCATCCATATCCAACTCATCATAACAAAACCCATATTCCAATCCCAATTTTAGTTCTAATTCCAACTCTTATGCAATACTCAAGGCCATACTCTAATCATGTGATGGTCCAGGTCGCTTGTAACCGGGAGCACTGCTATCATGATAGTTTTACACTCTGCAGAGGTTGTACCACTTTACCCACAAGTTTGTGATTTCATCACCTTTCGATGACTAAGAAATCTCAATTATTTTGTCTCACACTTCCATCGGTGTGTGGCCAAGAGATCACAAAATACCATTTACGAAGTGACTACCAGCATGTGCGGACCCACTAAGGTTTCACCAGAGGTGATGTCTCCAACTGAGCACATCGATCCAAGGGATCCCTCTTGTGTCGTTCGGATCCCAGGGCAGTCCCGCCACTATTGCATACCCAACCGACTCCCATTCCCTGAGCCTTCCATGTGATCTGAATGATGCTGGCAATACACAAATTAATTGGCTAAGCCGCACCCATAATTGGCCCTGCGGTGGCACTGTAATCCTTGGTGGTCACTCCACGAACCCGTACTTAGATCTAAAGCAAGCAAAACCCCATATAATCCAACCTAATCCACAAAACCGGCTTTCTTAGATCCCTAGGTTCCATGTTGCTAGGGGTCATTACCATCATCATGCATAGTCCATATGGTTAAAGGTTCATAATTGAGCAATTTAGAGATTCCCAATCCAAAATAAAGTAAAGCGGAGCAAAAGCATAAAATACTATTCCTAACTCTCTATACTACATCCCGAGCGACAAGGATGGGCATTCAATACTAGTAACCACCTATCATGGGTTTTCCCATCAAATTGACACAAGCATGCAAGGTTGAAATTAAACATTTCAAAAATAGGATCAAAATGTTCAAGGGCACTTGCCTTGCTCCGGTGGCTGGTTTTGAATGAGAGCTTCAAAGTTTTAGTGTTGAAGGTCCTTGTAAGCACCTTCTAGAGCCTTTCCTTCTATTCTGCATGACAAACATGTGAAACAAGAATTACAATCAATAAATGCTCTTATAGTACTCCATATGCCATGATATGCATGAATGATGCAATTATGATGTAGTACATGTTATTAGGTTACTACTATTGCTTACTAACTGGTCATAATTAAGTTTTACGTTTTCAAGTAAGTTTCAAGTAATTTTCGGGAAAATTGGGAAAGTTTCATGATATTCAAGAATTCAGAAACCGGACTAGTCCGCAACGTGGATGGACATTTCCACTCTGGACCGGACTAGTCCACTCTCGACCGGACAAGTGAGCTATGGTCCAGGGTTTTGCGAACTTCCCAACTAGGGCATGTTTTGAATCAAGCGTGGAGTCAAAATCGACGTGGAAAGTTGGATCCAAGGTAGTTACTATGAATGTAACGGTCCAATGGTCAAAGATTTGGCGTAATGCGTGAAACTTGACATCTAGAACCATTGACGATGAATCGGCAGCAAGACGTAGAAGAAGAACATTGACGTCGAAGAGTTGATGAAGAAGAACACTGCAGCGGTGACAATCTTGATCCATCCTTCCTTTTCCTTCTTGTTCTCCTTCCTCCTCCTTCTCTTCCTTCTCCTCCCTTCTTTGCGGTGAGAGCTTCCTCTCTCAAGAACAGCGGCTCTCCATGAGACGGCATGGCGACGGAGTTTCTCTCACGTGGGCAGGGGTGAGAGGAGGGCTTTGGGTTGCTTATATAGGGGAAGGAGTGCTGGGGTTACGGTGAAATCCTAGTAGGAGTTGGTGGGGGCGGGTACAGGCCTTGGTGGGGTCGCACTTGGGCTCCTTGGAGGTGTGGCACGGCGTTCTAGGGCCTAAATATGTTTATCACAAGATAACACGTCGTGGAGGAAAATAGAAATTTGAGTCGAAACCCTAGAAATCGGACTAGTCCATATAAGGGCCACACAAGTCTGTTTTTGACTCTGTTGTCACAATCAGACTAGTCTGTTGTTAAGCGGACAAGTCCGTGTACCACATCGAAAAAGGATTGTGGACTAAAATGTAACTATCTGAACAAGAGAGGCTTTACAGTTTCAAAATCGGACTAGTCCGTAAATTAACGAACAAGTCCAGACGGGAACAGTAGCAAAACCGGACTAGTCCATACTAAGTAGCGGACAAGTACTTTACCCCGAAGGAACTGAATTAAGCTAGAGCAGACAGGTACATCGGACTAGTACGCGGTGAGGTCCGGACAAGTCTGTACCCAGAATTGATTTTAATGGTTCTTTTGCCTCTAATTTGTTTTAATGTTGTTTCTTTTCTTAGTGTCTTATACTCAACATGTATGGTGATGAATGCATTGCATGATGAATGTAAATGAGGGTGTTAAAAACCTACCCCCCCCCCCTTAAAATGAATCTCGCCATCGAGATTTGTTGTAGAAGGAAAAAGTTAGGGAAATTCTTCTTGAGATCTTCTTCTCGCTCCCAAGCCGCTTCTGATTCAGTATGATGTTTCTATTGTACTTTGCACCATCGGTTCACCTTGTTTCTCATGTCCCTCTCCTTTGTATCAAAAATTTTGATAGTTTGCTCGACATAAGTCAAATCTTCCTCAAGCTCCAATTCGTCCATTGGTACTTATTGTTCCAGAACCCTTAAGCACTTCTTGAGTCGAGAAACATGAAATACAGCATGAACATCAGAAAGATGTGCCGTCATCTCCAATTGATATGCCACTTCTCCATGTTTGTCCAAAATCTTGAATGGTCCGATATAGCGAGGTGCCAACTTGCCTTTAACGTTGAATTGCTTATAACCTCGGATAGGTGACACTTTAAGATACATGAAGTCTCCCACTTCAAAAGCTTAGTCTCTTCGCCTATTATCCGCATAGCCCTTTTTATGCGACTGAGCAATCTTCAAGTTTTTACGGATTATCTGGACTTGCTTTTCGGCGTTCGGATCACATCAGGTCCAAAAACTTGGGTTTCTCCTGTCTCGTTCCAAAGCAGGGGTGTTCTACATCTTCTTCCATGCAGTGCCTCATACGACAACATCTTCAAACTTGCTTGGTAGATGTTGTTGTAGGAGAATTCAGTATATTATAGACTTTTTTCCCAACTTACTCCATACTTTTTGCACACACTCTTAGCATGTCTTCCAATATCTGATTTGTCCTTTTAGTCTGTCCATCCGTTTGTGGATGATATGCATAACTAAAATTCAGTTGAGTTCCCATAAACTCGTGCAGTATCTACCAAAATCTAGAGGTAAATTGAGAACCTCGATCAGATACTATTTTCTTAGGTACTCCGTGTAAACACACTATTCTCCCTATATACAGTTCTGCCAGCTTTGCACCGCTAGAAATAGTCTTGATAGGGATAAAATGCCCTGATTTGATCAATCGATCCACAATAACCCATATTGAGTCACATCCTGACTGAGTGTGCGGTAATCCAACTATGAAATCCATACCATCTTCGTCCCACTTCCATTCCGGAATCATCAATGGTTGCAATATAATGGCTGGCCTTTGATGTTCAACCTTCACTCATTAGCAAATATCACAAAACATAACATATTCAGCTATGTCCTTCTTCATTCCATCCCACTAGTAGCACGTCTTCAAATCCTTGTAAATTTCTGTACAACCGGGATGAATGGAATAAGGCGAGTCATGTGCCTCCTTTAGAATTGTGTCACTAATGGATTTCATGTTAGGCACAACAATCTGTTTCCCAAGGCATAGTGCACCATTGTCATCTTCATCAAATCTCCATTCTCTCCTCTCTTAGATCAATTCCTTGATCTCATGGATTTCCTCATCCGCATCTTGACCTTCTAGTATCTCCTGTTCTAGTGTTGGATTTGCTTCCATTGCTCATATTTCATTCACAAATACGAGATGCAATTGTTCAAACTCCTTACATAGCTCGGGTGGTGATTCCTGTACTGTGAGTTGGTGACTTGCTCCCTTTTGGCATAGGGCATCAACCACTATATTAGCCTTTCCTGGGTGATAGTTGATTCCCACATCATAGTATTTGATGAGTTCTAACCATCTTCCTTGCCTCAAATTCAGATCCATCTGCATGGATATGTACTTGATACTCTTGTGATCTGTATAAATTTCACATTGATGTCTGAATATGTAGTGCCTCCAGATCTTCAATGCATGCACTATGGCTGCGAGTTCAAGATCATGCGTAGAGTAATTCCATTCATGCTTCTTCAGTTTCGTAGATGCATAAGCTACTACTCGGCCTTCTTGCATCAATACACATCTAAGCCCTTGCCTCGACGCGTCGCAATAAACAACGAAGCTCCTGCTCACATCTAGCAATATTAATACCAGTGTGGTTGTTAACTTCTTCTTTATCTCCTCGAAGTTGTCCTGACAAGCCTGAGTCCATTTGAATGGTTTCTCCTTCATTAGTAGTTCAGTCATGGGCTTCGCTATCTTGGAGAAGTCCTTGATGAAATGGCGATAATATCCAACCATTCCTAGGAAACTCCGGATTTCCATCACATTCTGAGAGGGTTCCCACCTTAAAACATCTCTTACTTTTCCTGGATCAACAGATACACCTCCTTTGGAGATGATGTGGCTTAAGAATGATATCTCTCTCAACCAGAATTGACACGTGTAAAATAATGATGGCTCCTAAGAAACACTAACAAATCATCCCCGGCAACGGCCCCAAAAATGCTTGTTGGTATTTCTTAACACCACATATCATCTCTCGAAAGAGATGAGGTCCGCAAGCGCACAGAAGATACCATTGTAGCATTTCAACCATGAGTATTCTCAAGGGTATCATATTTATCCCAAAGGAAGGCAACTGAGTAAGGTAAACACTATTTTTATGATCAAGCTAGGGGATGCTAATCAATTATCAAGACAGGGGCAAGTTGATAATATGGGTAGTGTGACACACACCTAAGCAATCTATTGTAGAGGATTGATGGGTCCTAATGGAGATTAGACTAAGAATTGGTGAGTTGCTCCTACAATGCTACTAATATACATATACATAGCCTAGGTTAGATATTAATAAGCATGCCAATGGTGAATCCTTATGCTAAGTTGTTCAACACATCGGACACGGGCTTACTCTAGCAATACTAGGGTGACTCCCGCCAAGAGCCTGTGGCATAGCCGAATGTCAAAGATTACAAAGGACAGATAGGACTGTCACCACCTACTACCTAACTCTTCAGTCTGTGGGTCTACGAGATATCCAACTTTACTTAACTATCCTATCACCATACTAGCATATTAAGTAAATACCTTAGAAGCTGCAGCACAAGCCATCCTAAGGCAATGGCTAACCAAAACATCGTTGAACCAATGTTGATACATTGCATAAGTTATTAATATTAACATGATCATATCATAACTACTTAGACTATACTTGGGATTTCTAGTGTTTATGATGATATAGCGGGATCATTATGGTATAATCATAAAGACTAGTCCTACCACATACATGGAATCCACAATCAAACAAGAAACGCTTAATCCAAGCATATGTATAAAGGAAGACTAAAGATAATATCTTTATTATGCATAAAGTCACAAATACAAGAAGGAATACATGAGCCATACCTTCGCCAATTTCGAATTGGGAAGAGAGACTCTCTCTACTCCTTTCCCAATTTGGACTTGGGATTAGAGACTCTCCTCTATACATCCTAACTCCTCTAAGAACTAAGAAAAATAGTGTATACATCAGAATAATGGTCAAGTGGTTTTGTGAGAAGTGAGGGTAGGGGGTCCTATTTATAGCTGGAGAAGCGTTGGTCCTTGCCATCAAAAGCGCGTGAATCAGTCTTCATCGTGATCAGGGCATCACAGGGAGTTGACACGTGGAAGCTAATCGAGTTTGGTGCAAATTCCACTTCGGCCGAACAGGTCTTCTGACCAATTCCAGTGTGATTCCTTGGGGTGACTTCTAGATGGGTCCCATTGACTGATATGAGTGATACACCATTGGATGGCCTCAGATGCTACTGTTTGTGGGTCATTGGATCCATGTAATGCCACGTGTCGGTTCTTGATTGGCTAAGATGATAATTTATAGGATTGCTCCCCCTCTTTTACCTTATTTCCTACATAAAATGTCTGCATGCACTACTTTCCCAAGGACAAGTAGAAATAGGTCAAGTAGAAAGATGATGTGTGCAAGAAATGACATTTCCTTCATATAATTGAGTTATATTGAGGGATTCAATTTGGATATAACAACCGTCAACATAAAACTTGCATACAACTGGTGCTCTCACAATTTCTGCAATGTTAGCCTTAAATGTTTTTAATGCTCTTCTTTGCTTCTCGAGTATACCATAGTATCATCGATGAACACTACGACGAACTGATCCAAATACTCTATGAAGACTTTATACATGAGGTACATGAAGTAAGAAGGTGCATTCGTAAGTCCGAATGACATAACAGTGTACTCATATGTCCCATACCGTGTTCGAAAGGATGTTTTTGGTATGTCCGAAGGTCTGATTTTTAGTTGAAAGTAGCCTGCTCGAAGATCAATCTTAGAGAATATTCGAGCTCCCTTCATCTGGTCAAAAAGACCCTCTTTGTGGGGCAACAAATACTTATTCTTGATTTTCACCTCATTGAGAGGCCGGTAATCCACACACATCCTTTGAGATCCATCTTTCTTACGTACAAAGAGCACTGGTGCTCCCCTGTAACACCCTAATTTTCATGCATCATGCCCTACATACACTCATATACATGTTTAACATTAAACCACAACAAGAGGAACGAGTTTAAAATTGATTTGGAGCATTTAAAATTGATTTTGAGCAAAACCGCACTTAAAATGCTGAAAGTGCGGACTAGTCCGATTTTTCTGAGGACTAGTCCGATTTCTCTCTGACTAAAGACGGACTTGTCCGTTTTTGCTGCGGACTAGTCCGATTTTGGCTCTGGAAACCTTCGAACTTGTCCGATTTTGGGTGGACTAGTCCGATATTCCAAGAATCCTTGAAAAATTGCTAAGTCTTTGGACCTTTCTGGACTAGTCCGGTGTTCCAGCGGACTTGTCTGATTTCCTCTCTGTTTAAAGTCGGACTTGTCCGATGTTTGGCCAGACTTGTCCGATTTTCTCTCTAGACGACTTCGTACTAGTCCGATCCTTTCTGTACTTGTCCGATATTTCGCAACTCCGAGTTGATCTTTTGTTTTACGACTTGTTTCTTGGGTTTCACGTTAAGTGGGCCTAGGGACGTTGTGCCCAACTCTTTTAGGGCCCATGAGGGACTCTAAACCGGCCTCTACTCATCCCAAACTCGAAATCCATCTAACCCTAGCCTCCACTCGAAGGATGATCTACTCAAAGGATGAGAAGGAACATGAGGAACACTTGAGGCTTACATTGCAAAAATTGAGGGAGCATCAATTGTATGCCAAGTTCAACAAGTGTTAGTTTTGGTTGAAAGAGGTGTCGTTTTTGGGTCATATAATTTCAGGAGGAGGAGTATCGGTTGACCCCAGAAAAGTGAGAGATGTGTTGAAGTGGGAGCCCCCACAAAATGTAATGGAGATAAGGAGTTTTCTTGGGATGGCTGGATATTACCGTAGATTCATCAAGGACTTTTCCAAGATAGCCAAGCCTATCACGGAGTTGCTAATGAAGAGAAAGGCTTTCCAATGGACTCAAGCTTGTCAAAATAGTTTTGAGGAGTTGAAGAAGAGGTTGACAACAGCCCCAGTTTTGGTATTGCCGGACGTGAGCAAGAGTTTTGATATTTATTGCGACGCATCGAGACAAGGGCTTGGATGTGTATTGATGCATGAAGGTCAAGTGGTCGCCTATGCATCATGACAATTGAAGAAACATGAGCAGAATTACCCCACACACGATTTGGAACTCACGGCCGTGGTACACGCATTGAAGATTTGGAGGCACTATATTCTTGGATATAGGTGTGAAGTTTATACGGATCATAAGGGTTTGAAGTATATTTTCACACAAACGGATCAGAACTTGAGGCAACGAAGATGGTTGGAGCTCATCAAAGATTATGATTTGGGGATCATCTATCATCCGGGAAAAGCCAATGTAGTGGCCGATGCTTTGAGTAGAAAAGGAGTAAGTCATCAACTCACGGTTCGAGAGTTACCATTCAAGTTATGTAACGAGTTTGAACAGTTGAACCTCGGGTTTGTAAATGAGATGGAGATGATGGAGTTAAACCCAACCTTGGATCAAGAATTCGAGAGGCACAAACCGCAGATGAGGAGATCAAGGAAATCAAGGAAAGGACCGAGGAAGGGAGAGAATTCAGATTTGACGAGGATGAACATGGTACCTTATGGCTGGGAAAGAGGATCGTTGTGCCTAATGTAAAGCATATTCGGGAGAAAATATTAAAGGAGGCACATGACTCGCCTTACTCAATTCACCCTGGTTGTACAAAGATGTACAAAGACTTGAAGACTTGCTATTGGTGGGATAGCGTGAAGAAGGACATAGCTGAATACGTAGCATTGTGTGATGTGTGCCAATGAGTCAAGGCGGAACATCAAAGGCCAGCCAGATTATTGCAACCGTTGGAGATTCCGGAATGGAAGTGGGAAGAAATTGGAATGGACTTCATAGTTGGGTTACCACGTACTCAATCCGGGTATGACTCAATTTGGGTAATTGTGGATCGCTTAATCAAGTCAGCTCATTTCGTCCCTGTGAAGACCAAATATACAGCTGCACGATTGGCCGAAATATACATGGATCATATTGTGTGTCGACACGGAGTACCTAAGAAGATAGTCTCGGATAGAGGTTCTAAATTTACCTCCAGATTTTGGCAAAAATTGCATGAAGCTTTGGGAATGAGGTTGAATTTTAGTTCAGCATATCACCCACAAATGGATGGGCAAACCGAAAGAACCAATCAGATTTTGGAGGACATGTTAAGAGCTTGTGCTTTAAAGCATGGGAAAAGTTGGGACAAAAGCTTGCCATACGCGGAATTTTCGTACAACAATAGTTACCAAGCAAGTTTGAAGATGTCACCCTATGAACCGCTTTATGGGAGGAAGTGTAGGACACCTTTGTTTTGGAATGAGGCAAGAGAAACTCAAGTATTTGGTCCAGATGTGTTGCAAGAAGCCGAAAAGCAAGTCCAAATAATTCGTGAAAACTTGAGGGCTGCCCAATCAAGTCAAAAAGGCTATGCGGACAATAGGAGAAGGAAATTAGCCTTTGAAATAGGAGATTTTGTTTACCTCAAGGTGTCACCAATGAGAGGTCATAAGAGGTTTAACATAAGAGGCAAGCTCGCACCTCGTTATATTGGACCATTCAAGATTTTGGACAAAAGAGGAGAAGTAGCGTATAAGTTGGAGATGCCAGCTCATCTTTCTGACGTACATGATGTCTTTCATGTTTCCCAGCTCAAGAAGTGCTTGAGAGTACCGGAAGAACAAGTGTCAATGGAAGAATTGGAACTAGAGGAAGATTTGACTTATGCCGAACAATCAATCAAAATCTTGGAAACCAAGGAGAGAGTCACAAGGAGCAAGGTTATTCGATGGTGTAAAGTTCAATGGAAGCACCACACAGAAAAAGAAGCAACGTGGGAATTGGAGGATGATCTCAAGAAGGAATTTCCCTATCTCTTATCTTCCGCGTCGAATCTCGAGGGCGAGATTCATTTTAAGGGGGGTAGGTTTGTAACACCCTAATTTTCATGCATCATGCCCTACATACACTCATATACATTTTTAACATTAACCCACAACAAGAGGAACAAGTTTAAAATTGATCTGGAGCATTTAAAATTAATTTTGAGCAAAACCTCACTTAAAATGCAGGAAAGTGCGGACTAGTCCGATTTTGCTGAGGACTAGTCCGATTTCTCTCTGACTAAAAACGGACTTGTCCGTTTTTGCTGCGGACTAGTTCGATTTTGGCTCTGGAAACCTTCAGACTTGTCCGATTTTGGGCGGACTAGTCCGATATTCCAAGAATCCTTGAAAAATTGCTAAGTCCTTGGACTTTTCCGGACTAGTCTGGTGTTCCAGCGGACTTGTACAATTTCCTCTCTGTTTAAAGTTGGACTTGTCCGATGTTTGGCTAGACTTGTCCAATTTTCTCTCTGGACGACTTCGGACTAGTCCGGTACTTTCCGGACTTGTCCGATATTCCGCGACTCCGAGTTGATCTTTTGTTTTACGACTTTTTTCTTGGGTTTCACGTTAAGTGGGCCTAGGGACGTCGTGCCCAACTCTTTTAGGGCCCATGAGGGACTCTAAAACGGCCTCTACTCATCCCAAACTCGAAATCCATCTAACCCTAGCCTCCACCTCTATATAAACAGCCCCACCCCTTGGATTGACATCTATTTGCCACTTTTCCACCCACCCAAACCCTAGTTCGTGGGGAGACACCATCAAGGAGAGAGGAGAAGATCCCAATCAAGAAGAAGAAGAGGAGGAAACGAAAGAGGATCAAGATCTCCACCAAGTTTTCGTTCTTCACCACCAATTCATCCCCAAGTTCATCACCAACCCTAGATCACCAAGATCCAAGTGCTACCTCCAAGTTTCTTGATTCATTGGAGTTCTAAACACCTGGTATACCTTCTATTATCTTTTACTTACGTGAATTCAACCCCTAATCTCTGAATTTATGTCGATCTAGAAAACCCTAATCTGTTGATCTCGCAGAGTGCGGACTTGTCTGGTCCCTAGCGGACTAGTCCGATCTTTCTGGTTAAATTGTGTTGAATTAATTCTAAAATTTGATATAATCAACTCCAAACCTGTATAAACTTGTTAAAAACTATTAGAACTAGTTAGTGATCATTAAAAGCAATCTAGTAACAAGTTCTACCTTGCATTTGCATTAATAATGCATGTCATGTCATTGAGTAATATTTGTGCACTCTTTGATTGTGTTTCTTGTCTTGTATGTTTATTGTGTGGATTAGACGGATTTGCGCTAGAGAGTGCCGCGGAGGATCTTCAGCACCAAGAGTTTGAAGGCTTTGATCCTAATCAACAGCAAGAGCAAGACAAGTGTCCTTGAAGCATATTGATCCTATTTTTAAATAAATGTTTTGTTTGCAAAATTGCATGCTTGTGTCAATTTGATGGGAACCCTATGATAGGAAGTTTACTAGAACTGTTTAACCACCCTTGTCACCTGAAATTTATGGTAGAGAGTTGGGAAGGGCTTTTTACCTTTTGCCTCGCTTAATCAACTAGGATGGAAACCAACTGTACCACTCAATTTAATTATGCATGGATGAGATATGGTTAACATGAACTGGTTAAATATGAATGGTAATGGGTGATCTAAGCAAGCCTGGTATGTGGATGGGTTGGATGTCATGGTGGTTTGCTTGCTTTAGATCCAAAGACCGATTCATGCGAGAATAAGCCAGGACTACAGTGCCACCACGAGGCCAAGTATGGGTGCGGCGTAGCTGATTAATTAGGGCTTTGCTAGTGCTGTTTGGACCATTGTGGATGCTCGGGGAAGGGGTAGTCAGATTGGGTTTGTTGATGATTGGTGGGACTACCCTGGGATCCGAATGGCTCAAGAGGGGGCCCTTGGTTGAAGATGTGCTCTGAGGCATCGCCACCGGTGAAACCTCAGTGGGGTCTAAATAGGCTAGTAATCTCTTTGTAAAGGCTATTTTGTGGTCTCTTGGCCACACATCGACGGAAGTGTGAGACGACATAATAGAGGTTCTAGTCATCGAAAGGTGATGAAATCACGAACACGTGGGTAAAGAGGTACAAACTCTGCAGAGTTAAATAAAACTATCATGATAGACGTGCTCCCGGTTATGAGCACCTGGACAACTTCCATGATTAGAGGGAACTCGGTATTGGGATGGTATTTGGGATGGTTATGGTTTGGTAATGGATATGGCTGGTTATGAATTAAATTTTGGTATTGAATATGGTTATTGGTATATGGATGATGTATATGGAATATGGACTGGTATTATGATATTACTTATGCTTATGATGGATTTATTTCACATACATGTAATATATTGCTTTGCAAATGTTTTAATGTACTTTTCAGCACTTTGATTATTGTCGTCATTTGAATCAGCCACATGTCATACTTTACACACTTGCTGAGTACGACATGTACTCACTCTTGCAATCCCCCCCCCCAATAGTTGCAGGTCAGGATTGGGAGTTTAATGGTGATAATGCGGAGTTCTAGGTCGTGTCTACCGTCGGCTTTGCCTGTGGTGTTGATTGGAGCTGCGCTATATCCTATTGCTTATGCTACCTGGCTGTTTAGTTTGCTTAATTAGTTTATTTCCGCTGCATTAGTTGAACTTGTCATAAATATTCATTAGAGGTTGTATTCGAGGATAATATGGTTTGTGTAATAAAACTTGGTTAATTAATCTTGTTCTGTGGTAATTTTCTGTATACTCTTTTGTGATTGCACTCGTGTATGTGTGATGAACATCCTGGCACACATATGCGTTAGCTTGGTTCGTTTTTCGGAACCGAGCGTCACATCCCCAAGGTGAGGAACTTGGCCGTATAAAACCATTCTCTAATTGCTCTTAAAATCTGCTTCTTGAGCTCCACTAGTTCATTAACAGGCATGATATATGACCTCTTAGCCATAGATTCAAGTGGCATACCTGGCAATTCTTCCGGAAACACCTCTAAATATTCACGGACAATCGGAATTTCCTCCAAGGTCACACCTTCCACATGTTTTAGCACTGCCCTTCCAGTTGTTGGTTGCACGACCTTGAATTATATACTGACTCCCTCGTTATTTGTCAATTGCACTGTACTTGTGGAACATTGAATCACTCTATTATGCTTCCGTAGCCAATCCATTCCAAGTATTATTGTAAAATCCTACTTTTGTAAAGAATAAAAATTCAAAAATGTGAACCTAATTTTTTTAAGTGGAAATTGAAATTCAACTCACATGAGCTATGTGAACTAGTAAATGGGATTAAAATTAGAACTTCTAAAGACTTCACATTAAAGGAGAGATTTTGAGGGCATGTTTGCAACTTAAGCAATTAATTAGAGAAAGGTGGAAAACCCCAAATAAATTCAAAATACAAAGTGAAATATAAATGCAAGTTCAAATTCAAATAAGAGCCAAGGTAAAAACCCTAAAAGTCCTAGAGTATTTTCAGCTCATGAATCAAATCGAGAGGTAAAGGGAAAAATATAAAGAGTGCTATTGGATTATTTAATTTAAGCCATACATGGGCATTTCAAAAAATCAAATCAAACTGTTTGAATTATATTCAGAAAAATAAAAAATTGATCTTACTAATGTGTTTCACATAATTCGAACAAACAACCTGCCAAGTTTCAATAAATTTAGAGTCCATTTGCTATTTATTTGAAGCGAGGCGATTGAGGGAATTCAATTCGAATTCAAAATTGAAAATTTGACCTAAACTTTGTCAAACCTCATATTGGAATCCAATCATGAATTGTTCACCTTTGAATTTATCTATCTGTCAAATTCTTCTAATTTTGGACTTTGTTTGTATGGGGAATTAAATCAACGGAGAAAGGCTATAAGGAGGCGAAGGTGGGACCCACATGTCAGCTTCACAAAACAACTACCGCCTCTGTTCTGTGCTCACAGAGCACCAGCTCGGGTTGCTGCATGGCCAGCGCACGTTCTGCAACATAGAGGAAAACAGCGCCCGTCTCTCCCTCCTTATCCACTCCCTGAGTGATATTTTTTCTCTGCTCTTGAGCTGCACCATGTTCTTCCCTCCCGCACACCAGCAGCGCACCTGTTCGCCATGTCTCTGTACGTTACCTCACCGACGCGCAGCACCGTGGGGCTGCTTCCTTGCAGTCCCGCCTAAAGTCAAGGACCAACGCAAACGCGCTTAACCGCCTCCCCGACACGCGCCATCTTCGCTGCTGCAACCCCCGTCAAAAGCCGTGGCGTTTTTCTTCTCCTTTGGCCGCTGCTCCATCAGCTCGACATCGCCCTGCTGCTGCGCCGTGCCCATGGTTCAGCTGAGGTTGCCTCCAGGCACGCAACGTCATCCTCGTCCTCCCCGAGCTACCACAACATCGCTTCTTCCTCTCCTCACGGTGGCAAGCCATGTTCCACTTCACCAACTCTGTTTTCCGCCGCCATCTCGAGTCCACATCGCCCGGTCATCTCGGCATCGTTCCTGATCAAATCAGTACGCAAAAAGGTTCGCCCAACCTTACTATTGCTGTACCGAATCACCATTCTCTTTCCTAAGCTTCCCTCATTGGATTTTGTGTTTTGCCGGCTGTCGATTTTATAAAACGCGGGTAGAAACTCCATCAATTCTTGTTACACCAAAAACCACTCTTCAATCCCATAATACAGGAAGTTCCAGATGTCCTGTTGAGTAACTAAGAACATGAAGTAAAGCAAATAATCGAGCAGGGGCGCCATAATCGCAAATTTCACCACCGCTGCTCTGTTTCACCTAGGTCACGGGTAAACTTCCATTTCGAGCCGATTTCCTCATGAATTGAAACCTTATTCTTTCTCTTAAAAGCACACTGCTACTTCCCGAACAAATTCCAAGATTTTTCCTTAAACCATAGCGGTGTTCAACTTCATCGGAGTTCGTCCGGCCGCTGGCATGCTCCGGTCCTCACCAGCCCCCGGCGACCCCTCCATTGTGCTACACATCCTTGAAAACCCCCCTGGCGGCCAAGACCAACCCGAGCCATGCCCGTGGTCGACCTCCGGCGGGCCACGCCGCCGCACCTGGCCGCCGGCGCCATTCCCACCGCTTGACAAGAGGAGGAAGACGACCCTCCTTGGACGGATCTTTTTTGGCATACTGATCCTTTGCGGCCACAGCTGTTATTTCTATTGCCCTGTGTGTCTGAAATCCTATTGGCCATTTCAAAACCGTGGGGCCAGTGGAATATTCAAATATTCCCCGTTCAAAAATAATTCCAATTCTCATCCCAACTTAGAAAATCAATACCTCCTAGAATATTTGGCCAAAAATTGCCAAATAAATTTTTTTAGATTCCCCATGATCTTTAATCTCCCGTGGTGCAATTAAAGGAGTATGAAAGTCCATAATTATTCCTCCATAATTACCTAAAGAAAAAAGACTATTGAATTAATCCCTGATGATCCATTCATTTGAAAAATCCCAAATTTGTAAAGATCCTTCCGTTTAATACCCTTGAACTCCAGTAAAAATTTGTCAGCCAATTGAGTTGATTTGAATGGCCAAATTGTGTTTCCAACCTGTATGTAACTGAAAAATTCCAAATTGTCCAACAACATATTCAGAAAGTTATCCAAACTTCTAAAAATAAATAGCTCCCTGTAGAATGATTATAAAATTATGAAACCAATTTTTCTGAACTCCTCTTGATCTCACCTAAACAAAAAATAATCTTTCGCCTATGTCAAAACTTCAGAAAAGCCATGAAAATTTAAGGAACCCAAAAGCCTTATTGAATTTTGTAGACCACATTATTCATGTGGTTTATCTGAAATTTGGCCAACACCTTCTACTTTACCCGTTTTAGCTGCTGTAAAAATACTAGGTTCATTAGGCTTGATATTCCTCAACATTATCTCATTTGTACCTTCCCTTGCATGAATGTTACATAGAAATCCATTCAAGCATTTCTCTGGAATGAACCTTGATTCACTAAAGCCTTTCTCTACCGAAATAGACTATGCTGTAGTCATTGTAAAGCATGATAGTTTTTATTTGGTCATTTAGATATTTTCCTCCTTACTAAACTACATGCTCTTGTATAACACATACTACATGTTAATCCATACTCCAACATGATCCTGCTTGTTGCTACTCTGTTATCTCTGCACAACAGAGGCTAGAATCCCTGCACTAGTTAGTCTTCCTTGTTCTTAAGTAATACACAACATTGTATGGTACTTGGCTAAGTTCTATTCTTATTCTGTGCATTTTCATATCGATAGCTCACACGTGGTGGAGATCGACGAGGAGTACCATATGGAGGAGAAGAGAACAAACATGTACTTGCTGCGATGAGGGGGATCCGGAGCAGAATCAAGGGCCCTTGAACAATGGCTTCTACTCAAAGTTCCCCTGCAACATCAGGAGCTGACTGTTTGACATTTACATAGTTGCAACCGAAGGCAAGCCCCGGTTTGCATATAAGCACATTTATAAAGTTTTATTTTGTATACACTATACATATGATGTATTATATTGTGCATTAGGTTAAGTTTGGTTGAAAATCTACATGCATGACCAAATAATCCATGGAGTGGCTGGGTAGAACATTACTCTATCATATTATATTAATATGCTAATGTTTAGTGGAATCAGTAGAAGTCGAGTGGTTGGAATCCACTCGCGAGACAAAGATTTGGGTTCACATGGATATAGTTCAGGAATGATTTATGAATCTGAATATGAGACTGGGAAGGGGAGTAGGGAGCAGCAAGATGTGGTCTTGGGTGCGTAGCCCTGCCTGTGTCGATTGAGGACCGATCCATATGCGGCCCTGCTGAGCAAGTTTGAACTGTACTGGTTGCATGCTGGCTACATGGGTCCCAGGAAACCGATGTAACTCGGGCACCCTGGCATCGAAACATATACCGTGATCCCTTGGGGGAAAGACGACAGGAGGTGGAAATCTGCTAGCGGACAACTCCATTGTGTCCGTGTAGTGGACCTTCTGTGAGGATCATAGAAGTGGTTCGACGTTGGGATGGAGGGTGAAAGGTGGCCACTTATGACGTGTTGAGAAGAGCACCGATGTGTCTTCCACACAGGGCATATGTGTTGTGCACACTGGGTGTGTACTGATTGCAATCACCGTTCCTCGCGGTTATTTGAGTACCGCTTGTTCACTGTGTCATGGCGTAGTAATAAAGAGTAGTTGGAATATTATGAATATGCTTCAATGATTATAATATTGTATTGCAACTTGTATGGCTTAGGATTAGCATAATTAAATTTATCATTCCCAAAAAATTTAACTTGAAAGAAGCTTATGCAACTTTGGGCAAGTATCATCGTGGATGAAACATTTCTTGTCTGATTGTGGAGTTTATTATGATGCATGCCCACTGATCTCACTTTTGCTACTCTAAAACCAACAACTAAGAATTTACTTTCGGCGAGTCCTTTATGCAAATTTCAACTTCCAGTCTTTAGAGTTTCCAGCATGTAGAGTTTCATGTTTAGGTGAGACATTTAAGTCTTGCTGAGCTTTTGTGCTCACAGTTGCTATATATGTGGTTTTGCAGGTTTTATTATTTTTGCTGCTATTGTGGTTGTCCATGAGCCTTAGGACTTTCCGAGGTTTATGGCTCACGAGAGACTTCCCTGCTGCCTTATCTTCTTCGTGTTGCTAGTGAGAAGCATCCGCGGGCATGGACGTCTTCTCTCATGCTTTGATAGGTTAAAAGTTTGAGTATATTCTTTCTGCTGCTTATGTACTCTCTATGTACATTATGTTGTAAACTCAATTATCTTATAAAGTAAAGATTTTGTATGTTTCATGTATTCTTTTTGTGTGTCCTGTTGGGTGCCGCATCGCACAGCACAACCCAATGCGATCCTTGGAAGTCGGGACCCCGGTTCTCATAAATATGTCCAGTCCTTGTGAATTTAAAACTATAAGGACGGCGAGGAAATCTACCCCCTTATTTTAGGGTCGCGAGGAAATCTACCCCCCCTTATTTTAGGGTCTACTTTTGGACATACTATATTTGTCCCCATCTCCCATGTAGCTTTGTCTGAAATAGTGAATCTTCTAGTTGTTTCCATCTTCCATGGAAGTAGAGGTTGAACGAAATAGAAAAAATAGATAGAATAAATCCCCAACTATATGCATCAAGGTGTATGATCCTAAATAGTGCATTATTTATATAATGGATGAGGGTGTGGATAGCTATCAAAGTGACCCACAGTTAATCCATGCACACACACACAAGCAAGCAAACATACAATCATCACACAAAACCTAAGTACACGCACTAACAATCTAAGTGTTTATATCATTTTTATTGAAGGTAGGTCTAACTCCTAATTACAAGGTGTGATACTACCATGGCTGGAAGGTGGTGGGGGAATCCTATTTTGCAAAGACAAGCTAGAGACCGGGTCATAAATCAGTGAGGTGTTGGCCTAGTGGTGGTGTGAGGCGAGTCTAAGTTGACGAGTGTTGTAGCTTCGCGTTTCAGCTCTTTGCATTCTCTTGGCGTAGTACTTCGGGTACATGTTGGGGCCGATCCTGAAGAGAAATCCTCCAAACTCTTGTGTTGCATGTCCTCCTTCATCTACGAAGTATAGACTCAACAGGTAGTGGATCACCTTAAGTTGGTTGTTCAAGCTCTATGTGTCTTGGTGCAAGGTGTCTACATGACATGAAAATTGCAGCAGCAATGAGGGATGAGAAAAAGTAATGCAGCAGCAAGGGAGAAGCAGAAAAATCAATTTCAGTGCGGCGATAAATCACATATGCAATCAAAAATATTTATTGAATGGTGTGTTGAAATAAAGCAGCAAGAGAAGGGTAAAACTGAGGGTGTGCGGGAGCTAAAAAAGAGAGAATAAGAGGCAAAAAGTGCAGCAGCAGCAAAACCTCACATTTGTCCACAAAATATGATTAGTAGAACATATTAAGTGTAGTAGTAAGAAAATTTGAAGTAGCCTTTTAGAGAAGAAAAATCCTAAGTGGTTTGTGGTGTCCATCCTACCTAGACTTGCGTCTTGCGGTCAAACATGGCTCCAATACCAATTTGTGACACCTGGTTCCGAGAATGGACCAAGTGTGGCGCATATGTGTGTCCAGGATGTTTATCACACATACATGAGTTCATGCCAAATGATATTCAGATAATAACCATGTTTTGAATAATAAATAGTACCTTATTACAATATCAAAATAGTCTCAAATCACAAGTTCTAATAACATTGCAGAGGAAAAACTAAGCACTTGTAGACTCCATCTCCATAGGCATTTGATGGTAACACGCACGTCTAGTACTCCTCGTAATCCTCCGGATACTCCAAATTATCACTTGTTACAGAATTAATGTGGGAATAACAAGGGTGAGCACATGTTGTACCCAACAAGTGTGGAAAAATATGACATGTAGCTCAGACAAGAACGACAATAATGGTTCATTGCGGAAAAGCATGTTTCGTTCATAAAAGTAGAAAACACGACTTATGATTACTATGTGAGGTCAATTCCCATCATAACCGAAATACCATCAGTACCATATCCAATACCATCAATTTGACATAATTAACCATAATTATCTATAACCATCCATATCCAACTCATCATAGCCAAACCCATATCCCAATTTCAGTTCTAATTCCAATCAAGTCCATACTCTAACAATGCGAGGGTTCAGGTCGCTCGTAACCGGGAGCATGGCTATCATGATAGTTTTACAGTCTGTAGAGGTTGTACCACTTTACCCACAAGTTCGTGATTTCATCACCTTTTGATGACTAAGAAATATCAATTATGCCGCCTCACACTTCCGTCGGTGTGTGGCCAAGAGATCACAAAATAGCCTTTACAAAGTGACTACCAGCATGTGCAGACCCACTAAGGTTTCACCGAAGGTGATGTCTCCAACTGAGCACATCCATCCAAGAGCCCCCTCTTGCGCCGTTCGGATCCCAGGGCAGTCCCGCCACTGTTGCAAACCCAACTGACTTCTGACTCACATTCCTCGAGCCTTCCATATGATCTGAACAATGCTGACAATATACAAATTAATTGGCTAAGACGCTTGATACTTGGCCCTGTGGTGGCACTGTAATCCCGGGTGATCGCTCCACGACCCGGTCTTGAGATCTAAAGCAAGCAAAACAACCATATCATCCAACCCAATCCACAAAACTGGCTTGCTTAGATCCTAGGTTCCATGTTGCTAGGGGTCATTACCATCATTTTGCATAGCTCATATAGGTAAAGGTTCATAATTGAGAAATTTGGAGATTCCCAATCCAAATTAAGCAAAGCGAAGAAAAAGTGTAAAATACCCTTCCTGACTCTCTATACTACATCCCGAGTGACAAGGATGGGCACTCAAGACTAGTAAACACCTACTCATGGGTTTACCCATCAAATTGACACAAGCACACAAGTTTGAAATAAAACATTTCAAAAATAGGATCAAAATGTTCAAGGGCACTTGCCTTGCTCCAGTGGCTGGTTTGGATCGGGAGTTTAAAAGTTTTGGAGCGTTTTCTTCTATTCCGCGCGACAAACATGCGAAACAAGCATTACAATCAATATATGCTCATATAGTATTCAATGTGCCATGATATGCATGAGTGATTAAATTTTGATGTAGTACATATTATTAGGTTACTACTATTGCTTACTAACTGGTCACAATTAAGTTTTACGTGTTCAAGTAAGTTTTGAGTCATTTTTAGGAAAATTGGGAAAGTTTTAGGATATTCAGAAATTCAAAAACCGGATAGTCCGCACTATGACCATACATGTCCAGTCTGGACTGGACTAGTTCGCTCTAGACCGGACAAGTCCGCTATGGTCCAGGGTTTTGTGAACTTCCCAACTAGGACATGTTTTGTATCAAGCGTGCGGTCAATCGACGTGAAAAGTTGGATCCAAGGTAGTTACCATGAATGTAACGGTCCAACAGTCGAAGATTGGGCGTAATGCGTGAAACTTGATGTTTAGATCTGTTGATGACGAATCGACAGCAAGACGTAGAAGAAGAACAAAGAACATTGACGTCGAAGAGATGATGAAGAAGAATGCAACAGCTGTGACGATATTTCTTGATCCTTCCTTTTCCTTCTTCTTCTCCTTCCTCCTCCTCCTTCTCTTCCTTCTCCTCCCTTCCTTTTGGTGAGAGATTCCTCTCTCAAGAATGTCAGCTCACAATGAGACGGTAGGGCGCTGGGGTTTCTCTCACGTGGGCAGGGGTGAGAGGAGGGCTTTGGGTTTCTTATACAGGGGAAGGAGTGGTGGGGTTAGGTTGAAATCCTAGTAGGAGTTGGTGGGGGTGGGTAGGAGCATTGGTGGGTCCCACTTGGGCTCCTTGGGGGTGGGGCATGATGTTTTAGGGCCTAAATATGTCAATCACCTAATAACACGTCATGGAAGGAAATAGGAATCCGAGTCAAAACCCTAGAAACCGGACTAGTCCTTATGAGGGTCGGACAAGTCCATTTTAGGCTCTGTTGTGACAACGGACTAGTCTCTTGTTAAGCAAACAAGTCCACTGTATCACAACAAAAAATGATTGTGGACTAAAATGCAACTATCCGGACAAGTCTGGGGCTTTACAGTTTCAAAATTGGACTAGTCCGTGAATTAATGAACAAGTCCGCATTGGAACAGTAGCAAAACCGGACTAGTCCATACTAAGTAGCAGACAAGTCCATTGCCCTAAAGAAGCTGAAGTAAGCTAGAGCAGACGGTTACACCGGACTAGTCCGGGGTGAGGTCTGGACATGTTGTACCCAGAAATAATTTTCATGGTTCCTTTGCCTCTAATTCATTTTAATATTGTCTCTCTTTGTAGTGTCTTATGCTCAACATGTTTGGGGATGAATGCATTGCATGATGAATGAAAATGAGGGTGTTACACACCTCTTTTGGGTCCTCCTTCGGTGTGTTGGAGTGTTCGTGTTCGATTTCTTTTGTCAGTGAGTTCACTTTCTCCTCTTGTATTGGGTATTTCGGATCCTCGTTGGGCCTAAGCTTGCTTCCAAGAGCAGGCGGATGGGCCTTCTTACGTGTTGTCATCCTAGTGGTAGGCATCTGGAGAAAAACATGAGGACATTACAGAAGAGTGCAATATAAATCTGAAATTGCAGCAGCCATAAAACAAGATAAGAGGGTGTGCGGTAGCTCAAAAAGATAGAAAAGAGGTAAAAACGCAACAGCGGCAAAATCACACATTTTTCGACAAAATATATGATTAGTAAAAGCCCAATAAGTGCAGAAGTATAAGTTTGAAAGGGGACAAGTCCTAAGTGGTTTGTGGGTTCCATTCTACCTAGGCTTGTGTCCTACAGTCAACATGACTCAGATACTAATTTGAGACACTCGGTTCCGAGAATGAACTAAGTGAAACACATATGTGTGCCGAGGACGTTTATCACAAATACACGAGTGCATCCCATATGATATTCTAATAATAACCATGTCACAAATATTAATAGTACCCTATTACAATAATCCAAATAGTCTCACATAATAGTCTCTAAATATTATTGCAGCGGAAAATAACTAAGCAGCTAGCAGACTCCAGCTCCACAGGCAATCGATGGTAACACGCACGTCTAGTACTCCACGTGATCCTCAAAGTACTCCCAGTTGTCTCCTGTAGCTGAATTAATATGGAAATAGCAAGAGTGAGTACATGTCGTACTCAGCAAGTGTGGGAAAGTATAAAATGGAGCTTAAACAAGGATGATACAAATGGTCCATTGCAAAAAAGCATGTTTCATACATAAAAGTTAAAATGCAGCTTAAGTTTATTAGGTGCGGTCAATGCTAACATAAACACATGTCCAACATTGACCATATCCAACTCATCATTTACCAATCTCAACCATCAATAATCAGCCGACGCGATTAATCATAACCATTCACATTCATCCATAACAATCCATGTCCAATTAACCATAGTGTTGACGGCTGTTATATACCAATTTTACCCGTCAATAAAACTCAATTATGTGAAGGAATTGTCATTTCTTGCACAATTCATGTTTCTATTTAACCTATTTCTAATTGTCCTTGGAGAAATAGTGCATGCAGGGAATTATCAAAGGAAATGAGGTAAAAGAGGGAGAGCATCCTATAAAATACTATCCCAACAAATCAAGCGACAACATGTGGCATCACATGGATCAATTGGCCCACAAACATAAGTATCCGAGGCCATCCAACGGTGTAGCACCCATATCAAGGGATGGGACCCATGTGGCAGTGACCTGGAGAAAGCACACAAGAAATGGTGCAGAGAACAGGTCAGCCGACCCCCCCTAGTCGGTCGACTTGGTCCTGACGCCAAACTCGGTCAATCGCCACATGTTGGCTCCTCCCGGCTTGAAGAAGTCAGTGGTGACTGATTCGCGCAATTTTGATGGCGGGAACCGACCCTTCTCCACCTATAAATAGGACCCCCTACACTCACTTCACACACACACCACTTTAGTATTAATCCATTGTATACACTATTCTCCATAGGTTTAGAGCAGTTTAGGCTATAGAGAGGAGAGCCTCTAGTCCATAGTCCAAGTAGGAGAGAAGTAGAAGGAGTCTCTTCCCAATTCCTAACTAGGAAAGGTATGGCTCTCATATTCCTATTTGTATTTGTGACTTTGCTCTTAATAAAGATGCTATCTTTAGTCTTCTATTATTCATATACTTGGATGAAGCGTTTCTTGTTTGATTGTGGATTCCATATATGTGGTAGGAGTGACTATGCTATACCATTCTCATTATATCATCATAAACACTTCAACCCCCACTATAGTCTAGTTAGCTGTGACATGATTATGTTAATATGAATCACTTATGCTATGTATTAACATTGGTTCAACGATGATTTAGTTCATTGCCTTGGGATGGCTTGTGCATATACTCTTAAGGTAATTACTTAATATGCTAGCATGGTGCTAGCATAGATAGTAGTGTTGAATGTCTTGTAGGCCCACAGATTGAAGTGGTAGGCAATAGGTGGTGACAGCCCTATCTGTCCTTTTTAATCCTCCACGTTCGGCTATGCCGCAGACTCTTGGCGGGAGTCGTCCTAGTTTTGCTAGGGGTAAACCCGTGCCTGATGTGTTAATCCACTTAGCATGAGAATTCACAATTGATCTATTCCTTAGTAACTAACTTAGGCTATGTATATATATATTAGAAGCACAGTAGGAGTATCTACCTAACTGTTGATATTTCCTACGCACTACTAACAATTCATCCCTAGCAGTGGTGCCGAAAATGCTTGTTGGTAGGTTTTGATTCTCAAATGAACGTCGCAAGCGCACGAAAACTATCGATGTAGCATTTCCCCTTTAAAGAGTATTCCCAAAGGGTGTCATTTATATTTTCCGGAAGGAAGGCTATATGGAAGTAAAACAATCATCAAGTGGAAAGTCTAGGTTGGCCTAGGTAGGGTTCTAGCAAGGAAGGATAAAGGGTAATTGAGGTAGTGTGACACACACAAGAGCATCCTATCCTAAGGGGATAAATGAGGTAATAGAGGAACTAGGCTAAGAGTTAGGTAGAGACTCCTCCTATACTTTTAATGTACATATACATAGCCTAAGTTAGTTACTAATGATCATATTAATTATGAATTCTCATGCTAAGTGGATTAACACATCGGGCACGGGTTTACCCCTAGCAACACTAGGCGAATCCCGCCAAGAGCCTGTGGCATAGCCGAACGTGGAGGATTACAAAGGATAGATAGGGCTGTCACCACCTACTTCCTACCTCTTCAATTTGTGGGTCTACGAGACATTCAACGCTACTCTCTATCCTAGCACCATGCTAGCATATTAAGCAATTACCTTAAGAGCCTAGTCACAAGACATCCTAAGGCAATAAACTAAATCATCGTTGAACCAATGTTAATTCATAGCATAAGCGATTCATGTTAACATAATCATATCATATCTAACTAGACTATAGTGGAGGTTTATAGTGTTTATGATAATGTAATAAGAATGGTATAGCAAAATCATAAATACTATTCCTACCACATACATGGAATCCACAATCAAACAAGAAACACTTCATCCAAGTATATGAACAATAGTAGACTAAAGATATCATCTTTATTATGAATAATGTCACAAATACAAATAAGAATATGAGAGCCATACCTTAACTAATTAGGAATTGGGAAGAGACTCCTTGTACTCCTCTCGTACTTGGACTATGGACTAGAGACTCTCCTCTCTACAACCTATAGTCCTCTAAACCTATGGAGAGTTGTGGATACAATGGATGAATACTCAAGTGATGTGTGTTGGAGTGAGGGGTCCTATTTGTAGCTTGGAGAAGGGTTGGTTCCCGCCACCAAAAGCGCGCGAACCAGTCACCCATGTCCACTTCAAGCCTGGAGGAGCCACCACGTGGAGTTTGACTGAGAATGGTGCCAAGAACTAGTCAGCCGACTAGGGCGGTCGACCGACCTGGTCCTGGCCCCTTTTGCGATGTGCTTTCTCCAGGTGGCTGACAGGTGGGTCCCATTGACTGATATGGGTGCTACACCGTTGGATGGCCTTGGATATTTTTTTTGTGGGCCATTTGATCTATGTGGTACCACGTGTCGTCACTTGATTGGCTGAAATGATATTTTATAGGATCCATCACCTTGTTTCACTTCATTTCTGCATAGAATCCCGGCATGCACTACTTTCTCCAAGGACAAGTGGAAATAGGTTAAATAGAAAGGTGATGTGTGCAAGAAATGACAATTCCTTCACGTAATTGAATTTTATTGAGGGTGAAATTGGTGTATAACACCCGTCAACACTAACTCTTAACCTAGTCCCTCTTTACCTTATTTACACCTAGCCTTAGGATAGAATGCTCTTGTGTGTGTCACACTACCTCCAAATTATCATTTATCCACCCTTGCTAGAACCCTCCCTAGACCAACCTAGCCTCTCCATTTAATGATTGCTTTGCTTCCAGCCATCCTTCCTTTGGGAGAATATAAATGACACCCTTTGGGAATACTCTAAAAGGGGAAATGGTACATCGATAGATTCCGTGCACTTGCAAATTTATATCTATGATTTAAGAACTATCAACAAGCATTTCTGGCACTACTGCTAGGAATGATTTGTTAGTAGTGCATAGGAAATATCATCAAACATTTCTGGCGCCGTTGTCGTGGAAGGCAACCGAAGTATTGCATGATTGAGTGAATAGGATAGGACCCTGGGTAGGTTTTAGTAGGATAACCCTTCTTGTTTTCGCATTTTATGTGAAAACAGGGTAGTGTATGTCTGGTTTCTGCTTGCTGGAAAACTTTGTTGAAGATCCCAAATCCCTTCTGAGAGATTGACATCGTGTTGTTACTCCTCAAAAGATTCATGCGGCAAAGCAAGCCAGCACAACTGTACCAACAACTGAAACGCCAATGGCCCATAAGACCCTTTGTGAGTTTTCGGCTCCCTCTGCTAACAATGTGCCTGTTGGGCCCACTGTTAACACAGGAGATGTGAACATCAAAATCAATACTGGCCTAATCACTATTGTGCAAGCCAACCCATTTTGTGGGAAGGCTAACGAGGATGCAAGTGCTCATCTACAACAGTTCCTTGAGATCTGCAACACTTTTAAGATCAAAGAAGTATCTCTTGATGCTTTTCGTCTTAGGTTGTTTCCGTTCTCTCTTATTGGGAGAGTGAAATAGTGGTTCTACGCGAACCAAAGTGATGTAGACACTTGGGAGAAATGTTCTACAGTATTCCTCACCATGTTCTTTCCGTTGGGCAAGACCAATGCCCTACGTGGAAGAATTTCCAGCTTCCAGCAAGACGCCAATGAGTCTATTCCCGAGGCTTGGGAAAGGCTTCAGGAGTATATCTTGGCCAGTCCCCACCATGGGATGGATGATTGGCTAATTATCCAAAACTTCTACAACGGGCTAATCCCTTCCGCCCGTGACCATGTTGATGCTGCTGTTGGAGGTGCCTTCTTCTCATTGACAGTGCCCAAAGCCAAAGATTTGATAGAGAAGATGGTGTCAAACATGAGTTGGAGAGACGATCGTCTCCATACCCGCCAGCGAGTCATGCACACCTTGAAGGAGGTGGACATGATTGTTGCCAAATTGGACCTCCTTATGAAGAAGATTGATGGACGAGGCAATGGTGAGGTATGTGGCAATGCCTACACCCTAGACTCTCACATCACTTATAAAGTTTGTGGAAACACGAGCCATTTGGGAAATGACTACCCAGAAACCAGTGAGGATGCCTTATACGTAACAAACAATAGAAACAACAATAGCTATCGTCCAGGAGGTCAAGGGCGGGTCCAACCAAGACCATTCTTTCAAGGAGGGTACAACGACAATGGCAATAATGGAAATCAACCCAACTTGAGAGAGCTTGTCATTAGCCAGCTGAAGATCAATGATGCTCTATCCAAGAAGCTGTCGGCTAATGACAAGAGCCTAGAGAGCATTAATGCCAAGATTAAAGGACTATCCTCGACTTTAAGAATCAATTGAGCTTCAGTAAGATGTTGGAGACCCAGTTGGCTCAACTAACAGCTGATGTTCCACCAATGAAGAATGGCAAGATTCCAGGACAGTCTGAACCTCTCGTGGAAGGTGCCAACATGATTTCTCTACAGTGAGGCTACTGGCTGAAGGACCCTGGATGTCATACAATATCATGCTCGATTGGGGCTCACCACTTTTACAAGACCCTTTGTGACCTTGGAGCAAGTGTGAGTGTGATGCCCAAGGTGTTTTTTGACCAGCTGAACTTCACAGAGTTTACTCCAACACCAATGCAGCTCCAACTGCTTGATTCTTTAGTCTGTTATCCGGCGGGTATCGCTTAAAATGTTCCGGTGAAAATCCGATATTGCTTCATACCCCTGGATTTCGTGGTACTCGAAATAGAGGTCGAGAAGGATACGCAACTCATCCTTGAGTGACCATTCCTTAGCACTGTGAAGGCTCGAATAGATGTGGAAGCTGGAGAAATCCACTTCCATATCAATGGCAAGGAGAAGATTAACTTTCGCTCAAAGTTGGTGCAATGCTCCATGATCCGTATCAAGTATGGGCCGAATGTTAAGCACATTCAAGAGGTCAAAATCACACCTCCAAAGGTGGACCCACTCATTGCATTCATGAGGAATTTGATCTATGTGGAGAACCTGTCTTATCGTCCACGCCGACACCCCAAGAAAACGGAGAAGTGAATGTGTCCTAGAGTTGGGGTGAATAGGCCTTTTTGAATGTTAGTCGGAAAATGCAACACTTAGCAACTTGATCAAATACCGAGAAATCGGACTAGTCCGGTAGAGTGCGGACTAGTCCAGTGCGTGCAGACTAGATCGATCAAGTTCGATCGATTATCTCGATCCTAGACTCTATGTAGTGGAAATATACTTGTAATCAGAGTGTAATACTTCTATGAAACTGGGTGTTGTACAAGTTAACCTTATATTCAATGTTTTAACGTAATGTGAACAAGATCAAATTAAACCCTAGATAGCAATGAAAAGTAATAACAATATGCACAAAGTGAAGACACAAGATTTTTATCCCGTGGTTCGGTTCCCACAAAGGCAACCTACATCCACGTTGAGGAGCCAACCCTAACCTCGTCGAATCACCACGAAGGCCAATTCTCTTCCACTATCACAAAGGGTAAATCACCAAGTTCAAGGGGCCTTCTCACAAGTTGAGGGCTCCCCAAGATTACAACTCAAACACCACCAGGTATACACTCGTAAGATCCACAATAAAACAATAGGAGTGTGTTAGAGAATCAAACCCAAGAGCTCAAACTTGTGGAGTCGTGTCTCTCCTTTGATCCAAAGTGAATCCTTAAAGATTTGATCTTTCTTGCATTGGATTGCGTGGAGAGATGTGTTTTATAAGCTCTTCGAGGGTGTGACAGCACAGGGAGTCGAGAGAGTTGAAAGTAGGGCCGTGCACATCTATTTATATGGAGGTTTCCAAAGGTTACCGTTAGGGTTTTGAGAGTCCGGACTAGTCCGTGGTGGAGTCCGGACTAGTCCGGTGTGCGGCGTGTAGGAAACCCTAAGTTCTCAAGAATATCGTACTTGTCCGGCCTTGGGCGGACTAGTCTGATTTAGGCTCTGGAAGAGTTCGGACTAGTCCGGTCATAATTGGACTAGTCCGGCTGTGGTGAACCCCTTAGTTGATTGAGGATAAGTCCGCACTTGGAGGAGTTGTCCAATTTTAGTCAGAGAGGTTATCGGACTAGTCCAGATATCATCGGACTTGTCCGATGTCAGGCAAAGTTGTAAAGTGTTGAGGACTAGTTCGCATTGGGGAGGACTAGTTCAATCTTAGTCAGAAAGATATCTCACTAGTCCGTGGTGATATCGGACTAGTCCAGTCTGTGTAAACCTGGACTGTGTAGACAAGTCCGCACTGGGAGGACTTGTCTGATCTTGAACAGAGGGATTATCGGACTAGTCTGGTATATATCGGACTAGCCCGGTCCTATGTAAATTTGTGCAGTGAATGAGTTTTCTTGTGCTTGAGCTCTTGGGGTGTGTTTCTCCAACACACTCCATACACACTGATCTAATCTATTCAGCTCTTGAGATCTTTTCCATATAGATCCTCATTCTCCTTTCTTTTTGCTCTTTCTTCATAATTTTATTAAATCTTGCGCTCATCTCAACAATTTGGTTAGGATCTCATTTGTTTGTCATAAATCAACCAAAACCCACAAGGGATGCCTAGATGCACTTTCAACAACCAATTGAGATTTCACAAAATATGATAAAAATACAGAATTTTCATAAAGTGTGCACATATGATCTTAGAACAAATTGAGCAATGAAAATATAAGACATATGTGCACTCTTTATGGTGGGGTGCAAAACTACATGAGTGTGAGCAATAACCGTGATGAGAATGAAGCAATTGACATGGAAATAAAAATATCAAGCATACATGTCAATTCCAAAGCAATAATCACAGATTATCTCAAATCATCATCACAAATTTCATAACATAAGCATAAACATAGTAATTCCATCACACCACAATACTAAAAGTAGAGATAACATAATTAAATTTTTACAACCCAAAAAGAGACACAAAAAGATACACAAATGAAGCTCTCATCTTTCAACCTACAACTAGGATCTAGTGACTCCCCCTCAATCTCCCCCCCTTTGGCATCAAGACACCAAAAAGAAGGAGAGGAGGGATCTAGTGGCTCATTCCTCACTGTCGGTCCTCTCCTCGTCTTCATCTTCATCATGCATCATGCATCATTCATCTTCATCATGCTTGACATTCTGCTTCACATATCTCATATCGGCTGTAACACCCTCATTTTCATGCATCATGCCCTACATACACTCATATACATGTTTAACATTAACCCACAACAAGAGAAACGAGTTTAAAATCGATTTGGAGCATTTAAAAATTGATTTGGAACGAAACCGCACTTAAAACGTAGGAAAGTGCGGACTAGTCCGATTTTACTGAGGACTAGTCTAATTTCTCTCTGTCTAAAACGGACTTGTGTGATTTTGCTGCGGACTAGTCCGATTTTGCCTCTGGAAACTTTCGGACTTGTCCGATTTTTTGCGGACTATACCGATATTCCAAAAATCCTTGAAAATTTGCTAAGTCCCTGGACTTTTCCGGACTAGTCTGGTGTTCCAGCGGACTTGTCCGATTTCCTCTCTGACTAAAGTTGGACTTGTCCAATTTTTGGCCAGACTTGTCCGATTTTCTCTTTGGACGACTTCAGACTAGTCCGGTCCTTTCCGGACTTGTCCGATATTTCGTGACTCCAAGTTGATCTTTTGTTTTATGACTTGTTTCTTGGGTTTCACGTTAACTGGGCCTAGGGACGTCGTGCCTAACTCTTTTAGAGCCCATGTGGAACTCTAAACCGGCCTCTACTCATCCCAAACTCAAAATCCATCTAACCCTAGCCTCCACCTCTATATAAACAACCCCACCCCTTGGCTTGACATATATTTGCCACTTTTCCACCCCACCCAAACCCTAGTTCGTGGAGAGCCACCATCAAGGAGGGAGGAGAAGATCCCAAGAAAGAAGAAGAAGAGGAGGAAACGAAAGAGGATCAAGAACTCCACCAAGTTTCGTTCTTCATCACCAATTCATCTCCAAGTTCATCACCAACCCTATATCACCGAGATCCAAGTGCTACCTCCAAGTTTCTTGATTCATTGGAGTTCTAAACACCTGGTATACCTTCTATTCTCTTTTCCTTACGTGAATTCAACCCCTAATCTCCGAATTTACGTCGATCTAGAAAACCCTAATCTGCTGATCTCGTAGAGTGCGGACTTGTCCGGTCCCTAGCAGACTAGTCCGATCTTCTTGGTTAAATTGGGTTGAAATGATTCTAAAATTTGATATAATCAACTCCAAACCTGTATAAAATTGTTAAAATCTATTAGAACTAGTTATTGATCATTAAAAGCAATCTATTAACAAGTTCTACCTTGCATTTGCATAAATCATGCATGTCATGTCATATTGTGTAATATTTGTGCACTCTTTGATTATGTTTCTTGTCTTGTATGTTTATTGTGTGGATTAGACGGATTTGCGCTAGAGAGTGCCACGGAGGATCTACAGCACCAAGAGTTTGAAGGCCTTGATCCTAATCAACCGCAAGAGCAAGACAAGTGTCCTTGAAGCATATTGATCCATTTTAAAATAAATGTTTTGTTTGCAAAATTGCATGCTTGTGTCAATTTGATGGGAATCCTATAATAGGAAGTTTACTAGCTTTGTTTAACCACCCTTGTCACCTGGAATACTTGGTAGAGAGTCGGGATGAGGTTTTTACCTTTTTGCTTCGCTAAATTAATTGGGATGATAAACCAATACTACACATTTAATTATGCATTAATGATATTTTGGTTAACATGAACTGGACAATATGATATGGTAATGGGTGATCTAAGCAAGCCCGGTATGTGGATGGGTTGGATGTTATGGTGGTTTTGCTTGCTTTAGATCTAAGGACCGGTTCATGTGAGAATAAGCCAGGACTACAGTGCCACCACGAGGCCAAGTATGGGTGCAACGTAGCTGATTAATTAGGGCTTTGCTAGTGCTATTTGGACCGTTAAGGATGTTCAGGGAAGGACTAGTCGGATTGGGTTTGTTGATGATTGGTGGGACTACCCTGGGATCCGAATGGCTCAAGAGGGGGCCCTTAGTTGAAGATGTGCTCAGTTGGAGGCATCGCCACCGGTGAAACCTCAGTGGGGTCTAAATAGGCTAGTAATCCCTTTGTAAAGGCTATTTTGTGATCTCTTGGCCACACACCGATGAAAGTGTGAGACGGCATAATAGAGGTTCTAGTTATCGAAAGGTGATGAAATCACGAACACGTGGGTAAAGTGGTACAAACTCTACAGAGTTAAATAAAACTATCATGATAGTCGTGGTCCCGGTTATGAGCACCTGGACAACTTCCATGATTAGAGGGAACTCGATATTGGGATGATATTTGGGATGGTTATGGTTGGAATTATGGTTATGGCTGGTTATGGATTATTTTTTGGTATTGAATATGGTTATTGGCAATGGTGAAATCTGGAATTATTGATGATGGTAGTGAATTCAGATTGGTATTATGATATTACTTATGATTATGATGGGTTTACTTCACATGCATATAATATGTTGCTTTTCAAATGTTTTAATGTACTTTTCAGCACTTTGCCATTATTATTGTCGTCATTTGAATCAGCTACATGTCATACTTTCCACACTTCCTGAGTACGACATGTACTCACTTTTGCAATCCCCCAACAGTTGCAGGTCAAGATTGGGAGTTTAATGGCTATAATGCGGAATTCTAGGTCGTGTCTACCGTCAGCTTTGCCTGTGGTGTTATTGGAGCTGCGCTATCCCTTATGCTTAGTTTGCTTAGTCGCTTATTTAGTTTATTTCGCTGCATTAGTTAAATTTGTCGTTAATATTCCTTAGAGCTTGTATTCGAGGATAATATGGGTTGTTTAATAAAATTTGGTTAATTAATCTTGTTCTGTGGTAATTTTCTTTATACTCTTTTGTGAATGTACTCGTGTATGTGTGTTGAACGTCCTAGGCACACATATGCGTTAGCTTGGTTCATTTTTCGGAACCGGGCGTCACAGATTGGTATCAGAGCCAGGTTGACCGTAGGATACAGCCTAGATAGCATGGACACTTTAGAGCACATAGGAGCACTCAGGAATCAATGTATTTTGGTTGGTGTGTTGTTTGCTATATATTGGTTGCTTGTGTGCTTAATAGAGGATTTTGGGATGCTTTAGCATTGCCATGTCCACCTAGGCTAGTGTAGCTAGATGTTTAGTTTCATATCCCTTGATGCATATAGTTGAGGACGTTCTCTAATTCTTACCTATTGCTTTTCTTCAGATGGTGAGGACTCGCAACCAGAGGGATGGCAATGATGACGAGGAGAACAATGGAGTTCCTCAGAACAACATTGGACAGGGATCTACAAAAGGAGCTATCAACATTGAGCAACTATTAGCTATGCAAAACCAGCTCATGCAGACCATGATACAAACTATGGGACAGCTGCAGGCTGGCAATATCAACAATCAGCCCCACATGCCTCCACCGCCACACCCGCCTCCCCATAACCGATTGGGAGAGTTTATGAGGATTAGGCCGCCAACCTTTGCTCAAGCTGCTGACCCTATGGATGCGGACGATTGGCTCAAGTCCGTGGAGAAGAAGCTAGCTATTGTCCAATGCAGTGACCGGGAGAAGGTCTTGTTTGCTTCTCATCAACTAGTTGGAGCAATTGCGGATTGGTGGGATTCTTATTGCAATGCTCATGAGAACAAAGAGAGAATTACTTGGGCCGAATTGAAGGAGAATTTTCGTTCTCATTATGTGCCGGAAGGAGTTATGATTTTAAAAAGGCAAGAATTTGAGAACTTAAGGCAAGGAAGATCGAGCGTGAGTGAATATCTCAATAAATTCACTCAACTCTCAAGGTGCGCGCCTGAGGATGTTAGTCGAGACAGCAGGAAGCAATATTTGTTCATGAGGGGCTTGAACAATGAGATCCAAGTGCAATTGCTCAATTGCAACTATTCCAACTTCCAGAAGCTTGTGGACAAAGCAATTGTGGTTGAGAACAAGATCCGTGAGATGGAGCAAGACAACAAGAGGAAGGCACCATATCAAGGACAACAACAAGTAAGTAATGTGCGCCCTCGCCTTGCACCACCCAATGCGCCCTATTACAGCTCCTCTATTCCTGCTCAACGCCCTGGATTTGCACCGCGCCCAACTCAGTTTGTGCAACAGCGCCCTGTCATGCAAGGACCTAGGCCTCCAATGCCTTATGCACCTCACGCTAACTTTCCTGCTGCAAGTGTTCAAAACCAAGCACGTCTCAATAATTCTGGTGGAGTTAAGAAGTGTTATACTTGTGGAGAAGCTGGACACTTTGCGCATCAATGTCCTAAGTCAGGTCTTGGTCAAGGAAGCAATGCGCCGAGGCAAAACCCAAGACCCAATGGAGGACAACCACAAGGAAACCATGGACAACAGAATTTTGCTCGTGGCAACGTGAACCATGTCTCTACGGAGGATGCTCAACAAGCAGATGATGTGGTCATTGGTATGTTTCTAGCCAACTCCAACCCCGCGACTATGTTATTTGATTCTGGAGCATTGAATTCATTCTTTGCATCGAAGTATGTTGCCAAGTATAGTTTTCCTATCTCTCATACGAAGTTTACTCTATTGGTTAAGTCTCCTGGAGGAGAGATGAGGACAAATATAGTATGTCCAAAAGTAAGCCATAGAATAAGGGGGGTAGACTTCTCCGCCAACCTCATTGTTTTGGATTCCCAAGGATTGGACATTATACTTGGTATGGACTGGTTGAGGAAGCACAATGGAGTCATTGAGTGTGCCACAAAGACGGTGAAGTTGACCAATGAGGAAGGGATCACCATAGAATTTGAAGCATCTCAAACCACACCGAAGCAATTGGAGTTGAATCATATGGACAGTGCCGCAGTTGAGGAGATTCCGGTGGTGTGTGAATTTTTGGATGTTTTTCTGGACGAGTTGCCAGGTATGCCACCTGATTGAGACATTAAGTTTGTTATTGATTTAATACCTGGAACTGCACCTATAGCTAAGAGGCCGTATAGGATGCCTCCTTTGGAATTAGCAGAGTGTAAGACCTATGTGTGCTGAATACATTGGCTTGTAGTAAATACACTTGCTTTGACGATAAAAGTTTTGAATATCACCAAAACACCTTTTTATTAAGATCCTACTAGTTTTGTAAGCTCTGGCGGGAGCTTGGTTATACTAGTTTTGGTAAGTTCTGGCGCTAGGTTCTACTAGCTTTTGTTAGCTCTGGCTCAAGGTCCGAGTTGCTCTGGCAAGGTCCGAACTTGACCGCAATGCTTCTGTTTTTCATTTGCAATGTTTCGTACTTGCTTTACATCTCTATAAAGATTGCTTAGTATTCTTTTACTATGTTTTTTGTGCATTTTGGTTGATATGGATAATATCGTGTTACTGTGGTTTTGCAACATGCTTATGTGAGGTTCTCACGTAAGGTGTTGTGTTCGGGACTAACTTGAGTCAAGTCGAGGACTTGGACTCGTATGGATTGGTTGTTTATTCATGTGTAGGTATTGCTTGATTTCAAGACATGACTGGTGATGGGATCCATTGGACTAGTCTCAGGGAGGAGATGAGGTTCCAACAAACAAATTCAGGAGGAATTGTGGTTGAGCTGATTAGGAGGTTGCGCAGCATGATTGAATCAAGAACAATGCATGTGAAGGTATCATGGACGTCATTGGAAGATGTTTCCACGTGTGCAAGGAGTGCACGGATGTGGCTACATGGTTCCGAGACGTGATGAAGAGATATGGACGTAAAGAGTTGGTCGGAAAGGTCCAACCGACTAGGTTATGGACTCAGGCTGCGGCTGAGTCGGGTTTGACTCAAATATGGAAAGATTTGAGTTGGTTATGATAGGATTTCATGTGGGTCACGAATTTGAGTTGTTTTAGGAATATAGGATACGTTCCTAAGGTGTTTGAAAGTCTTAATATTGCTTCTATCTGCGTATAGAAGAATTCTAAGCAGTTATGGAAAGTTACGATTCGTGAACAGAGTAGGATTAGGTTCCTGATCTGAGTTGAGTTGGCTTTTGAGCTGGTTATATAAGCAAGGGAGCCCAGAGCTCGTGGTTCACGACTTTGGGGCTGTTCCTATTGTGTTCTATTCAATAAAATTTGTAGTTTGAAGGAACTTTTGTGCCTTGTTCGTCCGACTTGTTCCAGACAAGTTTTACTCATCGAGTTTCTGGACAGCACTACCTTTTGTCGGTGGTTTTATCATAACTCGAATTTTACAGATCCAATTGACATGATTCTTTTTGGGTTGTCTTCACAACTTGATTATATATCATCTGTCAAAATTTCACGGTCATTGGATTTGTGGTCTATGATCTACACGAGTTTCTTTGCAGCGTTCCAGAACTGTTTTTTTTTTCTCGGGTAGGGCAGATTGACCTTTGTTTGATCTTTCGATCATAACTTGAGTTTTTCTCGACGGATTTGAGTGATTCTTGTTGTGTTGTCTTCGTGACTTGATTATCTCTGATATATATCACTTTTGTCACGGTGAAACATGTTTAGATTAGTCTCACACATGATTTATTTAACAGATTGTTTTTCTGCTGAAGGGGTTGGGGTTTAATTGTTTCCGCTGCGTAAGATTTTTAAATCCACCATTCACCCCCCTCTGGTAGATTTTCACGTGATCTTAGATCCTACAATTGGTATTAGAGCCACGGTGCTCTAATCTTTGTGATTTGCGCGTGTTTTTGACTAATCATCATGGAGAAGTACTCTGCCAAACCTTGTGTGTTCGCTGGTATTGATTTTCAGATTTGGAAGGCACGCATGGAGGCTTTCATCCAGGCACAAGGCTTTGCAATATGGGAGAAGGTATATAAGCCTTACGAAGTGCCATCAAACGATCAAGTTACAGCTACAAATCTGAGAGATGTCGACAAAAACAACAAGGCTCAGAACTTGATCATACAAGGATTAACACAAAGCGACTTCGACCGTGTTGCACACCTCCGATCTGCATACGATGTGTGGAAATCACTTTGTGACTACCACGAAGGATCCAACACGATCAAAGGGGTAAGGCAAGACATGTTCAAGAAAGAATACATGCGCTTCGAGATGCAACCCGGTGAGTCTATTGATGACATTTTTGCCTGCTTTAATAAGATTCTCAGCAACTTGCGTAGTGTCAATGTTAAATTTTCAGATGCTGAAAATGCTTGGCAATTGCTAAGTGCATTAGATATGTCAATTTGGGAGATGAAAGTCACATCTATTCGTGAATCTACTATCATGAGTACACTTACTTTAGATGTACTATATTCCAAGCTAAAAACTCATGAAATTGACACAATCTCACGTAAGAACCCCAACAAGTCTATTGCTTTTGTTTCTCAATGTGACATGCCTAGTTCCGGTCAAACATCATCTTGTGGTACACTTGCTTTGCTGTCCTCTCTAACCCTTGAATATATTGAGGAGTTTCCAGAGGAGGAGCTAGCGCTCATCTCTACCCGTTTCTCAAAAGCATTGCAAAATGTGAGAACTAGAAGGAGAGGAAGCTCCGGACCTCAACGATGCTTTGAATGTGGTAAGACAGGACATTTTCGTTTAGATTGCCCTAACCTTTCAGGTCCTACTTCCTGGGATGAAAAGAAATCAAGAATGAAGCACTCCTCTTCAAAAGATACGAAGAAAAAGAAGGGTTTTATAGGACGTCAACTGGTGAGCAGTTTTATCTCAGTACTCCAGGAACTTGGCTCAAGTGACGTGGACATTGGAAGTGATGAAGATGAAGATGATTTGGCAAACTTGAGCTTCATGGCGGGCAAGTCAAGATCAAGTATGGAGGAGGCAGAGCACAACAACGACAATGAAGAGGTATGTCCTACTTGCGAAGAAATGTGTGATGCTATTTCTCGTGCCACTGTTATTGTTAAGAAAAAGGACAAAAAGCTTATGGACAATGCTGTTAAAATTGAGTCACTAGAATCTGAAATTAATCGTTTGAAATCCTTGATTCCTAGTGATGATTCTTGTTCCTCATGTGACTTAATATATGAACAATTGTCCTCCCTAAGAAGTGCACATACCTCCACACTTGATAAACTTGCACTTGAAATTGAAAAGAACAAAAAGCTTGCTGCACTTAATATTGGAAACTTAAAAGATGCTTCTTGTTCTACAATTGATTTGCATTGTTCTAGTTGTGATGATCTTGATAAGAAATTGCAAGATGCTATGAATGAAATCTCTATATCGAACAATGCTTTACGTTGTCATGAAGTTAAATATTGTTCCAATTGCAAATTAAAAGGAAAAACTTCATGTGAAAATTGCCTTGATCTGTCCAATAAACTTGATAACATGCATAAGACATTTGATCGGTTTTGTAATGGGAATAAGAACCTAAACTTGCTGCTGAATTCATCCAAGTCTTGCAATGGTAAAACTGGTTTAGGTTTTGATTCTCATGCTCATGCTAAGGCACATCCACCTAAAATTGTAAAGTCATTAGGAAGTGGTTTGATTCAAATAGTTCCTAAACAAAAAGAAGTGGTTTTCAAATCTGCAGGAGTATTGTCTCATTCGGTTTCAAATAAAAATGTTGTTTGCTCATCTAGACATGAACACAAAGTTAAATTTCATTGTACCTACTGTGGTAGAGATGGTCATGTCATAGATTTTTGTTATAGACTAGCTAAACAACAGAAAAGGGAAAGAATGGTTGCTAGATTTCATAACTTTCATGCAAAATTTGCTGCACATATTGAACCGAATGTACAACCTGCTGTTTTGAGTCAAAAACATTCAAAGTTTACCTCCGGACCTTCTGTTTTTGCCTCCGGAGCTACTGATTTTTGTCCTACACAAGTAACACCTTATAGGTCAGTAGTTAAGAATAAAAAATCTCAAACTTTGACTCATAAACCTGCTGTTTTGTCTCAGCTTTCGCGTGTTTTTCCTGCTGCACGTCGCTGACTCAGTACTGGATTCCTAAATGCCTTTTGACTAACCCCAGTATTGAGTCATCGACGTATTGTGCTTCTATGTAGGTTACACGTTTGAGGAAGGAGAACATTTGGATTGTGGATTCAGGTTGCTCACGCCACATGACCGGTAACAAAGATTGGTTCTCCTCCCTCTCTTTTGTGTCATGTGTAGAGAATGTTACTTTTGCCGATAATTCTTCAACTCCTATAATTGCTAAGGGTTCCGTTAGAGTAAATGATCACTACACTTTGAAGGATGTGGCACTTGTCAAAAATTTGAAATACAACTTGCTTTCTGTTTCACAATTGCTAGATGAAAATCTGGAAATTATTTTCAATAAAAACCGCTGCAAAGTTGTAGGTTCAAATAGTGAGCTTATTTTTAACATGCGGTTTGGAAGAGTTTTTAAAGCTGATTTTGATATGTCTTTCTCTAAGCATAGGTGTCTAGTTGCTAATGATTCAAAGGACCTATATTTTTGGCATCGTTGACTTGGTCACGTAGGCTTTGATCACCTAACGTGTGTTAGTGCTCTTGATCGCATACGTGGGCTTCCTAAGCTTAAAGGGGACAAAGAAATTGTGTGCTCTTCTTGTAGACATGCTAAGATGGTTGCAGGTTCACATACTCCTCTCACAATGATCGTGACAACTGAACCGTGTCAACTTTTGCACCTTGACACCGTAGGACCTTCACGTGTTCAATCCTTCAGAGGAAAATGGTATGTTCTTTTGATTGTTGATGATTATTCTAGATACTCTTGGGTTTACTTTATAGCGTCTAAGAATGAAGTTTTTAGTCACTTTAGAACTTTATTTCTTATATTATCAATTGATCACCTAGGATCATTAAAAGCAATTAGAAGTGATAATGGAACTGAATTTAGAAATCAATCTTTTGATCACTTTTGTGCTGAAAATGGAATACATCATCAATTTTGTTCACCATATGTACCTCAACAAAACGGTGTTGTAGAAAGAAAGAACAGAACCTTAGTTGAGATGGCTAGGACTATGCTTGATGAATATCAAACTCCTAGGAAATTTTGGGCTGATGCATTAGCAACTGCTTGTTATGTCTCAAATCGTGTTTTCTTGCGTGCTAAGCTAGGTAAAACACCATATGAGCTCCGGTATGGACATAGGCCTAGTGTTACACACTTTCGGGTCTTTGGTTGCAAATTCTTTGTTAAGAAACATGGTAATCTTGATAAATTTGAACCTAGATCCATTGATGGCATGTTTCTTGGTTATCCATCTCATACTAGAGACTATCGTGTGCTTTTACTTGACACTAACAAAATTGTGGAGACTTGTGAAGTGTCTTTTGATGAAGCTAGCCCAGGTACTAGCTCCGGTATTGCAGGACCAGATTCATATCCTCAGGGGGAGGGTATTTTCGAAGATGAAGAAGAGCCAGTGATACTGCCTGGTAGTTCCAAAGTTGACACGTGTCTAGCTCCGAACTGTGAACAAGCTCCGACTACCACCTCTGCTTATCCTGATAATCCACAAGCCACAAGCTTATCAGTCTGCAATGACCCTGATGAAGAAGAAGCTTGTGAGACATTTGTTCCCCTACGGTTTTACAAAGATCATCCCCCACAACAGATGATTGGAAGCTTGCACGAACGAGTCATACGGTCCAGGTTTTGCGATCCAAACTCTTATGCTCATTCTGCTTTTGTTGCTTCTTTTGAACCCAAAGATATATCACACGCACTCACTAATGAATCTTGGATTATTGCCATGCCAGAAGAGTTAGAAAATTTTGAAAGAAATAATGTTTGGAAACTTGTACCTCCACCTCAAGGTCACACTTTAATTGGAACTAAATGGGTATTTAAAAATAAACAAAGTGAGGATGGGGTTGTGGTTAGGAATAAGGCTAGGTTGGTTGCTCAAGGTTTCACTCAAGTTGAAGGTCTAGATTTTGATGAAACTTTTGCTCCTGCTGCTAGATTAGAAGCCATACAAATTTTGTTAGCTTTTGCTGCATCTATTGGTTTTAAGCTATATCAAATGGATGTTAAAAGTGCTTTACTTAATGGCTACATAGATGAGGAGGTTTATGTCAAACAACCACCGGGTTTTGAAAATCCAGATTTTCCTAATCATGTTTACAAACTGTCCAAAGCCTTGTACTGTCTCAAACAAGCCCCTAGAGCATGGTATGATAGGTTAAAAACATTCTTACTTGAAAAGGGGTTTACCATGGGCAAGGTTGATAAAACTCTTTTTGTGCTTAAGCATGGCAATGACTCATTATTCGTTCAAGTGTATGTGGATGATATTATCTTTGGTTGTGCTTCTCATGATCTTGTGTCCAAGTTTTCAGCAATGATGAGTTCCGAATTTGAAATGAGTATGATGGGTGAACTCACTTACTTTTTGGGGCTGCAAATCATGCAAACCAAGGAGGGTATCTTTGTGCATCAGACGAAGTATACAAAAGACCTCCTAAGGTGCTTCAACATGGACAAAAGCAAGCCTCTTCGGACACCAATGGGAACAGCAACAACACTTGAACTTGATGAAGATGGTGAACCAGTGGATCAAAAAGAATATAGAAGCATGATCGGATCACTTTTATACCTCACGGCATCAAGACCAGATATACAATTCAACGTATGTCTTTGTGCACGGTTTCAAGCCTCCCCACGTGCCTCACATCATCAAGCCGTCAAAAGGATTCTCAGGTACTTACATGGAACTCAAGAATTTGGAATTTTTCTTCCTTCTTCCTCAACCGTTACTTTGAAAGCTTTTTCGGATGCTGATTTTGGGGGTTGTAGGATTGATAGGAAAAGTACTTCTGGTGCTTGTCATTTTCTTGGTAATTCTCTTGTTGCTTGGTCCTCTGGAAAACAAAATTCATTTGCACAATCCACATCCGAATCTGAATATGTAGCTGCTGCTAGTGCTTGCTCACAAATTCTTTGGATTGTTCAAACACTTAAGGACTATGGGGTTGATCTAGATAGTGTTCCACTGTTCTGTGATAACACTAGTGCCATTTGCATTGCTAAAAACCCCGTGCAACATTCTAGAACTAAGCACATTGACATTAGGTATCACTTTCTCCGAGATAATGTTGAAAAAGGAAACATTGTGTTTCACCATGTAGATACCGAACAACAATTGGCTGACATTTTGACAAAACCTTTGGATTTCACTCGTTTTTGTTACATTCATAGTGAAATAGGGGTTATGCATCCTCATGGCTTAAATTGAGGGGGAGTTTTGAAACTTGGGAAGTCTATGTGTGAATCTGAAATTAAAATAATATGAGCATAGTATTTCATACATATATGACTTTGTTATTCCTTTTACATACTGAAAGTTCTTACTACATTACTCGTGTTATACATTTTGTAGTTTTTGCCATGTCTAGTAATTGGAATAATTACTTACACTAAAACTGGTCATGGTCGAACTTTCTTGCTGTTTTGAACTTGTTACATGTTCACAAGTGCTTTTAATCATTAAGAATTAATCAAGTAATCAACTCACATGTTGAGTTTTTATGAACAAATATAAATTGAGAAAAGATCAAGAGAATATGCATGCATCACACTTCTTCTTTTGAGATGGCTTATCATTGCACTTAGATATGAACTTGGAAGAAGTTGTGTATGACTAAAACCATGTCCTTAAACTTCTGATTGTCAAATGACATAGGCTTGGCTTGATTGGTTAGAATAAGGCAGATGCGCATATAATCTCTTGCAAATATCATATGATCTAAATTTATGCTTTGAAAAATAATAAAATGCAGCAAATAGTGTCATGCTTTCAGGTTTTGAAATAGTTAAGTTTGTGAGATCATGACTTGCTTAAATTGAAAATTACATTTGATCTCTAGCATGGCTTACACTAATTTATGTATTTCATTGATGTGATAATGTAAGGTACTTGATAGTATGACTTGGATGAGCTTTGTTTATATGTATATGTTGTAATATGCTCATAACAACTAAATGGGGAGAGATAATTTGTTTATATGCTCATGACTTGCTGAATACATTGTCAAAGGGGGAGAGATAAGCATGAAGAGAAAGAGAATATGTGCATAAGGAGAGATAATATGGGATAATTTTTGGATTTTCTTCTCATTTTACTTTTGGTTTACAAAGGGGGAGAAATTGCCTTCAAAACTTTTATGTGAATAAGCCAATGTTCGGATTTTAAATGGTGTTGCCAATGCATTCATCAAGGGGGAGATTGTAAGACCTATGTGTGCTGAATACATTGGCTTGTAGTAAATACACTTGCTTTGACGATAAAAATTTTGAATATCACCAAAACACCTTTTTATTAAGATGCTGCTAGTTTTGTAAGCTCCGGCGGGAGCATGGTTATACTAGTTTTGGTAAGTTCCGGCGCTAGGTTCTACTAGCTTTTGTTAGCTCCGGCTCAAGGTCCGAGTAGCTCTGGCAAGGTCCGAACTTGACCGCAATGCTTCTGTTTTTCATTTGCAATGTTTCGTACTTGCTTTAAATCTCTGGAAAGATTGCTTAGTATTCTTTTACTAAGTTTTTGGTGTGTTTTGGTTGATATGGATAATATCGTGTTACTGTGGTTTTGCAACATGCTTATGTGAGGTTCTCACGTAAGGTGTTGTGTTCGGGACTAACTTGAGTCAAGTCGAGGACTTGGGCTCGTATGGATTGGTTGTTTATTAATGTGCAGGTGTTGCTTGAGTTCAATACATGGCTGGTGATGGGATCCATTGGACTAGTCACAGGGAGGAGATGAGGTTCCAACAACCAAATTCAGGAGGAATTGTGGTTGAGCTGATCAGGAGGTTGTGCAGCATGATTGAATCAAGAACAATGCATGTGAAGGTATCGTGGACGTCATTGGAAGATGTTTGCACGTGTTCAAGGAGTGCATGGACGTGGCTACATGGTTCCGAGACATGATGAAGAGATGTGGACGTAAAGAGTTGGTCGGAAAGGTCCAACCGACTAGGTTGTGGACTCAGGCTGCGGCTGAGTCGGGTTTAACTCAAATATGGAAAGATTTGAGTTGGTTATGATAGGATTTCGTGTGGGTCACGAATTTGAGTTGTTTTAGGAATATAGTATATATTCGTAAGGTGTTTGGAAGCCTTAAGATTGCTTCTATCTGCGTATAGAAGAATCCTAAGCAGTTATGGAAAGTTACGATTCGTGAACAGAGTAGGATTAGGTTCCTGATCTGAGTTGAGTTGGCTTTTGAGCTGGTTATATAAGCAAGGGAGCCCAGAGCTCGTGGTGCACGACTTTGGGGCTGTTCCTCTTGTGTTCTATTGACTAAAATTCGTATTTTGAAGGAACTTTTGTGCCTTGTTCGTCCGACTTGTTCCAGACAAGTTTTACTCGTCGAGTTTCTGGACAGCACTACCTTTCGTTGGTGGTTTTATCATAACTCGAGTTTTACATATCCAATTGACGTGATTCTTTTTGGGTTGTCTTCACAACTTGATTATCTATCATCTTTCAAAATTTCACGGTCATTGTATTTGTGGTCTATGATGTACACGAGTTTCTTTGCAGCGTTCCAGAACTGTTTTTTTTCTCGGGTAGGGCAGATTGACCTTTGTTTGATCTTTCGATCATAACTTGAGTTTTTCTCGACGGATTTGAGTGATTCTTGTTGTGTTGTCTTCGTGACTTGATTCTCTCTGATATATATCTCTTTTGTCACGGTGAAACACATTTAGATTAGTCTCACACATGATTTCTTTAACAGATTGTTTTTCTGCCGAAGGGGTTGGGGTTTAATTGTTTCCGCTGCGTAAGATTTTTAAATCTACCATTCACCCCCCTCTGGTAGCTTTTAATGTGCTCTTCGATCCTACACGGAGCTCAAGAAACAAATTCAAGAGCAACTAGAGAAAGGTTTTATTCTCCCTAGTTCTTCACCTTGGGGAGCGCCCGTGCTGTTTGTGGACAAGAAGGATGGAACCCAAAGGATGTGTGTGGATTACGGAGCTCTCAACGAGGTAAAAATCAAGAACAAGTACACCTTGCCACGTATAGAAGACTTGTTTGATCACATGAAGGGTGCTTGTGTCTTCTCTAAGATTGACTTGAGGTCGGGATACTTTCAAATGAAGATTAGACCATCGGACATACCCAAGACAGCTTTTAGGACACGGTATGGATCTTATGAGTACACCGTGATGTCATTTGGATTGACAAATGCGCCTGCCTACTTTATGTACCTCATAAATAAGGTCTTCATGGAGTACTTGGACAAGTTCGAAGGATGAGAGGGAACATGAGGAACACTTGAGGCTTACATTGCAGAAATTGAGGGAGCATCAATTGTATGCCAAGTTCAACAAGTGTCAGTTTTGGTTGAAAGAGGTGTTGTTTTTGTGTCATATCATCTCAGGAGGAGGAGTATCGGCTGACCCCGGAAAAGTGAAGACGTGTTGAAGTGGGAACCACCGTAAAATGTAAAGAAAATAAGGAGTTTTCTTGGAATGGTTGGATATTACCGTCAATTCATCAAGAACTTTTCCAAGATAGCCAAGCCAATGACGGAGTTGCTAATGAAGGGAAAGGCGTTCCAATGGACTGAAGCTTGTCAAAACAGTTTTGAGGAGTTAAAGAAGAGGTTGACAACAGCCCCAGTTTTGGTACTGCCGGATGTGAGCAAGAGTTTTGATATTTATTGCAACGCATCAAGGAAAGGACTTGGATGTGTATTGATGCAAGAAGGTCAAGTGGTTGCCTATGCATCAAGACAACTGAAGAAACATGAGCAGAATTACCCAACACATGATTTGGAACTCGCGGCTGTGGTACACGCATTGAAGATTTGGAGGCACTATATCCTTGGACATAGGTGTGAAATTTATACGGATCATAGGAGTTTGAAGTATATTTTCACACAAACAGATCTGAACTTGAGGCAACAGAGATGGTTGGAGCTCATCAAAGATTATGATTTGGGAATCAACTACCATCCGGGAAAAGCCAATGTAGTGGCCGATGCTTTGAGTAGAAAAGGAGTAAGTCATCAACTCACAGTTCGAGAGTTACCATTCGAGTTATGTAAGGTGTTTGAAAGGTTGAACCTCAAATTTGTAAATGAGATGGAGATGATGGAGTTAAACCCAACCTTGGAGCAAGAAATTCGAGAAGCATAAACCACGGATGAGGAGATCAAGGAAATCAAGGAAAGGACCAAAGAAGGGAGAGAATTCAGATTTGATGAGAACGAACATGGTACCTTATGGCTTGGAAAGAGAATCGTTGTGCCTAACGTGAAGCATATCCGAGAGACAATATTAAAGGAGGCACATGACTCACCTTACTCAATTCATCCTGGTTGTACGAAGATGTACAAAGACTTGAAGACTAGCTATTGGTGGGATAGCATGAAGAAGGACATAGCTGAATATATGGTATTGTGTGATGTGTGCCAACGAGTAAAGGCGGAACATCAAAGGCCAGCTGGATTATTGCAACTATTGAAGATTCCGGAATGGAAGTGGGAAGAAATCGGAATGGATTTCATAGTTGGGTTACCACGTACTCAGTCCGGGTATGACTCAATCTGGGTAATTGTGGATCACTTAACCAAGTCAGCTCATTTGGTCCCTGTGAAGACCAAATATACAGCTGCACAATTGGCCGAAATATACATGGAGCATATTGTGTGTCGACATGGAGTCCCTAAGAAGATAGTCTCACATAGAGGTTCTCAATTTACCTCTAGATTTTGGCAAAAATTGCATGAAGCTTTAGGAACGAGGTTGAATTTTAGTTCAACATATCATCCTCAAACGGATGGACAAACCGAGAGGACGAATCAGATTTTGGAGGACATGTTAAGAGCTTGTGCCTTGAAGCATGGGAAAAGTTGGAACAAAAGCTTGCCATACGCAGAATTTTCATACAACAATAGTTACCAAGCAAGATTGAAAATGTCACCATATGAAGCGCTTTATGGAAGGAAGTGTAGGACACCTTATTTCTGGAATGAGGCAGGAGAAACTCAAGTATTTGGTCCGGATGTGTTGCAAGAAGCTGAAAAGCAAGTCCAAATAATTCGTAAAAACTTGAGGGCTGCCCAATCAAGGCAAAAAGGCTATGTAGACAATAGAAGAAAGAAATTAACCTTTTATATAGGAGATTTTGTTTACCTCAAGGTGTCACGAATAAGAGGTCATAAGAGGTTTAACATAAGAGGAAAGCTCGCACCTCGTTATATTGGACCATTCGAGATTTTGGACAAAAGAGGAGAAGTAGCGTATAAGTTGGAGATGCCAACTCATTTTTCAGATGTCCATGATGTCTTTCATGTTTCCCAGCTCAAGAAGTGTTTGAGAGTACCGAAAGAACAAGTGCCAATGGAAGAATTGGAACTAGAGGAAGATTTGACTTATGTCGAACAACCGATCAAAATCTTGGAAACCAAGGAGAGAGTAACAAGGAACAAGGTTATTATATGGTGTAAAGTTCAATGGAAGCACCACACCGAAAAAGAAGCGACGTGGGAATTGGAGGATGATCTCAAGAAGGAATTTCCCTATCTCTTCTCTTCCACGTCGAATCTTGAGGGCGAGATTCATTTTAAGAGGGGTAGGTTTGTAACACCCTCATTTTCATGCATCATGCCCTACATACACTCATATACATGTTTAATATTAACCCACAACAAGAGGAACGAGTTTAAAATCGATTTGGAGCATTTAAAAATTGATTTGGAACGAAACCACACTTAAAACGCAGGAAAGTGCGGACTAGTCTGATTTTACTGAGGACTAGTCTGATTTCTCTCTATCTAAAAACGGACTTGTCCGATTTTGCTGCGGACTAGTCCGATTTTGCCTCTAGAAACTTTCGTACTTGTCCGATTTTGTGCGAACTAGTCCGATATTCCAAGAATCCTTGAAAATTTACTAAGTCCTTGGACTTTTCTGGACTAGTCCGGTGTTCCAGCGGACTTGTCCGATTTCCTCTCTGACTAAAGTCGGACTTGTCCGATTTTTGGCCAGACTTGTCCGATTTTCTCTCTGGACGACTTTGGACTAGTCCGGTCCTTTTCGGACTTGTACAATATTTCGCGACTCCGAGTTGATCTTTTGTTTTATGACTTGTTTCTTGGGTTTCACGTTGAGTGGGCCTAGGGACATCGTGCCTAACTCTTTTAGAGCCAATGTGGGACTCTAAACCGGCCCCTACTCATCCCAAACTCGAAATCCATCTAACCCTAGCCTCCACCTCTATATATACAACCCCACCCCTTGGCTTGACATCTATTTGCCACTTTTCCACCCCACCCAAACCCTAGTTCGTGGAGAGCCACCATCAAGGAGGGAGGAGAAGATCCCAAGCAAGAAGAACAAGAGGAGGAAACGAAAGAGGATCAAGAACTCCACCAAGTTTTGTTCTTCATCACCAATTCATCTCCAAGTTCATCACCAACCCTAGATCATCGAGATCCAAATGCTACCTCCAAGTTTCTTGATTCATTGGAGTTCTAAACACCTGGTATACCTTCTATTCTCTTTTCCTTACGTGAATTCAACCCCTAATCTCCGAATTTATGTCGATCTAGAAAATCCTAATATGCTGATCTCGCAGAGTGCAAACTTGTCCGGTCCCTAGCGGACTAGTCCGATCTTCCTGGTTAAGTTGGGTTGAATTGATTCTAAAATTTGATCTAATCAACTCCAAACCTGTATAAACTTGTTAAAATCTATTAGAACTAGTTATTGATCATTAAAAGCAATCTATTAACAAGTTCTACCTTGCATTTCCATAAATCATGCATGTCATGTCATATTGAGTAATATTTGTGCACTCTTTGATTGTGTTTCTTATCTTGTATGTTTATTGTGTGGATTAGACAGATTTGCGCTAGAGTGTGAGACGGCATAATAGAGGTTCTAGTCATTGAAAGGTGATGAAATCTCGAACACGTGGGTAACGTGGTACAAACTCTGCAAAGTTAAATAAAACTATCATGATAGCCGTGCTCCCGGTTATGAGCACCTGGACAACTTCCATGATTAGAGGGAACTCGGTATTGGGATGATATTTGGGATGGTTATGGTTGGAATTATGGTTATGGCTGGTTATGGATTAATTTTTGGTATTGAATATGGTTATTGGCAATGGTGAAATCTGGAATTTTTGATGATGGTAGTGAATTCAGATTGGTATTATGATATTACTTATGATTATGATGGGTTTACTTCACATACATATAATATGTTGCTTTTCAGATGTTTTAATGTACTTTTCAGCACTTTGCCATTATTATTGTCATCATTTGAATCAGCTACATGTCATACTTTCCACACTTGCTGAGTACGACATGTACTCACTCTTGCAATCCCCCCAACAGTTACAGGTCAGGATTGGCAGTTTAATAGCGATAATGCGGATTTCTAGGCCGTGTCTACCATCAGCTTTGCCTGTGGTGTTATTGGAGCTGCGCTATCCCTTATGCTTAGTTTGCTTAGTCGCTTATTTAGTTTATTTCCGCTGCATTAGTTGAATTTGTTGTTAATATTCCTTAGATCTTGTATTCGAGGATAATATGGATTGTTTAATAAAATTTGGTTAATTAATCTTGTTCTGTGGTAATTTTCTGTATACTCTTTTGTGAATGCACTCGTGTATGTGTGTTGAACGTCCTAGGCACACATATGCGTTAGCTTGGTTCATTTTTCGGAACCGGGCGTCACATCGGCCTTCCTCGCCTTGTTCAGCTTGTGAAGCTTTACCTTAGCCTTCTTGCATGAGCCAAAAATGGCGGCCATGTACTTCAAGATTCCACTAGCAGACCCCTTCTTGGATGGAGTAGCTCCTATACTGGATGGGGGTCGTGCTTCAGCGCGGGCCTCCTAGGAGCCTCCTCACTGGATGCAGGGGATGGAGCAGCTTGGACAGTGGCATGGGGAGGCTTCTGGGGCCTCAAAGGAGTGTGCTCCACATCCTTCATGACCTCATTCTTGTGACCTTCTCAATCATGAAAATCAAGTAAGGGGCATAGACACAGGATCTGTTCGGCGTGCAGGAGATGTTGACCATGTCATTCCAAATGTAGTAAAAAACATCAAACTTCCTGCTTCTGCTTATCACATTCATCAGTGTCCTTAAGTAGCCTTGGACACTTCCTGCATCTCCATCTTTTGGTGATATGGTCTTCCTCAGCACCCTGTTAAGAACCATGAAGAAGGGCTTCATGTTCTTGATCGAGGGGGGGGGGGTTGTACTTCAAGCTAGTGTCATAGAGTCCATCTTATCTTTTCCCAAGACAGCAATGTTATGGATAGTCAGTTCATTGTTTCCAGTGTCTTCTAGGTGAAGCAGTCTTGCAAACTCATCATAGGTAATTGTGTACTTGGATCCATGTGTCATTCAAGTCACCCTCTCCTCTTCATTACTGGCAAAGAAACATGTGTCATAGAACTGAGCAATAATCTCATCATTCAGTTATATCTGAAGGCAAACAGGTCCTTCAGTTGATGCCTAGCTGCAGCTTCCACCACTTGATCAAAGGCACCACAGCTCTTCCTCTCAATGTGATTCCAGTCGATCCACTAGCTGCGGACCACCGAAGTCTTCATGGTAAGGTACACGTAGCTATAGAAATCTGCGTGAAAGTTGCTCCAAAACCTGGCATCGGCTTCCTTCTTGGGTCGGCTGTAGCAATCCACAAATCGGAGCTTGGAAGCCGTATCACTTCCGTTGCCGTTGAACTTCTCCTCGGAGGGATCCCTGTTCCCCTGCCTCGGAGCATTCATCTTGAGAGGGCCTATCGGGCCCAAGGCTATCCCTTTCCCTTTCCCCTTAGCTTGGCGAGAGACCGCCGAGCTAGGGCCAGCTGCATCCTTTACTTTGGATGCAGGCTTCTTAGCTAGAACCTTGTGCCGCACCTGAGGTGGGGAAGGTGCAGGCTCGGAGGGACGGTCTTGGCGTTTCTTCCCTTGGCCCATCGAGGACTGAAGCAAAGCCTCTTGGTCCATCTCAGCTTCATAATCGGAGACCTCGTCATGGGAGCTCGACATTGTCCTGAGAATGGATTACACAATGTATGGATGAGAATCGATGGCAGGGAAGTGCATTGAGGAATGAGAAATTAGGGTTGAGTTCAGTTAAAAATCAGACTTGCTCGGTGTACAGGTACGCACTAGTCCGGTGGACCGGACTTGTCCGTACATGGACCGGACTAGTCCGGTGTTCATCACCTCAAACCCTAACTAGACGACCAATGGTGATTCTCAATGCAAAACTAGTTCAAGGTAAATGTAATACAACAAGGAGACATGTATTAACTGGAAGGAACAAAGCTATTTGGTCAACAACGAAGGAAATAACGATTTCTAGGGTTTGGTAGGAAATTTTACCGAAATGCCTTGATTCTTGGAGATGGAGGGTTTGAAGGTGCAGACAAGTCTGTGGTCTTCAATCCCTATGCAATGGAGATCGATTTCCACCCAAACTCGGAGGGATTTGATGGAGAACGAAGGAAATCGTCTTGGGAGCACTCAAGCGAGGAGAGAGAGTGTGAGATGAGTTGTGAGGATGAAGGAGATTAGGTTTTGGCGGCGGCTAGGGTTGTCGAGTTGAAAAATCAGACTAGTCTGTGGTCCACCGAACTAGTTCGGACTACCGGACACTCTGCAGACTAGTCTACAGTGTGCGGACTAGTCCGGGTAACCACGGACTAGTCTGTGGTCACCAGAACAGAATCAATTTGCCCATTCATATATATGCAAAGGTTCTTAGAGAAAAATAGGGGCCAAAACAATCAAGTAATCTTGATGAATGTGATCAGTAAGCATACAACAATCAAGCAATGACCATAATTCATCAAGATCAAGTAATTGAAATAGTTTTTTTGGAGAAAATTGAGAGAGATGATTTTCGCAACACAATCAACATATTTTGAAGAATCCATACATGTATGCAAGTTTAAGCTACATTCAGAGCATCAAGGATGTTTAGTTCATTTTGGAGCTCGCAAAAACGTTTTTCATCAAGTGGCTTGGTAAATATATCGGCTAGTTATTTTTCAGTGTTGACATGGGAAGTGGCTATGTGTCCTTTCATTGAGTAGTCTCTCTAAAAGTGGTGTCAGATGTCTATATGTTTGGTCCTAGAGTGCTCAATGGGGTTATGGGCAATCTTAATGGCACTCTCATTATCACAATGGAGTGAAATACGGCTCATATTGTAACCATAATCCCTTAGAGTTTGTCGTATCCAAAGGAGTTGCGCACAACAACTCCCGGCTGCAACATACTCTGCTTTGGCCGTGGATAAGGCAATGGAGTTTTGTTTCTTGGAGGACCAAGAAACTAGGGATCTACCTAGAAATTGGCACGTACCGGAGGTACTTTTTCTATCTACTTTGCATCCAGCATAATATGCATCGGAGTATCCAATGAGATTGAATTTGGAGCCTTTAGGATACTAAAGGCCTAGGTAGAGTGTATGAACTAAATACCGCAAGATTCTTTTTACGGCTGTCAAATGAAACTCTTTTGTGTTGGCTTGAAACCTTGCACACAAACATACCCTCAACATAATGTCTGGTCTAGATGCGCATAAGTAAAGTAGGGATCCAATCATGGAGCGATATACCTTTTGATCGACGTTTGGTCCATCTTCATTGAGATCCAAGTGACCATTCGTCGCCATGGGAGTCTTTATAGGCTTCGTCTTTGTAAAAGCCCAAATTTCAAAAATTCAAAGTTCAGTTAGGACAAAAATTTTGAATCTTAAAAAGAATTAAAAAGGAATTGAGAAAAACAAATTCATTCAAACTCCAAATGAGGGAATTCAAAAAAATAAACTTAGGTAATGTTTAAATGAAGTTAACATGAAGATTTGAGTTGACCAATGGATTCCAAATAGCATATATGCAAAGTTTCATAATTTTTGAAGCAAGTTTGCTATTTAATTCAATATCTACATTGAATTCAACTCAAATTCAAATTCAAGTTTGAATTTAAATGAAACTTTGTGAAATCAACTATGGGAATTCAAAATCAAATTCTATATGATTAATCCAGCCATCCCATAAATATCTAGCAAATTTTGGAATGAATTAGGTGGTAGAATTGATGGGGAAAGGATGCGGATGAGTTGGGTCCCACTTGTCATCCAAAGCAAAGTGCTGTTTTGGCTCTCCAAGTGACACCACATGCCATGCAGTGTCAAGGCAGCTGCTTGCACTTTTGTGGTCAACTCCAGCTGCCCCCAGCTCGCCCTGGCCTCCTCCTTATCTCCCCTCCATGGCCCTGAGCTGACCACTTCTTCACCTTCAAGTTTCCAGCGACATATTTGTTTCTCTCCCGATTCCTCCCCTGTCCAGCCGATTTGCAGCAAAGGTCCTCCGTGTTGAGCACTTTTTTTTGCCCCTATTCACTTTCCAAGCTCTTGCGCAGCTTTGTAATCAAGTTCTTGCACAGCTAGGCTATCCCCGAAGCTGTTAACATCGAAACCTAGGCCGCCAGAAATCTCCCCTGTTTTGCCGCGCCTCTGCTCATCGTAGACCCGACGACACGGCCATCATTTCACCTCAGTCATAGAAGGAAAAAGGTTCACCTACTTATGTTCTAGCTGCTCGTAAAGTTTCAGCCCATGTCAAGCCTCCTGGTCTCCGTATTTGCTTTTCTTCCGACGATCTTCGAGTATGAGTATAGTCGGTTCGCGCGCAAAATTCTTTTTGTACGGTTGTTTATTCCTTGTTCGCCTGTGCTACTTTGTTCTATATGGCCAGGCACATCACCTCGAACAAGAGTCATCGAGTTTCATCGGGTATTCACACCGGAATCCCATTTTTCGCCAACCGCGGAATTTTCCCTCCTCGGTCCGTAGTCACCACCAGTTTCCAAGCCTTTTCTCTCCCTCTTATGGCCAGATTCTTGTTCCCCATGCTTCCATGAATCTTCCCGAGGTCTTCCCGATCAGTTTCACCCACCGTAGGGCTCGGCCGACATGGCCAAAACCCTAATCGCCGCCGCCGCCGTCGTGCTGCTATTTCCGGCCACCTATCGCCGTCGAGGACTGCACCGCCGTGTTCCTCGTTGGATTTTAAGTTGGGACGGAGAGATTGGAGTGCCGCCGTGCTCTGGAGCGGGCTGCAGCGATGGGGCCACCGTCGGGCGCCGCCGCGCGCCGTCGGAACCGACGGTGTCGCGAGGTAGAAGACGAACCCCGCGGGTCCCGGCTGTCAGCCAAAGAAGCGATGCACCCGGATCAGCTGCGGCTCGGGGATCGTTTGTGACCACGCAGGATCGTTTGTGACCACGCAGTTAACCCCGTAACCCTTCATGTTGCCGCCCAGCGATTGGCCCATTTTAAACCTGTGGGCCCCCTCCTTTTATTCAAATATTTCCCATGTAAATTAAATTCCAGATTTTGTCCCAACTTGGAAAATCTATAACTCCTAGGATACTTGTCCAAAAATTCCCAAATGAATTTTGTTAGAGCCATCGTGAAGAGTACTTTCCAGTGGTATACTTGGATTTGTATGAAAGTCCATATAAATTTCTCCATAATTCAAAAAGAAAAATGCTTATAGAATTATTTCCTATAGTTCTGCTCTTTGGCAAATTACCAAAATTTTCCACAACCTTCATTTTAATATCCTTGAGCTCCAGTGAAAATTTCAGGGTCATTAGACTTCATTTACATGGTCTGAACACCTGTGTATTGTCTATGCACATAAAAATAGTCAAATTCATTTAGAATTTGTACAGAAACTTGTACAAACTTATAAATTGAATTTATCTCAGTATAAAGCTTCAAAACATGTAAAACCAACTTCGTTGGTTTTCTCTTTATCCACACTAACCAGAAATACAACCCAATCCTCATGAAAATACCTAGATTTTCCTGTAGAGCCCTTTAAAGCAAATTCATGTTCGATTTTTATCTGATGGTTCACTTCATAGAAAACTATGAAATTTTGCCAAACTGTTCTTTAGTAAGTTTCTGAACTCCAGTAAAAATTCCAGCTTCATTGGACTTAATTAACCTAGTTCCATCTGAATATTTTCCTAACTGGTCATAGAATAGCCCAAAAACATCAGAACTATTTCAGAAATTTATCCAAACTTCTAAATTCAATATCTCCCAATAGGAAGCTTAGAAATTTATGAAATTTTTTTCCTAGAACCAGTGAGAACCCCTCTGTATGCTATAGCCACTGGTAGCCATGATAGACCTCCATAATTACAACCAAAATTCAGAGAATGCTTTTACTTGTTGGAATTTTAGAGACAACAAGCTTGCTTGAACATCTCCAATATTTGGTCCAGATCTTCCCCATAGTACCTAGTGTCCCCTGTAAAGATTACAGAACCATTAGTATTAAATTAATATACTTAACTGTCTTTCCTTTGAGCTGTAACATAATACCGATATTGATTAACTTGCATAATTCTTTGCATATCGATTTGTTGCCGAACTCAAGAGGATTCCGGAGCTACTTGAAGTCATACATATGGAGATTAACTTTGATACCGTCTTGCATGATCCCGGATTCTTTGCGGTCTGCATTTAAGCGCTATTACAAAATTTTGATTTGTATCACCTATGTCTAGGGTGAGTATTGTGCATTAGGGCTAAGGTGATTCAAAACCCACTTGCATGAGCAGATCAACCTATGGGGTATTTGGTTAGTTGTCAAGTCATCGTGTAGACTATGCTATGCTAAATGTTTTATAGGATTCGGTAGAAGTCGAGTAGTTGGAATCTACTCGCATGGCTAGGGCTTTTCACATGGGATTGGTTCAAAGAAATGGAGTGGTAATCTGAATATGAGACCGGGCAGGGGCGTAGGAGGCAGCAAGACATGGTCTTGGGTGCGTAGCCCTGCCTGTGTCGGTTAAGGACCGATCCGTATGTCACCCTGCTGAGCAAGTTTGAATTGTACCGGAGTCATACTGGATATATGTGGTCCAGGAAACCGATGTACCTTGGGAAGCTTTTGTTGAGAATTTTTTGACCGCCTCAGGCTTTCGGCCGCAGCACAGTAGACAGAAACTCGCTCACGACATCTTCACAGCGGAAGGGTGCACCTTGAGTGTGGATACTGTCCTAGACGATTGAACCGATTCAACTTGGGTGGAACTTGAGAAAGGCGGCTGCATACGATGTCCATGGAGTGCACGTAGGTGACTTCCAGTACGGGCGTACACGTCGTGTATTCCGGGTATCATTGATTCGAATAACCGTCCCTTGCGGATATGAGTACCACTTGTTCACTGACTTGTGACGTAGTTAAATACTTGCACTTTAGATGAGAATTAATTGCTGCTGTTATGAACATTATATTATCATGGTATTGCTATGTTGTATGTATTAGTATAGTGCTCACTAAATTTAATTTCCACCTTGGGCATGCATCATCGTGATGAAGCGTTTCTTGTTTGATTGTGGAGTTACGATGTTGCCCCGCACAAGGTTTAAGCTGCTGCTATAAATCTGAAAATAAGGACCCACATTTAGGCGAGTCCATTATGCAAATCTACAATCCTATGTTTATGTCTTTACCCCCATTTAGAGTTTCATGTTTAGGTGAGACAGTTAAGTCTTGCTGAGCCTTCGTGCTCACGGTTGCTATATAAGTTGTTTTGCAGGTACTAACCTCTATGCTTAAGATTATGGTTGTCTGATGAGACTCGGGACTCTCCGAGTAATATACTCGTGTGGGAACCATGCCGCTGCTGTTTGGTTTTCATGGCTAGTGAGGAGCGTCTGTGGGCTGGACGGCTTCCCTTTTGCTTACTAGACCCGAGTACGAGAGTTGTGATCTTATCTTCCGCCGTAGTTTATTTTTATAAACTATTTGTAAACTGAATATCTTTGTAAATTTCAGCAAATGATTTATGTAATATGCGTTCCTTTACATGTGTGCTGTTGGGTGTCGCATCGCACGACACCACCGAATGCGATTCATGGAAAGTGTGGACTCCGGTCCCCACAGCCTTGTCCATTCCAAACTTATTGGGTATGTCTTTAGTATACTTGGTTTGGCTTATGAATGTCCCTTCCTTTTTTTGCCTTACTTGGAATCCTAAGAAATATTTCAGCTCTCCCATCGTAGACAACTTGAACATATCTATCATAATCTTACTAAATTCTTCACAAAAGGATTTGTTAGTTGAACCAAAGATAATGTCATCAACACAAATTTGACAAATAAAAAGATCATTGTCAAAGTGCTTTGTGAATAACGTATAATATGCTTTACCAATCTTAAAACCATTTTCAATTAAGAAATCTCTAAGACACTCATACCAAGCTCTAGGAGCTTGTTCGAGGCCGTAGAGAGCCTTATGCAATTTAAAGACGTGGTCGGGGAACTCTTAATCTTCAAATCCGGGGGGTTGCTCCACATACACCTCCTCCTTGATTGGTCCGTTGAGGAAGGCGCTTTTGACATCCATTTGATAGAGCTTGAAATCATGGTGAGTAGCATATGCAAGTAATCTTCTAATAGATTCAATCCTAGCTACGAGAGCAAATGTTTCATCAAAATCCAAACCTTCGTCTTGTAAATACCCTTTGGCCACAAGTCGCGCCTTGTTCCTTGTCACCACCCCGTGTTCGTCTTGTTTGTTGCGAAAGACCCATTTGGTGCCGACGACGTTGAACTTGGGTCTTTCGACGAGTTCCCACACTTTGTTCCGTTTGAAGTTGTCATGTTCTTCTTGCATCGCCACCACCCAATCCGGATCCTTCAACGCATCCTCAATCCTGCGCGGTTCCAAAAAGGATACAAAAGAGTAGTGTTCACAAAAGTTAGCAAGTCGAGATCTAGTAGTTACTCCCTTTTGAATGTCCCAGATTATGTTGTCGGCGGGGTGGTCTCTTTGGACGCATTGGTGTACTATTGGGTGTGGCACTTGTGGTCTTGAGTCTTCATGGTCATCTTCTACTCCCCCTAGATGGCTGCCCTCATTGACTTGTTGATCATCTTCGTCTTCTTGATGTTGATCTTGTGTGGAAGCTCCCCCTTGATCGTTTACCTCCACTTGTGGTTTATCTTCTTCATTTGCATTTGGAGGTGGCGCTTGTGGTCGAACATCGCCCAACACCATTCTTCTCAATGATTGACATGGAGCTTCTTCTATATCTAACACACATGGATCAACTTGCTCTTCTTGAGAGCCGTTAGTTTCATCGAACACTACATCACGTGCTACTTCAATGAGTCCGGAGGTCTTGTTGAAGACACGATAGGCGTAAGAGTTTGAATCATAACGAAGCAAGAAACCTCCATCGGACTTTGAAGCAAACTTTGAAGTCCTAGGCTTCTTGTTCAAAATATAGCACTTAGAACCGAAAACTCAAAAATACGAAATATTAGGCCTATTATCAGTGATTAGTTCATATGATGTCTTCTTGAGTAGTCGATGATGATAGAGTCGGTTTATGGCGTGACAAGCGGTGTTAACTGCTTCCGCCCAAAACCGATCTGAGGTCTTGTATTCATCGAGCATTGTTCTCGCCATCTCTATGAGGGTTCGGTTCTTCCTTTCGGCAACTCCATTTTTTTGAGGGGAATAAGGTGCTGAAAACTCATGCTTTATCCCTTCTTCGTCTAGGTACTCCTCAACTTGAGTGTTCTTGAACTCCGTGCCATTGTTGCTTCGTATGATCTTGATCTTCAATGAGAACTCATTTTGTGCACGCTTGAAGAACTTCTTGAGGGTTCCTTGAGTTTTTGTCTTTGTAGGATCAAAGAGCACGTGAAAAGCTACCAGAGGGGGGTGTGAATGGTAGATTTAACAATCTTACGCAGCGGAAACACTAAAACCCCAAACCCTTTCGGCAGAAAAACGATCTGTTAAAGAAATCGTGTATGAGACTAATCTAAACGTGTTTCACCGTGATAAAAGTGATAGATATCAGATACAATCAAGTCACGAAGACAACACAAAAATAATTACTCAAATCCGTCGAGAAAAACTCAAGTTATGATCGAAAGATCAGACTATGGTCAATCTGACCTACCTGAGAAAAACAGTTTCTGGAATGCTGCAAAGAAACTCGTGTAGCTCAAAAACCACAAATCCAATGACCGTGAAATTTTAAAAGATGATAGACAATCAAGTTGTGAAGACAACCCAAAAAGAATCACGTCAATTGGATCTGTAAAACTCGAGTTATGATAAAACCACCGACGAAAGGTAGTGCTGTCCAGAAACTCGACGAGTAAAACTTGTCTGGAACAAGTCGGACGAACAAGGCACAAAAGTTCCTTCAAACTACGAATTTTATTCAATAGAACACAAGAGGAACAGCCCCCAAAGTCGTCTACCATGAGCTTTGGCCTTCCCTCGCTTATATAACCAGCCCTTAGGCCATCCCAATCTCAACTAGGACTCCAATCCTAATCTGATCACAATCGGAACTTTCCATAACTTCTTAGGACTCTTCTATACGCAGATAGAAGCAATCTTAAGACTTCCAAACACCTTAGGAACGTATCCCACATTCCTAAACAACTCAAATTCGTGACCCATACGAAATCCTAACATAACCAACTCGATACTTTCCATACCAAGCCATAACCGACTCAGCTAGCAGCCTAAGTCTTCAACCGATACGATTTGATCCTTCCGATCAGATCTTTCTTCCATAATCCGTCTCTAGAAGCATATTGCCACGTCATGCACCTCATGCACACGTGCGAACACCTTCCTTTGACCTTCATATGCACTGCCCTTGATTCAATCATCCTGCGCGACCTCCTGATCAGCTCAACCACAATTCCTCCCGAATTTGGTTGTTGGAACCTCATCTCCTCCTGAGACTAGTCCAATGGATCCCGTCACCAGCCATGACTTGAACTCAAGCAACACCTGCACATGAATAAACAACCGATCCATACGAGCCCAAGTCCTCGACTTGACTCAAGTTAGTTCCGACCACAACACCTTATGTGAGAACCTCACATAAGCATGTAGCAAAACCACAGTAACACGATATCATCCATATCAACCAAAACGCACCAAAAACTTAGCAAATGAATACTAAGCAATCTTTCCAACAATGTAAAGCAAGTACGAAACATTGCAAATGAAAAGCAGAAGCACCGCAGTCAAGTTCCGGACCTTGCCAGAGCAACCCGGAGCTTGAGCCGGAGCTAACAAAAGCTAGTAGAATCTAGCGCCGGAGCTTACCAAAACTAGTACAATGAAGCACCTGCCGGAGCTTACCAAAACTAGTAGATCCTAGCACCGGAGCTTACCAAAACTAGTCAAAACTAGTCAACCAAAAACCGGAGCTAGACAAAGTACGTCGGAGCTTAGCAAAAGCATTCCGGAGCTATCAAATATATGCCGGAGCTATCAAAGATATACCGGAGCTAAAGATAAAGCTCACCGGAGCTAACCAAAGCTAGTCGGACCTTACCAAGAAGCCGGACTTAGCATCTAACGTAGCCGGAGCTACCCAAAACAAGCCGGACCTACCGTCGGACCTTGCTGTAGCTCGGAGCTAGAGCCGGACCTTGATAAAAGGTGTTTTGGTGATATTTAAAACTTTTATCATCAAAGCAAGTATATTCACTACAAGCCAATGTATTCAGCACATATAGGTCTTACAATCTCCCCCTTGATGAATGCATTGGCAACACCATTTAAAATCCGAACATTGGCTTATTCACATAAAAGTTTTGAAAACAATTTCTCCCCCTTTGTAAATCAAAAGTAAAAAGAGAAGGAAAAATTATAAAAATTATCCCATATTATTTCTCCCCCTTTATTATCTCTCCTTATGCTCTCTTCATGCTTATCTCCCCCCCTTTGACAATGTATTCAACAAGTCATATTCTCTCTCCAACTTTAGTTGTTATGAGCATATTATAACATATACATATAAACAAAGCTCATCCAAGTCATACTATCAAGTACCTTACATTATCACATCAATGAAATACATAAGGTAGTGTAAGCCATGCTAGAGATCAAATGTAATTTGTCAATTTAAGCAAGTCATGATCTCACAAACTTAACTATTTAAAAACCTGAAAGCATGACTCTAGTTGCTGCATTTTATTATTTTTCAAAGCATAAATTTAGATCATATGATATTTGCAAGAGATTATATGCGCATCTGCCTTATTCTAACCAACCAAGCCAAGCCTATGTCATTTGACAATCAGAAGCTTAAGGACATGGTTTTAGTCATACACAACTTCTTCCAAGTTCATATCTAAGTGCAATGACAAGCCATCTCAAAAGAAGAAGTGCGATGCAAGCATATTCTCTTGATCTTTTCTCAATTTATATTTGTTCATAAAAAAAACTCAACATGTGAGTTGATTACTTGATGAATTCTTAATGACTAAAAGCACTTGTGAACATGTAACAAGTTCAAAATAGCAAGAAAGTTTGACCATGACCAGTTTTAGTGTAAGTAATTATACCAATTACTAGACATGGCAAAAACTACAAAATGTATAACACGAGTAATGTAGTAAGAACTTTCAGCATGTAAAAGGAATCACAAAGTCATATATGTATGAAATACTATGCTCATATTATTTTAATTTCAGATTCACACATAGACTTCCCAAGTTTCAAAAACTCCCCCTCAATTTAAGCCATGAGGATGATTAACCCCTATTTCACTACGAATGAAACAAAAACGAGTGAAATCCAAAGGTTTTGTAAAAATGTCAGCCAATTGATGCTCGATATCTACATGGTGAAGCACAATGTTTCCTTTTTCAACGTTATCTCAGAGAAAGTGATACCTAATATCAATGTGCTTAGTTCTAGAATGTTGCACAGGGTTTTTGGCAATGCAAATAGCACTAGTGTTATCACAAAACAGTGGAACACTATCTAGATCAACCACATGGTCCTTAAGTGTTTGAACAATCCAAAGAATTTGTGAGCAAGCACTAGCAACAACTACATATTCAGATTCGGCTGTGGATTGTGCAACTGAATTTTGTTTTCTAGAGGACCAAGCAACAAGAGAATTACCAAGAAAATGACAAGCACCGGAAGTACTTTTCCTATCAATCCTACAACCCCCAAAATCAGCATCCGAAAAAGCTTTCAAAGTAACGGTTGAGGAAGAAGGAATAAAAATGCCAAATTCTTGAGTTCCATGTAAGTGCCTGAGAATCCTTTTGATGGCTTGACGATGTGAAACACGTGGGGAAGCTTGAAACCGTGCACAAAGACATACACTGAATTGTATGTCCGGTCTTGAAGTCGTGAGGTACAAAAGTGATAAGATCATGCTTCTATATTCTTTTTGATCCATGGGTTCACCATCTTCATCAAGTTCAAGTGTTGTTGCTGTTCCCATTGGTGTCCGAAGAGGCTTGCTTTTGTCCATATTGAAGCGCCTTAGGAGGTGTTTGGTATACTTCGTTTGATGCACAAAGGTACCCTCCTTGGTTTGCTTGATTTGCAGCCCCAAAAAGTAAGTGAGTTCACCCATCATACTCATTTCAAATTCGGAACTCATCATTGCTGAAAACTTGGACACAAGATCATGAGAAGCACAACCAAAGATAATATCATCCACATACACTTGAACAAATAATGAGTCATTGCCATGTTTAAGCACAAAAAGAGTTTTATCAACCTTGCCCATGATAAACCCCTTTTCAAGTAAAAATGTTTTTAACCTGTCATACCATGCTCTAGGGGCTTGTTTGAGACCGTATAAGGCTTTGGACAGTTTGTAAACATGATTAGGAAAATCTGGATTTTCAAAACCCGGTGGTTGTTTGACATAAACCTCCTCATCTATGTATCCATTAAGAAAAGCACTTTTAACATCCATTTGATATAGCTTAAAACCTTTAGATGCTGCAAAAGCAAACAAAATTCTTATGGCTTCTAATCTAGCGACAGGAGCAAAAGTTTCATCAAAATCTAGACCTTTAACTTGAGTGAAACCTTGAGAAACCAACCTAGCCTTATTCCTAACCACAACCCCATCCTCACTTTGTTTATTTTTAAATACCCATTTAGTTCCAATTAAAGTGTGACCTTGAGGTGGAGGTACATGTTTCCAAACATTATTTCTTTCAAAATTTTCTAACTCTTCTTGCATGGCAATAATCCAAGATTCATTAGTGAGTGCGTGTGATATATCTTTGGGTTCAAAAGAAGCAACAAAAGCAGAATGAGCATGAGAGTTTGGATCGCAAAACCTGGACCGTGTGACTCGTTCGTGCAAGCTTCCAATCATCTAATGTGGGGGATGATCTTTGTAAAAACGTGGGGGAACAGATGTCTCACAAGCTTCTCCTTCATTAGGTTCATCGTAGATTGATGGGCTTGTGACTTGTGGATGATCAGGACCAGCAGAGGTGATAGCCGGAGCTTGTTCAATGTCCGGAGTTGGATACGTGTCAGCTTCGGAACTACCAGGCAGTATCATCGGCTCTTCTTCATCTTCAAAAATACCCTCCCCCTGAGGATACGTATCTGGTCCTGCAACACCGGAGCTAGTACCTAGCCTAGCTTCATCAAAAGACACTTCACAAGTCTCCACAATTTTGTTAGTGTCAAGTAAAAGCACACGGTAGCCTCTAGTATGAGATGGATAACCAAGAAACATGCCATCAATGGATCTAGGTTCAAATTTATCAAGATTACCATGTTTCTTAACAAAGCATTTGCAACCAAAGACCCCAAAGTGTGTAACACTAGGCCTATGTCCAAACCGAAGCTCATATGGTGTTTTACCTAGCTTAGCACGCAAGAAAACACGATTTGAGACATAACAAGCGGTTGCTAAAGCATCAGCCCAAAATTTCCTAGGAGTTTGGTATTCATCAAGCATAGTCCTAGCCATCTCAACTAAGGTTCTGTTCTTTCCTTCTACAACACCGTTTTGTTGAGGTACATATGGTGAAGAAAATTGATGATCTATTCTATTTTCAGCACAAAAGGGATCAAAAGATTGATTTTTAAATTCAGTTCCATTATCACTTCTAATTGCTTTTAATGATCCTGGGTGATCAATTGATAATCTAAGAAATAAAGTTCTAAAGTGACTAAAAACTTCATTCTTAGACGACATAAAATACACCCAAGAATATCTAGAATAATCATCAACAATAACAAGAGCATACCATTTACCTCCGAAGGATTGAACACGTGAAGGTCCTACGGTGTCAAGATGCAAAAGTTGACATGGTTCAGTTGTCATGATCCTTGTGAGAGGAGTATGTGAACCTGCAACCATCTTAGCATGTCTACAAGAAGAGCACACAATTTTTTTTGTCCCCTTTAAGCTTAGGCAGCCCACGTATGCGATCAAGAGCACTAACACGCGTTAGGTGATCAAAGCCTATGTGACCAAGTCTACGATGCCAAAAATATAAGTCATTTGAATCATTAGCAACTAGACACCTATGCGTAGAGGAAGACATATCAAAATCAGCTTTAAAAACTCTTCCAAACCGAGACATGTTAAAAATAAGCTCACTATTTGAATCTACAACTTTGCAGCAGTTTTTATTGAAAATAATTTCTAGATTTTCGTCTAGCAATTGTGCAATAGAAAGCAAGTTGTATTTAAAATTTTTGACAAGTGCCACATCTTTCAAAGTGTAGTGATCATTTACTCTAACCGAACCCTTAGCAATTATAGGAGTTGAAGAATTGTCGGCAAAAGTAACATTTTCTACACGTGACACAAAAGAGAGGGAGGAGAACCATTCTTTGTTACCGGTCATGTGGCGTGAGCAACCTGAATCCACAATCCAAAATTTCTCCTTCCTCAAACGTGTAACCTACATAGAAGCACAATACGTCGATGACTCAATACTGGGGTTAGTCAAAAGGCATTTAGGTATCCAGTACTGAGTCACACGACGTGCAGTAGGAAAAACACGCGAAAGCTGAGATAAAACAGCAGGTTTATGAGTCAAAGTTTGAGGTTTTCTATTCTTAACTCTTTTAGCACAAGAACCAGTAGCTCCGGAGGTAAAAGCAGCAGTTCCAAAAGACAAGGTTGAAGCTCCGGAAACAAAAGCTGAAGTTCCGAAGGAAACAACAGAAGGTCCAGGAGCTCTTGGAGCTATCAGAACTATCGGAGCTGCTTTTGCGGATTTCTTACCAGGAAGTCCGGAAGCTACCTTTTCAAATTTCTGACTCACTAAAGCAGGTTGTGTTTTTCTAATTGCATGAAAGTTATAAGATCTAGCAATTTTTCTTTCCTTTTTCTGTTGTTTAGCTAGTCTATAACAAAAATCTATGACATGACCATCTCTACCACAGAAGGTACAATGAAATTTAACTTTGTGTTCATGTCTAGATGAGCAAGCAATATTTTTATTTGAAACTGAATGAGGCAAAACTCCTGCAGATTTGAAAACCACTCCTTTTTGTTTAGGAACTGTTTGAATCAAACCACTTCCTAATGACTTTACAATTTTAGGTGGATGTGCCTTAGCATGAGCATGAGAATCAAAACCTAAACCAGTTTTATTATTGCAAGACTTGGAAGAATTCAGCAGCAAGTTTAGGTTCTTATTCCCATTACAAAACCGATCTAATGTCCTATGCATGTCATCAAGTTTATTGGACAGATCAAGGCAATTTTCACATGAAGTTTTTCCTTTTAATTTGCAATTGGAATAAAATTTAACTTCATGAGAACGTAAAGCATTGTTCAATATAGAAATTTCATTCATAGCATCCTGTAGTTTCCTATCAAGATCATCACAAGTAGAACAATGCAAGTCAATTGTAGAACAGCTAGCATCTTTCAAGTTTTTATCATTAATTGCAGCAAGCTCTTTGTTCTTTTTAATTTCTTCATCAAGTCTATCTAGAGTGGAGGAGTGTGCACTTCTTAATGTGGACAATTGTTCATAGATTAAGTCACATGAGGGACATGCATCATCACTAGGAATCAAAGTTTTTAAACGGTTAATTTCAGATTCTAGTGATTCAATTTTAGCAGCATTATACCTAAGCTTTTTGTCCTTTTTATTGACAATAATAGTTGCACGAGAAATAACATCACACATTTCATTGCAGGTAGAACATACCTCATCATCTTCACTGCTGTGTTCTGCATCCTCCTGACTTGATCTTGATCTTGTTTTGCCCGCCACGAAGTATAAGTTGGCCAAAATGTCATCATCATCATCACTTTCAAAATCTACATCACTTGAACTAAGTTCTTGAAGTGCGGTGATGAAGTTGTTAATCATCTTGCGTCCTATGGTACCCTTCTTCTTCTTGTTGGAGTTTCTAGAGGAGGTCCGGACCTTGCTTTGTTTTTCTTCCCGGGTGGTCGGACCTGAAAGGTTAGGGCATTCTGTACGAAAGTGTCCTATTTTACCACATTCAAAACAGCGTTGAGGTCCGGAGCTTCCTCTCCTTCTAGTTCTCACATTTTGCAATGCTTTTGAGAATCTAGTAGAGATGAGTGCCAACTCCTCTTCTGGAAATTCTTCGATCTGTTCCAGGGTTAGTGAGGACAACAAAGCAAGAGTATTGCAAGATGATGATTGGCCGGAGCTAGACATATCACGTTGTGAGACAAATGCAATAGACTTGTTTGGGTTCTTACGTGCTAGGATGTCAATTTCATGAGTTTTTAGTTTAGAATAGAGTACATCTAATGTAAGAGAACTCATGACAGCTGATTCACGTATAGACGTTACTTTCATCTCCCAAATTGACATGTCTAATGCACTAAGGAGTTGTCTAGAATTTTCACCATCTGAAAAATTAACATTCACGCTACGCAAGTTGCTGAGAATTTTATTGAAACGAGCAAAGAGGTCATCGATAGACTCACCGGGTTGCATCTCAAAACACATATATTCCTTTTTGAACATATCTTGTTTCACCTCTTTGATTGTGTTGGAGCCTTCATGGTAATCACAGAGAGCGCTCCAAACATCGTATGCTGATCGGAGGTGTGCGACACGATCAAAGTCGCTTTGAGTGAGTCCTTGGATGATCAAGTTTCGTGCTTTGTTGTTGTTGTCGACGTCCCGGAGGTTTGTAGCCGTAACTTGATCGTTAGGCGGGACTTCATAAGGTTTGTACACCTTTTACCATATTGAGAAGCCTTGCACCTGAATGAAGGCCTCCATGCGTGCCTTCCAAACCTGAAAATCAATACCAGCAAACACACAAGGTTTGGCGGAGTACTTCTCCATGATGATTAGTCAAAAACACGTGCAACTCACAAAGATTAGAGCACCGTGGCTCTGATGCCAATTGTAGGATCGAAGAGCACGTTAAAAGCTACCAGAGGGGGGGGGTGAATGGTAGATTTAACAATCTTACGCAGCGGAAACAATAAAACCCCAAACCCTTTCGGCAGAAAAATGATCTGTTAAAGAAATCATATATGAGACTAATCTAAACGTGTTTCACCATGACAAAAGTGATAGATATCAGATATAATCAAGTCACGAAGACATCACAAAAAGAATTACTCAAATCCGTCGAGGAAAACTCAAGTTATGATCGAAAGATCAGACTATGGTCAATCTGACCTACCCGAGAAAAACAGTTTCTGGAATGCTGCAAAGAAACTCGTGTAGCTCAGAAACCACAAATCCAATGACCGTGAAATTTTAACATATGATAGAAAATCAAGTTTTGAAGACAACTCAAAAAGAATCACGTCAATTGGATCTGTAAAACTCGAGTTGTGATAAAACCACCGACAAAAGGTAGTGCTGTCCAGAAACTCGACGAGCAAAACTTGTCTGGAACAAGTCGGACGAACAAGGCACAAAAGTTCCTTCAAACTACGAATTTTATTCAATAGAACACAAGAGGAACAGCCCCCAAAGTTGTCTACCACGAGCTTTGGCCTTCCCTCGCTTATATAACCAGCCCTTAGGCCATCCCAATCTCAACTAGGACTCCAATCCTAATCCGATCACAATCAGAACTTTCCATAACTGCTTAGGACTCTTCTATACGCAGATAGAAGCAATCTTAAGACTTCCAAACATCTTAGGAACGTATCCCACATTCCTAAACAACTCAAATTCGTGACCCATACGAAATCCTAACATAACCAACTCGATACCTTCCATACCGAGCCATAACCGACTCAGCTAGCAGCCTAAGTCTTCAACCGATATGATCCGATCCTTCCGATCAGATCTTCCTTCCATAATCCATCTCTAGAAGCATATTGCCACGTCATGCACCTCATGCACACGTGCGAACACGTTCCTTTGACCTTCATATGCACTACCCTTGATTCAATCATCCTGCGCGACCTCCTGATCAGCTCAACCACCATTCCTCCTGAATTTGGTTGTTGGAACCTCATCTCCTCCTGAGACTAGTCCAATGGATCCCGTCACCAGCCATGACTTGAACTCAAGCAACACCTGCACATGAATAAACAACCGGTCCATAAGAGCCCAAGTCCTCGACTTGACTCAAGTTAGTTCCGACCACAACACCTTATGTGAGAACCTCACATAAGCATGTAGCAAAACCACAGTAACACGATATCATCCATATTAACCAAAACGCACCAAAAACTTAGCAAATGAATACTAAGCAATCTTTCCAACAATGTAAAGCAAGTACGAAACATTGCAAATGAAAAGCAGAAGCACCGCGGTCAAGTTCCGGACCTTGCCAGAGCAACCCGGAGCTTGAGCCGGAGCTAACAAAAACTAGTAGAATCTAGCGCTGGAGCTTACCAAAACTAGTACAATGAAGCACCTGCCGGAGCTTACCAAAACTAGTAGATCCTAGCACCGGAGCTTACTAAAACTAGTCAAAACTAGTCAAGCCAAAACCGGAGCTAGACAAAGTACGTCGGAGCTTAGCAAAAGCATTCCAGAGCTATCAAATATATGCTGGAGCTATCAAAGATATACCGGAGCTAAAGATAAAGCTCATCGGAGCTAACCAAAGCTAGTCGGACCTTATCAAGAAGCCGGACCTAGCATCTAACGTAGCTGGAGCTACCCAAAACAAGCCGGACCTACCGTCGGACCTTGCTGTAGCTCGGAGCTAGAGTCGGACCTTGATAAAAGGTGTTTTGGTGATATTTAAAACTTTTATCATCAAAGCAAGTATATTCACTACAAGCCAATGCATTCAGCACATATAGGTCTTACAGTCTTATCATGCAAAAAGAAAACCCAAGTGAAGTGCGAAAAGTCATCAACAATTACTAAGCCATATTTGTTACCGCTGATGCTTATGTAAGCAATTGGACCAAATAGGTCCATGTGATGAAGTAGCTCAGGCGGTCTTGTTGTAGTCATGACGTTCTTCGCGGGATGAGGTGCTCCTACTTGCTTCCCGGCTTGGCACGTGCTACAAGGCCTGTCTTTCTCAAAAACAACATCCTTTAAACCTCGGATGTGATCGCCCTTAAGGAGTTTTTGAAGATTCCTCATACCAACATGTACTAGCCATTATGCCACAGCCAACCCATGTTGGTTTTTGCAATCAAGCATGTGTCAAGTTCGACTTTATCTTTGTTGAGGTCAACAAGATAAAGCTTTCCCTTCAATACACCCTTGAATGCAACCGAGTCATCACTCCTTCTAGAGACGGTCACACCCTCATTAGTAGACAAGCAATTATAACCTTTGTCACATAATTGAGATATGGACAACAGGTTATAATCTAGGTAATCGACATGTAAAACATGAGAAATAGTATGTTGAGATGATATTGCAATTTTACCGATACCGAGCACCCTTCCTTGACTATTATCTCCAAAATAGATGCCCTCGCTTGTATCCTCATTTTCTTTATACTGGAACATCATTCTTTCTCTGGTAATATGGTTGGTGCATCCACTATCTAGCACCCATTTTGATCCATCGGAGGAATAGGCCTGCGAAAACAAATCATGCCTTGGTTTTAGGTACCCAAGCTTGCTTGGGTCCTTTGAGGTTAGTTACAAGAGATTTCGGCACCCACACATGAGACTTGGTGTTCCCATGGTGTGGCCCAACATAATGAGCATAAACTTTACCAAAAATTTTCATAAGAACATATGATAAATCGAAATTTCTAAATAACAGTTGTTGTTGTTCATGAACAGAACTAGTCCTGGAAACCGGACTTGTCCGGAGGACCGGACTTGTCCGTACAGGGACCGAACTAGTTTGGTGCACATATGTGTTAACTATCTTGGACTTATTAACATCATTAGTCTTTCTAGCTTGAGAGGAGTTTTCCCTCACAAAGGCAATGTGCTCCTTGTTATTCTTATGGTTTCTAGCATTTTGCTTTTCACCATAGGAATACCCAATGCCATATTTGACATTAGGAGGTCTTGTAGCCAAGTATGCACTAAGTGCATATTTGACCTTCTCCTTGTCAAATATGCCACTTTGGGAAGGATGCTAGTCCTTGGTAGAGGTTGACTTGTCTTTCAAGCTAGTGTCAATTTTACCACATGCACAAGTAGAAGTAATTTCAGTTTTAAGTGGTTGAGAAGGCGAGCTTGAAGAGGATGAAGGGCCACTTTATTTGAGTGACTCAACTTGCACTTCAAGGATCTTGTTAACTTTGGTTAAGTTAACAAGTTCTTCCTTGACGATTGCATTTGAGTCGCTTAACTTCAAACAAGCTTCCTTGCTTGAAGATAACTCAAGTTCAAGTGATTTGCTTCGCTCCTTTTCAAGTTCAAGGAGCTCATTGATCTTGAGATACTCCTCCTTTTGGAGGATGATCATATCTTCTTGATGATCAATCAGCCCCCCCCCCCCCCTATCAACAAGCTTATCCATCAAGTATTTCATTTTGGCAGCAGTTTTCTTGTCTAAGCCAACTAGCATATCCTCATCATCACTATAGTTGTCACTATCACTATCAAAAGAACGCGAAGAGGTAGATTTTGTTGTTACCTTTTGTTTACCTTCCTTCGCCATGAGGCAAGTGTCGTTGGCCTTCCATGCGCCGAGAGTTGGGAAGAGGGTGGACATCTTAGTTGTCTTCTCGATGGCTGTGCTAGCCATCCCCTCTTCCTCTTCGGATGAGGACTTATCATTTGAGTCCCACTCCTTTCCTAGGTGCACTTGTCCAGCTTGCTTCTTCTTCTTGAAGAATTTCTTGTGTTGAGGCTTTGTTGCCTTAGTCTTCTTCTTGTTTTCTTCATATGGGCAATCAACTATAAAGTGGTCATATTCACCACAGTTATAGCACGCCCGCCTCAGCTTTGGTCTTGATTTTTCTTTATGTTTTCCTTCACTTAATTTGCCCCCTTGTCTTCTCTTCATCATTCTCTTGAATCTCTTCATAAAGAGTATCATGTCCTCTTCGTCAATATCGCTGCTCTCGTCATTGCTGTCCTCTTCTTGTTGAGCTTGTTGAGCTTCTTTTGACAAGGGCTTGCAAGTGGACTTCAAGGCGACCCCCTTCTTCTTTGCTGAGGTGAGATCGGCAATCTCCTTGACATGTTTCGCTTGCTTCTCCATCATATCGAAATTGACGATCTTTCCAAGCAATTCGTTCGAGGTCATTTTCTTGTACCCGAGGCATTCTCTAATCATTAAGCACAAGGTAACATTGCGAGGCATGAATGCTCTAAGGATGAGCTTCACGACCTCGTCATCGTTCCATTTTTTTACTTCCATATGCTTGAACCTTGTTGATGAGTGTCTTTAACCGGTTGTACATGTCTTGTGGTGACTCATCTTCTGCTATGGTGAATCTTCCCAATTCGCCTTCGATCATTTCGATCTTCGCGTCTCACACATGATGATCTCCTCCATGTGCAGTTTGCAATGTGTCCTAGATTTCCTTTGAAATCTCGAGTCCATCCACCTTGGTGAACTCGTCCTGACTTAGTGAAGATGTGATGACTACTGTAGCTTGAGCATTCCGATGAATTGCTTGCTCTTGGCTTGGTGTACGCTCTTCATCGTCGTCCGGGATATCTATTACTGTACACACAATATGCCACAAGCTGGGATTGAGTGAGATTAAGTGCATTTTCATGTTTTGCCTCCACATTGAACAATCATTGCTGTCAAAGTGTGGGGCTTTTCCTAGAGGAATAGACAAATAATGGCTGGCTTTTGTTAGAATTTATACGATCATAGTTGAAAGGATATCGGGAGTAGTCGGTGTGACTACTCTCCATTTTTCTTCTTCTCGTCTTCGATCTTGATTTTCCCTTTGGAGAGGGCTTTCTTCCTTAGGAGCGCCTTGAGTTCCAGCGTCTCCTCTTCGTCATCCTCGAAGTCTTGAATGGCGTCGAGGAGCTTCTCTAACTTTTGCGCCTTTTCATCTTCAACCTTCTCTTGGTTGAGACTCTTGTGCACATCGTTCATGTCCGACATGCTCTCTTCGAACGATTAGTCTCTTGCAAAGAGTCCCGCTCTGATACCAATCGAATGTGGCCTAGAGGGGGGGGGGTGAATAGGTCTTTTTGAATGTTAGTCGGAACCTGCAACACTTAGCAACTTGGTCAAATACCGAGAAATCGGACTAGTCCGGTAGAGTGCGCACTAGTCCGGTGCGTGCGGACTAGATCGATCAAGTTTGATCGATTATCTCGATCCTAGACTCTATGCCGCAGAAATATACTTGTAGTTAGAATGTAATACTTCTATGAAACTGGATGTTGTACAAGTTAACCTTATATTCAATGTTTTAATGTAATGTGAAAAAGATCAAGTGAAACCTAGATAGCAATGAAAAGTAAGAGCAATATGCACAAAGTGAAGACACAAGATTTTTATCCCGTGGTTCGGTTCCCAAAAGGCAACCTACGTCCACATTGAGGAGCCCACAAAAGGACTGGGTCTTCACCAACCCTAACCTCGTCGAATTGCCACGACGGCCAATTCTCTTCCACTATCACAAAGGGTAAATCACCAAGTTCAAGGGGCCTTCTCACAAGTTGAGGGCTCCCCAAGATTACAACTCAAACACCACCAAAAACACACTCGTAAGATCCACAATAAAACAATAGGAGTGTGTTAGATAATCAAACCCAAGAGGTCAAACGTGTGGAATCGTGTCTCTCCTTTGATCGAAAGTTAATCCTCAAGGATTTGATATTTCTTGCGTAGGATTGTGTGGAGAGATGTGTTTTCTAAGCTCTTGGAGGGTGTGACGACGTAGGGAGTCGAGAGAATTGAAAGTAGGGCCGTGCACATCTATTTATATGGAGGTTTCCAAAGGTTACCATTAGGGTTTCGAGAGTACGGACTAGTCCGTGGTGGAGTCCGGACTAGTCCGGTGTGCGGCGTGTAGCCAAACCCTAAGTTCTCAGGAATATCAGACTTTTCCGGCCTTGGGCGGACTAGTCCGATTTAGGCTCTTGAAGAGTTTAGATTAGTCCAGTAATTATCGGACTAGTCCGGCTGTGGTGAACCCATTAGTGAATTGAGGACAAGTCCGCACTTAGAGGACTTGTCTGATTTTAGTCATAGGTTATCGGACTAGTCCGGATATTATCAGTGTAAAAGCCCATTTTTTGGAAGAACAAAAACGCAAAAATGCGAACTTAAAATTTTTTAAAATGGACTTGGAAATCCAAACTCACGTGAACCATATGAATTAACCAATGTTCACTTAAAATAGGGACTTGTTAAAATTTCACATAGAGAACATGGTTGCTAATGTATATTAGAACTTAAGGTGTAAAATCCTTAATTACCAAGTATTCACATTTTCAATAAAAAAAATTAAAGGACAAAAGAAAACAAAATAGAGAGAAAGAAAAAGGAATTATTCCAACCCTAAAATAGGACATCCAAAAATATTCAAATCTCATGCCGTAAAATTTTCCATGACCTTCTAAAATTTCAAATAGACTCTCAGTAAAGTTTCAAAATTTTTGAAGCACGTTTCCCATTTATTGGACACGTACTGAGAGTTTAATCAACGTCAACTTCAAATGTAAACTTTGTGCTCAACCTTGTCCAAATCAACTCGAAATTTTTCATGAGGTCCCTTATGGTTCAAAAAGGTTAACTTCAAAGTTCCAGGATTTTTGAACCTAATCCACCATTTATTTCATTGAATCAAGTATCACCGCTTGAATTCAAATTTAAACATGAGTTCAAAATTCAACTTGCTCAGTTTTGAAATCTGGTTGCACCATAAAATTCTTCATATTTTATTTAGTCATTGGGCCAAAGTTGAATATTTATGAAGCATGATTGCTATGTCTATTTGAATTTTGAAAAGGAGAAGGGAGGAGAGTGAAGTGGGTCCCACATGTCATGTCTATCCTCATGGCCACAAAAACCAACTTTGCTTCTCTCTCTATGTCCTTATCAGCGCCCGACCCCGCTTCTTCTTCCCTCCTCCCACGGCCGCTCATGGCACCGCAGCTCGCCCCCACAACACTCCTGCCGCCTTCTTCTCGCCCGACCCCATGCCGGCCGCCGCTCGGCCCGGAGCCGCACCACCGCGCCGCTCGCCTTGCTGCCGGCCCGAGCACCTCCCCATGCCACGACGCCGCCCACGGCGCCACCAGCTCGCGCCCGGGCTGCCGCCGCCATAGCTCCTCGATGGCCGGCCGCATCGCGCTCCTGCCGTGCGCCCCCCCTCACCGCCGCGTGCACCTCCGTTGCTGCGTCGCCCCAGCTCCTCCCTCCACGGCCGCGTCGCTGCCTCTGCGCGCTGCTGCCCAGCCGCCACACCGCCGCCCAGGCACCCCCCCGGTTGTGCGCGCTACTCCGCCTCCGGGTCACCAGCGCCACGCCACCGCTCACCACCGCGCGCGTCGCCCCTGCACCTCGCCCTGGCGCTCTGCCTCCTCACTGGCGCTGCCCCACGCCGACGCCATGCTCGCCCCTGCTGCCTTCGGCCGCTGCGCCTCCCTTGCCGCCGCCCTGCTCCAGTGCAGCACCTCAGCCGCACTTGCGAGCGCCGTTCCAGCCCGTGTGCCATGGCCATGGCCACTCCAAGCCACCACTCGCCGTGATCCTTGCAGCTCGCTGCAGCATCTCGTCGTCCCTTGCTTCCGCTGGTGCCTCGCTTGTGCCTAGACTCGCTGTCCGCGCCTTGGCCGCGCTTCGCATGTGCTGTTTCGGATGCCATTATCAACTTGATGTCGTCACGGTGTTCTTCTCACATGCCGCGTCCAAACAGTGCGAGGATTGATGGAGGTGATATATGAGATGCAGGAAAACGCCTTTGACACAAGGTATCAACCATTAATCCAAGGTTAGCTCTTATTTTGCAAGAGTGATTGGATCGGTGACTGCAGCCTAGGTGTTCGATGAAATAGTTACATGGCGAAACTAAGTGTGTTGCTGTTCAATGTTGGTCTATGGATGTAGGTCTGTTGTGGTGTGGCAAATCGACCATGATAAGTGCCAAGATGCCCTTTGAATGATGATGAAGCGGCGGAAATCAATTGCACACCCTACTTGTTCGGCGAAATGCCTACAAGGTGAGCCTTGCACTGAAATATCTTGCTTGATGTCACTGATGTCCGTTCGTCGTGATCACTAAGGTTACTCATGTGTCGTCAAGTCGTACGTCCATGTTTCGCGTTAATACCACTCCTATAGGCGTCCCCAAGTTGACCTCCTTTGTTGTTTGAATCACGTCGGCCTGTCCATGCGTGCTCGTGATGCTCCACCATGAGCCGCGTCGACGTCGTTGACCATATGACGTCGTCGTGACGCTCTGAGCCGTTATCGTGTCCTGGCATTGAGATGAAGGATGCTTGTGCTGTGTGTGGTGCTGAAACACCAGCACGACTCGTCATACAATGGTCGTTTAGCCAAATTAGGGTTCAGTCGAGGCGAGACTCGTCGAGTCCTGGGTGTGGTCAGGGTGCTCGATGAAATTCCTTCTAGGTCAAACCAAGTGGTTCGGTGATCACCGACGACATGGGGTAGAGGTATGCAAGAACGTTGTGACCAACAAGGAGAACTAGACCAAGGGGAACCTTGGATAAGAGTTCCTTGGTTGTGTCGAGGATGTTCCGTAGCAGATCACAGGATTTGTTAACTTGGTGTACCATTTCTTCGACGACAGATTCGTCGAGTCGCTTATCAACAACCGAGTCAACATCACTAGCCTTAAGACTCACCAGGTGGTGTTCGAGATTCCGCTCACCCCATTGACGAGTCCGGGTTGATGTGGACGTCGCTAAGACAATCTTCTCGAGATGGCAAAGCATGCCTTCACAGCAAGGTCTCACATCATGTTTAAGTCCCAAGAGCTTATCGAGCTCACCTGGACAAGCTTGCGGGTGACACTACATTAGTGTCGTCGTGTAAGTACTTGAACGATGCTCAAGAAGCTTGCCGTAGAAACTACTTTACCAAAAAAGTCATTTCAATGTTGTCTTGGTACTCACGTCAGGTTAATTAGGCTCGTTATGACGTCTTAAGTCCAAAGAATGTTGACCTCACGTCACTCCAAAGTGTCGCTAGGGTTTCACCCTGGTTCATCCTTATCAGGACCCTGCGACCACACTTGTCATGTAATTAGGTTTACTCCTTAATGAGTTTGTGTAACTTCATTGGTCGACTTCTAAGTCACAACCTCTTGTTGCACAGTTCACTCATGCCTTAAGCTTTCAATGCTCCATCTTGATCGCTTAGTCTTCCTTACATCACACAGTCTAGTAATGCTTCTTCACCATTCTACCTTATCACTCTTTGGGCGGCATAGCTCCAAGTGTCGAGTGCTAAATCGCGATGTGTCATTACATTGCACCTTTCAGTGCTTATCTCGACACTACTATACCACCTTGAGTCATCCTTTGTTTATCCACACAACAGAGGCATATCTGTCCTTCCTAGTCAAACTCCTCATTCTTAGAGTTTACAAAACCCCGTGGAGTCTATTATTAAATTAATTAAATTACTTAATTACTTTTATGCATATCATGTCGATAAGAACGTGCTGATAGGTGATCGACAAGAAGCTTCACTTGGAGGAGAAGGCCAGGGTGTTCCAACTTGAAGTTCCATGGCGGACTCTCGGAGGAAGACCAAGCCCTAACAATTGACATTTATTCAAGTGGCAAACGAAGGCAAGCCCCGGTTTGCATTTAAGAGCTTTTTAAAGTTTTCTAGTTTTATTCACTTACATCCCAGTTGATATTGTGCATTACGTATAAGGTGTTTGATACTCCACTTGCATGACCAAAAATCCCAGGGATTGGTTGGAACGAGTTACAATTTGACCTGTAGTAACTGCTTTGCTAATGCATAGGAAACCCGGTAGAAGTCGAGTAGTTGGAATCTACTCGCGAGAGATGTAGGACATATCTCACAAGATTGCTTAGATAGAAAATGGATTAATAAAATGAAGTTGAGATCGGGCAGGGAATGGATAGGAAGCGGAAAGAAGTGAGTCTCGGTCGTATAGCCCTGCCTATGTCGATTAAGGCCCGCTTCGTGTGCGGCCCCTTCGGACAAGCTCGAATTGTACCGGCAATATAATGGACATACGGAATCCAATAAACTGACGTAGCTTGGTCACTTGGGTGTCGAGGCATACCGTTCCATTTTATAGGTGTGGGTTGAGGGCAGCAAGGTGTAAATCCGCTGGTCGGCACGTCAGAGTACGCCCCACGCAGGGACCTCCTGCCCGTGACGGATCGACCGGTTCGGCATTTGAGTGTCTCGCGAAAGGTTGCCATATACGACTAGTACTGAAGTGCTACGTAGGCACTGTGTGAAGTACTCGCTGGCATTTCCAAAAGTGCGTATGTGTCGTGTTGTCCGGGTTTGCTCTGATTGCAATCACCGTCCCTCGCAGTAATAGAGTACCACTTGTTCACTGCGCCGTGACATAGTAAAATACTAAAGAAGCCAGAAAATCATACTGTATTGAATTATAATTATTTTGCAGCCTTGTATTATTTAGAGATAGTACAATTAAAAGTTTACAATTTCCCCATACTTTAGCTATAATAGCATTATGTGCTCTTAGCATGTCATATCATCGGTAAAGCGTTTCTTGTTTGATTGTGGAGCCCATGATGTGCCGTGCTTGGAGAATGTCATTTGCTACTTAAAACATGATTATAAGGATCCACTTGTAGGCGAGTCTTTTATGCCATTCCTTACCTATGCTTAGTATTCACCCTGCATACGTCTAGTGAGACGGTTAAGTCTTACTGAGCCTTATGCTCACGTTTGCGCTTTAACGATTTTTGCAGGTATTAGTTTTATTTCTGCTGTTCACTTGTACGATGTCATGCAAAGTTGTGAAGTGTTGAGAACTAGTCCGCACTGGGGAGGACTAATCCGATCTTAGCCAGAAAGATATCGGACTAGTCTGTGGTGATATTAGACTTGTCCGGTCTGTGTAAACATAGACTGTGCAGACAAGTCCGCACTAGGAGGACTTGTCCGATCTTGAATAGAGGGATTATTGGATTCTTCCGGTATATATTAGACTAGTCCGGTCCTCTCTAAATTTGTGCACTAAATGAGTTTTCTTGTGCTTGATCTCTTGGGGTGTGTTTCTCCAACATACTCCATACACACTGATCTAATCTGTTTAGCTCTTGAGCTCTTTTCCATATAGATCCTCATTCTCCTTTCTTTTTGCTCTTTCTTCATATTTTTATTAAAGCCTACGCTCATCTCAACAATTTGGTTAGGATCTCATTTGTTTGTCATAAATCAACCAAAACCCACAAGGAATGCCTAGATGCACTTTCAAGAAGTCTGAGCCTCCCCAAAGGCCCAAATCAACCAAGCCGTCAAAGAAGGAATGGAGGAAGAAGGAATACAAGTCGTCTGAGCCCATCCCTCTGGGCCCGGATGTCAAGAAATGAAGAAGGAGGAATGTCCATCTCATCGGACGGTGGTGAGACCTAGCCAATAGGTTAAATTGGTAGTTATCCTTTCTTTGTTCTTTTTTTTTTCTCTTCATTTGGTTTCCCCCATTTAGTTTGAAATTTCCCCACTGCATATTTTGTTTTTCTTAGTAAGTTGAGAATCTTCTATTCTCAACTATCATTTTTATTTCTTTATTTTTTTTGCACGAATAGAAAATTGTTGGTGTCGGCACCCTACGTATCGGGTACACCACGATACCGCAACAAGTGCAAGAAAGTTCCACCCGTCAGAATCAAAGGCTCTCGCAGGTCCGACATGGCACGTTGCACAGGACATGCTCCCCTCACATGGCTGGCTCCCGGGTTAGCATCTGTAAAATAAGCCCGCAACAAAACTCCCAACCAAGGGAAGCTCAGGCGACTACACGTGTACAACAGCCCCGAACCTAGCCCCCGTCAGAGAGGAGCTCCGATACTGACACGTGTACAACGACCCCGGACCTACTATCCCGCAAGGGAAAGCTCCAGATTTGCCACATGTGGAGCCTCCAGACCTTTGTCACCAACAGAAATACAAGCTGATCATGACCATTACAAATATTCAAGGATGGTTAACGCGGCAGTTACAAGGTCTGATAATGTGTCATTAATGCCCTATTAATGACACACGATCAGTGCACCGTTAATAGGGGTAACGCTTCCATGAAGGCACTTTACCACATTATTAATCATACTTAATACTCTTTAGACAGTGTATTAGGTCATTAAGCACACCAGGGCCATATGTCGGGCCATGCCAGCTTTGTAAAGGTTAGTCCTTAGAACTATAAAAGGGCTGCACCGCACGGGTATGGGGAGGAATTCTGATGCAGACAATCGTGACCTGACCTTAGCGAACTCACTCATTCAATACAATTACACAAACCCCGTGGAGTAGGGTGTTACGCTCAGGCGGCCCGAACCACGTAAATCTCTAAGGTCACCTTCTTGATATTGATCTTGTGTCCCCCAACCACAAAAGAACCTCCACAGGCTGCTTTTCAGCGGGTCTGGGGGAAGTGTCGTATTCAACACTTCGGCATTTGGCACGCCAGGAAGGGGTACACGTTTGTTTCAAGATCACAAGATGATGAATTCAGCTGCTGGATCATCCAACGACAATCATGCTGAACAACCTGCTGGAGGCAACCCCTCCAACGTTCAGCAACCAGCAGGTGCCAATGCTCCAGCAGGCGCTGTAGCACCATCTGTTCCGGCAAACAATGTCGGCCAACGAGATGGGGCATCTACGTCGATCACCGCATCGGCAAACAACAACCCCGAGCACGCGCTCATTGCTGCGCGAGCTCTTCTGCAACATCCACCACCTCCAGGTGCACCCCAGGGTGCTATGGAGCAGTGGAGGACTGATGGTGACCATCTAGTCGTAGCTGCAGCTGCATGCATCAGCAACCAAGGTCCTCCTTCTTCGGGGCGAGCACCTTCACAATGACGGACCATCTCTGGTCAACTTGGTCCACAAGCCTCTCAACAAAGGAGGCGTGCCGCCTCCCAACAGGTGACTTTGTTGCCCCCTGGGGCGTGATGCACCCATACCATCACCAGGATTCCGACCCACGACCTGCAGTCAGAACTGGATTGCCGTTACCGGAAACAGGACAGCCGAGTCCACATCGAGCGTGCTCGCGAAAGGCGAGAGGCTCGGGATAATCTTGCTCCTCAAGGAGTAGGAAGAGGTTATTCTGCCTTGGCCATGCACTTACGTATGGTCAGGTGGCCACAGAAGTTCTGGCCTCACTTGCCAGAAAAATTCGACGGGACAGTCAACCCCGCCGAATTTCTGCAAACTTACTCTACTACCATACTGGCAGTGGGGGTGATGAGGTTGTAATGGCCAATTACTTCCCGGTGGCTTTAATCGGTACTGCACGGTCTTGGTTCATGAGTATTCCACCAGACTCCATCAATAGTTGGGCGGAACTATGCTAACAATTCACTGCCAACTTCGGGAGCTCCTACACTCGACCTGACACTGAACTGGACCTATTTGCTGTGAAGCAAATGCCGGGGGAATCGCTACGGTCCTTCATCCAGCGATTCTCTCAGGTATGAAATACCATTCCTTCTATCTCGAGCTCTCCTGTTATCGTGGCATTCAGACAGGGTGTTCGAGATAAGAAGATGCTAGAGAAGCTGGCTATCAAAGAAGTTACCAGCGTCACGAAACTCTTCAGCCTAGCTAACAAATGCGCTAGAGCTGCGGAGGGCCGTGAAATGCACTCCAAGCCAGCTCCAGAGGCCAACCAGAAGTCCTCCAAAACTGAAGCTGCTACACCGGTAGTGGCAAGAAGAAGAAGAAGCCCAACGGCAAAAAGAAGCCGTCGTCCAGCGCTCCAGCTGCTGCTATAGCTCCTGGAAGCCGGGGGGCCACGCCCTGAGAAACGATCTCGAACTTCGTCAGAAGACGGCAACAGTTCCAAAGCATGGTGTCCGATCCACAAGATGAATCGACATAGCTTGGAATAGTGCCGGGAGGTCCAGAACCTTGCTGAGCGCTACAACAAGCGCCGGGAAGAAGTTCCTTTCCGTCAAAGGGAAGGAAAACAAAAAGTCGACGAAGCCCCGACTAAAGAGGAGCTAGGTTTCCAGGACCCTTAAAAGGTCTTGAAAGCCGTCTACAATATTTTCGACGAAAACTCCGACAACGAACGTCAGAAAACCTTGAACACCATCTATGGTGGTTCTTGGGACATCACTTCTTGTCGCATCCTCAAGACAATGCGGCGGGACATGGCCATGGTAGCTCCTGCTGCTAAGGCAGAACCACATCGGAAGTGGATGGATACACCCATAATTTTCGATGCTTCGAACTGTCCCTAAAACATGATCGGGGCTGGTCAACTCCCATTGTTGGTGTCACCCACCATTAACAATATCCAAATTCACCATGTAATGGTGGATGGAGGTTCTGGGCTTAACCTCATATGCTTCAAAGCTTTCATTAAGCTTCAGCTCCAGCCTTCGGACCTTCGCCCATCCCGACCTTTCTCCAGAGTAGGTCCGGGAACCATTACTCCTCTCGGTTCTATTACACTCCTAGTAACCTTTGGGGCCCGGGAGAACTACAGAACCGAGCAACTGGTTTTTGATGTTGCGCAGATCAGTCTGCCCTTCAATGCTATTTTGGGCATACCAGCTTTATACAAGTTTATGGCCGCTGTCCATTATGGCTACCTGGTGTTGAAGATGCCAACACCTACGGGCGTTCTCCGGATCCGCGGAGATCATACCGCAGGAGTTACTGCATTGGAAGAACTCTATGCGCTTAACACAGCTCAAGAGGAAGCATCCGGTAAAGAGCCAGTTGCGAATCCTCCAAGCATTCGCCAAAAAGGATCTACCTCTGCACCTCATGTGCAACCAAGCGGCGACACCGACATTCCCATCAAAGTCATCCAAATCGGTTTCTATGCTGCTCAGACTACTCGTATATCGGGTGGTCTGAACAACAAATAGGAAATCGCGCTCATCACTTTCCTCTAGGCTAATGTCGACTTGTTTGCCTGGCAACCGTCACAAATTCCTGGGATCTCTAGGGAGGTGATTGAGCAAAATCTGAAGATTTACCCAAACGCTCGGCCTGTACACCAGAAGCCCCGAAAAAAATCAATCGAGCGGCAAAATATCATCCGATAGGAAATCAAAAAGTTGCTCGAAGCTGGATTCATCCGGGAAGTCTTCCATCCAAAATTGTTGGCAAACCCAGTTGTTGTACAAAAGGCCGGTGGGAAGCTTCGGATGTGTATCGACTACACCACCTTAAATAAGGCATGTCCAAAAGATCCATTACCACTACCTAGAATAGATCATATAGTGGATTCCACCTCCGGGTGTGAACTACTGTGTTTCCTAGATGCATATTTTGGATATCATCAAATCCAAATGTCTAAGGAAGACGAAGAGCATACTGCCTTCATAACAGTAGATGGATTGTATTGTTATACTGCCATGCCATTTGGTCTTTAAAATGCCGCTTCAACATTTGTGCGAGCCATGTACAAAACATTTGGAGAGATAATTAGAGATTTGGTGGAGGTGTATGTTGATGACATCATCGTGAAGATCAAAAACAAGGATTCACTCCTTGACAACTTACAAGCCGTCTTCGACAAGCTGCGCACTACGCGCACCAAGCTGAACCCGGACATGGGTGTCTTCGGGGTTAGCTCCGGAAAGCTTCTGGGTTTCATTGTGACTCATCGAGGAATTGAAGCAACTCCGACGAAGATCAAGTCTATAGAAGAAATGCGGCCCCCAGCCCGCATTAAAGATGTCCAAAAGTTGACTGGATGTCTATCTGCACTCAGTCGGTTTATCTCAAAACTGGCAGAATGGGCGCTACCCTTTTTCAAACTTTTGAGGAAGTTCGGACCATTTCATTGGTCTGAGGAAGCAGAAAAGGCGTTCCAAGATTTGAAACAACTCCTCACCACACTACCAATCCTGGTAGCTCCGAACCCTGGTGAACCTTTACTGCTTTATATTTCGGCAACTGCAGAGGTTGCCAGTATGGTCCTAGTCGCGCAAAGACTGGAGCCATCCCCAATTTAGTAGTCTAGACCCCTCCGGGAGGGTCCGGAGCTACCTGAAGGTGAGTCTGGGGACCAACCCTCAGACATAGATCCTCAAGACGAGCTGCTGGAGGATCAACCTCCTTCAAACGAAGGAGTAACTGCTGCTCAACAAGAAGATTTAGGCCCCTCTAGGAGGGTCCAGGTCACTCCAGAAGAAGGTCTGGACCCCTCCGAGAGGGTCCAGGTTGATGAGGAGGAAGCTTCGGGCCCCTCCGTGAGGGTCCGGATAGTCCAGCGCCTAGTGTACTTCATCAGTGAAGTACTCCACGATGCCAAGACAAGTTACATTGAGGTGCATAAACTGCTTTATGCAGTTCCCATCGCCTCAAGAAAGCTTCGTCACTACTTCCAAGCCCACAAATTATTAGTGGTGTCCTCTTTTCCACTACGTGCAATTTTGCATAACCCTAATTTCTACTGGGAATATTGCAAAGTGCACAGCGGAGCTGGCAGAATTCAATCTAGAATTCGTGTCAAGACAAGCAATTACAATTCGAGCCTTGGCTGACTTTTTGGCGGAATGGACTCCCTCTCCATCAAATTCTGGGGGCCACAGTGAGCAGAAACCAGAACTCAAAGTTCCGGTATTCACTGAGCCTCACTAGACCCTCTACTTAGATGGCTCCGTGTAGAAGCAGGGGGCCGGAGCTGGAATCATTCTCCTAGCTCCGACCGGAGAGAAGGTCAAGTACATGGTACACCTTGATTTCAAGGCAACCAACAATGTGGTGGAATATGAAGCCCTCATCTATGGACTCAAGGTGGCACTATCTTATGGTGTAAAACAGCTACCGGTGAAGGGAGATTCACAACTCATTATCAAACATGTGAAAGGTGAATGCTCCTGCAACAATTCTCGATTAGCTGCTTATCTCCTTGAAGTCCAGAGGCTTCAAAAGGACTTCGAAGTCCTGGATCTCCATCATGTTTAGTGCCTTCATAACTCCAAAGATAATGAACTCTCGATGAAAGCCTCAACCGGAGCTTCGGCTCCTGACGGAATCTTCGTCGGAGGTTATCAAAACCAACAGCTCAGCCTGCCGAACTGAGCGAAGGGGGCGAGATCAGCACCTCGAAGCTGGTGGTCCCGGTGGCCCTGTTACCATGGCATCCACCAAGGGTCGTAGGTGCTGTCGGATGCTCCGAGCAACCCAGCACGCAGGACTCAGAAGCTCAAGTTAGTTCTGATGCATGGATCTCGGAGATCTGGAGCTATTTGAAATACAATATCCTTCCTAAAGACAGTGTATCCGCTGACCGAATTGTCAGGTTGGCTAAAAGATACACGTTGGTAGATGGGGATCTCTACCAACGCGGTGCCAACGGCATCCTAATGCGGTGCATTGCATGGGAAGAAGGCCGCTATCTCCTCATGGAAATCCATGGAGGCGAGTGCGGGAACCACGCATCTTCTTGCACGCTGGTCGGTAAAGCCTTCCGACATGGCTTTTACTGGCCTACAACACTCTAGGATGCGGTTGAGCTAGTGAAGAAATGTGAAGCATGTTAGTTCCATGCAAAACAGATTCACACACCAGCTCAATCATTACAAATGATACCTCCTACATGGCCATTCGCTGTGTGGGGCATGGATATCTTGGGACCTTTCCCAAAAGCCATCGGAGGTTACAGGTTCCTATATGTCACCATCGACAAGTTCACCAAGTGGACAGAAGCAACTCCAGTAGTAAAAATCAACAAACAATCAGCAATCAAGTTCTTGAAGTCCATTATATGCATAATTGGAGTTCCAAACAAAGTCATAACTGACAACGAAACTCAACTCACAAGTACCGCATTCCAAGAATATTGCGAAGACCTCGATATTCAACTTAGCTACGCTTCAGTAGCTCATCCAGCAAGAAATGACCAAGCTGAGAGAGCAAATGTAGAAATCTTAAAAGGACTCAAGACACGCACATATGAGCGCTTGAAAAAACACGGAGCTAACTGGATTGAAGAGCTTCCGTCCACATTATGGGCGAATAGGACAACACCTAACGGGTCAAATGGAGAGACTCCATTTTTCCTGGTGTACGAAGCTGAAGCAGTCCTTCCTCCGAAGATCACCTTGGGGTCCCTCCGGGTCCGGACCTTCGATGAAGCCACACAGGACCAGATCCGGCATGAAGACCTTGACCTCGTCGACGAGGGAAGATGCCGAGTAGCTCTTCGGAATGCACGTTATCGCCAAGCACTCCGACGTTACCATCAAAGGCATGTGCGTGACCGACAGCTTGAGGAAGGAGACCTGGTGCTCCAGAAGATACTAACTCGTGAAGGGATGAACAAACTTTCCCCCAGCTGGGGGGTCCTTTCCGAGTCATTAAAGTATCCCGACTAGGTTGTGTTCGCTTGGCAACTGAGGATGGGATCCCACTTCCCAATCTTTGGAAATCGAGCACCTCCGTAAGTTTTATGCTTAGAATCACGGAGGTGAGTTTGTAATTACACACAATGCATGTTGTAGAGTCGTTATACGGAGTTGAGCAAGTCCTCTGGGAGAACATCCGAACCCCTCCGGGAGGGTCCAGGAAGTTCAAGTAACACTTGACACAGTAACAGTACTAAAAGTGTAACTACTTGCTCTGGGATAGCACAAGATGTATAGCACATTTATCTTGGTCCAGCACCCTAAATGTGTCCTTGTCTCCCCTGTAATCCGGACCTATAATGAAAGGCATTGTTGTGTGAAAACAGACTCCATGTGCATTTACTTTTTGTACAAGGCTCAATATGTCAAATTATTTTTACCCCGCTTGTCTATAATGAAGTTGTGCAAATCTTTTTGAGTTTTGTTCCAAGTAATTCACATGCATTTCAAGCCTTATTGATAGTCTTTTTGGATCTTAACAACGCCACATAGTCTACTTGCCAGAACGCCAAGCCAACATAGGTCCGGAGTGTGCTATCGACTTAGCCTGGTCCTGCACCCTAAGTACGCCACTCTACCTACACCCCGGCAGGCCTCAGTAGGGTGAGTACTAAAAAGGGATGTGGATCTAGGAATATTCTATCAAAACGCTTGTTATCATGTTGAGTTTCTTTGGATCTAAAGTTCAAATAAGAATAGTAAGCCACAACCAATTTATAGACAAGAGGATGAATTTTACTTTCTCTCTTGCCTTTAATGTGCAGGAAAAGCAAAAATTCATAGGGATGGTGGACGACGCCAGAGCTACTAAGCTCTGACATCTCCCAAGATAGGTCCGCCGTCAATATCTAATATGTTGACGCCAGAGCTACCAAGCTCCGACCATAACAGGGGGTCTGTCTTCAACGCTTCAAAATTGAAGACTTCAACATACTATCATAACCTTTGGTACATGTACACACCTCAACTGTACACATGTACCAGGGGGCCAACAAGACACGACATAGTATATTGAAGACAAAGTGAAATTCAAGGCAAAAAGGAGAATTTCATTAATCAGAAGAACTGGATTACAAAATTGAGATTACAAGGGACAAAAGGAGAAAAAGTCCAAGCTACTGGAAGACCTAAGACCTGTGGAAGAAGGAAGCTACTTTTTGGGCAACTTCTCGGACGCTGGCTTTGGCGGCATCTTCCTCTTCTGCAACGGGACCTTCGAGCATCGGGTCCAGTGGGAATTGGGGATCTCGGCTTACATAACACGTCAGCACATATTCTGCGATGTTTGTAGCCAGAGTTTTCCCCTCTGTCTCCAGCTGATACGCGATGACATCGCCCATTGCATCATGTTTGCCACCAGCACCATTGAGGGCCACCAGCGCTCAATCCAGATCCAGCTCCGAGTTCTCCGGACATACAAGACTCAAACCCAGCAGTGTCAGTGCGTCATTCGCCCGTCTGAGGATGTACCACACTTGAATAGCTTCGGTCTCCTTGAGGCTTTGCAACTCCTCCAGTGACCTCCGGGCGGCCGCAAGATCCCAGCTTTAACGGGCAAGACGCTCAGCAAGCTTGGCATGCTGCTGCTTGACCTTAGCAACTTGCTTCTCCTGGTCGGCCAGCTCTATCTCCCGAAGGTGGATGCGGTTCCACCTCACCGCAAGGTCTTTCTCCCTGCCCTTGACTCTCTCCTCCCTAGCGGCAATGTCAGACTCCCTTTTCGAGAGCTCTTGCCCCACCTTCCAGTTCTTCTTCCTCTCTTCCTCCTTCCATAGATCTAGCTTTTTGCTGCAATCTGCCAAATTTTTCTCACCCAGAGTCAACTTCTGGGTGACCTCCGCTTCCCTCCTCACCACATCTTCCTGCTGCCCCAGGAGTTTTTCCTCCCTCGCCTCCAGGTCCGCTCGATGCTTCATGAGGGTTTCATTCAACTCTGCGAGCTTTTCATAACGCTCGTCAGCAGTTTCACGTCTCTCTTTGGCTTGCTCCAGAATTTCCCTGGAGTTGGCATCGAGCGCCCGGATGGTGACCTCCTTCTCTTCGATCAACTTGTCCCAGTACTCTAACTGGGCCTTCTCCCCCTTTATCCTCTCCTTCTGGTCAGCTAGCCTCATCTGAGCAAGCTTGGTCTCGAAATGGAGTCTGCTGCACCAACGCCTCAAGGTGTTGCGCTCCTCCTCCAAAGCTTTGCTCTCATGGTCGAAGGCAAGCTGGACCTGCCTGAGGCTTGAGAAAGAGTTGTCTATGGACAACGCCAGGGGGATATGTTCTAGGCCTGCTGGAACCATTTCCGCAGGCTCAAGTGGGTTCTCCATAACAAAAATTTGGTCCCACTCTACAATAGTGGTCCCCTGTACTCCTGCGGCGCTTGGGCCGCTCTCCTAGAGCCCTTAAGTGGCATCAGAAGAACCCATGGGAGGAACTTCCGCCTCCGGAGCAGGTGAAGGCACCGCCTCCGGGTCTTCAGTCGACGGCTCCGATGTTGAAGGACCTGTTGTCGATCCTGCAAGCTGCTCTGGCTCCGGCGTTGGTACCTCCGGGACCACCATTTATGGAGCAGCAGAAGAAGCTTCAACTGGGGCCTCAACCTCCACTAGCTCGGGCCCCGGTGCGGCGACCACCTCTGGCACATCCGCGAGACTTTCAACCACCTCCGGCACAGCTGTCGGACTTCCAACCTCCTCCGGCTCAGCAGCTGGACCCTCTACAACTTTCGGCTCTGCTGTCGAATCTTCAACCATTTCCGGCAAAGGGTTGGAGCCTCGACAATCTTCGGCTCAATGGTCGGGGCTTCAGCTACCTCTAGCTCAACAGCCAGGGCCTTAGAAACTTCCGGCTCTGAAGCCGGAACTTTTGGCGTCGCTGGTGATGGAGCATCGGCCTCTGCCGCCAGGGACATCTCTTCAACTTCCCTCCTGCGGTCTGGCGCTACTACAGGGGCTTCGGGTGAGGACTCCGAGTCCAAGCTCACGACAGCTGGCGCCGGAGCTGCCGCGACTTCCACCTCCGCTTGACGAGGAGGATCAACAATCGAAGCCAGAGCTTCGACAGGTGCAGCCCCAGACGTTGCAACAGGTGTTGAAGCTCTGGGTCCCTTCTTCGATACCCTAAAAATAAAGGGAAGAGAAGATTAAAGACACATCCAAAAGAAGGATTAACATTTCAGAGTGAGCAATCAATGCTTACCTCGGGATGCTACCATCCCAGTCACCTCGAAACCTCTTCTTCTGAGGCACGGAGCTAGAGCCCACCAAGTCTTGTGAGGCAACTGCTTTGGACCTCGGTTGAGGAACACTCGCAGCCGCCGAAGTTCTTTTGGCTGGAGCTTCCCTTCGCCGGGAAGAACCCCCAGACTTGGAGCTTCTAGCCGGTGCTGCAGACGGAGTCGACTGCCCAGATCTTATGCCTCTCGAAGACGTTTGCACCGGAGCAGGAGTAGTAGCAGAAGACCTCCCCCTCTGGGGAGAAGCAGCCGTTGTGGAAGGAGCAGGCCTGACGGACCTCCCGTTAGTGTGCTTCAGCTTCCTCTTCTGACTGGCAGGCTCAGATTGCTCTTTGCCCTTGCATTTGCTGACGTCTTCAGTCCTTCGACTTGGGGCGGGGACAGGACCACCCTCGGGAGCTCCGGGGATTGCCAATCTGGTGGTCGGAAGCCTCTCCACCTCACCAGGATCATCAAGCGCCGGCATACTCTTCCGGAGCTCCCTGCTAAACTGTGCATCCATGTTCAGAGGGAGGAAAGCCGTAGACGGAGTTAAGTCATCGCCTTCGACATCAATTCGATGCTGGAACTTCTTGAGATGAAGCTCCAAAGCTGCGCCATCCGAGTTGGATTTCAGATCGATTTCAATCTGGTCTTCATCCATCACGCTGATGAGGGTCCACGCAAGCTTCTCCCTCTTCTTTAGCGGAGCCCACCTGTTGACCAGGAAGTTGCAAAAGACCATCTGGGGGGTCACTCCACCTTCCACGCATTCGTGGATCCTGGTCAAGGCAGGATTAGAGGCCTCTGACAGCACCGGAACCACGCTCCATGCGTCAGTGTAACCATCGGGGAGACCTTCGGGCATCTCCAACTTTTCGTGCTCCTCTGCCGTGACGATGATCCAATCTTTCTTCCAGTCGTCCCACTTGCCAGAAGGAAACAACCTCAAGTATTTGAAGGGGCATTTCATGCGCTTCACAAAATAGTAGAAGCCAAGAAATTCGTACCCCTTCCCGGTGGTGTGGATGGTGAAGAAGGTGCGGAAAAGCTCGATGCATGGGGGAATACCCACCCACATCTCGAAGAAGAGGACGAATGTCGACACAAGAAGAAGAGAATGTGGGCCAAGGTGGTACAGTTGCAGACCATAGAAGTCCAGCAACATCAAAAGGAAAGTTGAGAAAGGTGGGATCAGCCCCACCATGGCGTACGCTGATGATGGCTGTTATATACCAATTTCATCCGTCAATTTAACTCAATTATGTGAAGGATTTTTCATTTCGTGCACACATCACCTTTCTATCTAACCCAATTCCACTTGCACTTGGAGAAATATGTGTATGCAACATTTTATGCAGGAAATGAGGAAATGTAGAGAGATCAATCCTATAAAATATCATCCCAGCCAATCAGGCGACGAAACATGGCATCCCATGGATCAAATGGCCCACAAAGAGAAGTAACCTAGGAGATCCAATGGTGTATCACCCATATATATCAATGGGAACCACCTGGTAGCCACCTGGAGAGAGCACACGAGAAATGGTGCAATGACCAAGTCGGCCGAACCAGGGGGTCGACCGACCTGGTCTTTGCACCAAACTCAGTCAGCCTCCACGTTTTGGCTCCTCCCGGCTCCCTGGAGTCACTGGTGACTGACTTGCACGCTTTTGGTGGCGGGAACCGACCTCAACACTAGTATAAATAGGACCCCCAACCCCTCACTTCAACAAACACCACTTGGGCATCATTCTATTGTATACACTATCTTCCATAGTCCTTAGAGGAGTTAGGATGTAGAGAGGAGAGCCTCTAGTCCCAAGTCCAAATTGGGAAAGGAGTAGAAGGAGTCTCTCTTCCCAATTCCACATTGGGAAAGGTATGGCTTATGTATTCCTTCTTGTATTTGTGACTTTGTGCTCAATAAAGATATTATCTTTAGTCTTCTTTTATACGTATACTTGGACAAAGCATTTCTTCTTTGATTGTGGAGTCCATGTATGTGGAAGGTATAGTCTTTATGATTTCACTCTCATGATCACATCTTATGGTCATAAACACTATAGACCCCACTATAGTCTATGTAGTTATGATATGATTATGTTAATATGAATGACTTATGTTATGCTTCAACACTGCTTCAACGTTATTTAGGTTAGTCATTGCCTTAGGATGGCTTGTGCCATGGCTCCTAAGGTATTTGTTTAGTATGCTAGCATGGTGCTAGGGTATTTAAGTAGCATTGGATGTCTCGTAGACCCACAGATTGAAGAGGTAGGCAGTAGGTGCTGACAGCCCTATCTGTCCTTTGTAATCCTCCACGTTCGGCTATGCCACAGGCTCTTGGCGGGAGTCACCGTAGTATTGCTAGGGGTAAGCCCGTGCCCGATGTGTTGAATAGCATTGCATAGGAATTCATCATTGACATGACCATTAGTATCTACCTTAGGCTATGTATATGTATTAGGAGCATTGTAGGAGCAACTCTCTAACTCTCGATCCAATCTCTCTCTAGGACCCATTTTACCCTTTAGAATAGATTGCCTAGGTGTGTGTCACACTACCCTTATTATCAACTTACCCTGTCCGGATAATGGATTAGTATCCCATAGCTTGACCATAAGAGTAGTATATACTTTACTCCATTGCCTTCTTTTGGGATAAATACGATACCCTTGGGAATACTCATGGGTGAAATGCTACAATGGTATCTTCCGTACGCTTGCAGATCTCATCTCTTTACCAAAGATGATCTGTGGTATTAAGAAATACCAACAAGCATTTCTGGCGCCGTTGCCGAGGATGATTTGTTCCTATATCTTAGGAGCCGTCAACAAGCACTTCTGGCGCCGTTGCCGGGGAAGGCAAAGGAAGTGAAGGATACCTATCACTTGTAATTAAGCTATATGTACTAATAGTTATTAGGCAGGATTACCCTTGTTTGTTTTCTCCTTTGTGTGAAAACAGGGTAGTGTTGGCCAACCCATTGTATGGGATAGCCAACGAGGACACAAGTGCTAAACTGCAAGATGATTCAAGGCGTACCTCATCAAATGTCCGCTAGGCAACACCATATTGCCTATTGCGGAAGAATTTCAGCTTTCAGTAGGAGCCAAAGTCATCCATACCCAAGCTTGGGGAAGGCTCCAAGAAGTTGTTCTTGGTTTGCCTCCACCATGGGGTGGATAGATGGCTCTTCATCCAACACTCGTGTCATGGGTTGGCTCCACCAATTCATGACCACATTCATGTTCATCATGGATGAGAAGAAGGTCTCCACTCAAGGGGTGGACTGAAGAATGCTCGAGTTCTCATAGCTTGTCATGCACACCACTTCACAAGGTGGATATGCTAGTTATAGAACTACACCTCCCATTGAAGTGTCATGAATATCCAGGTCGTTGGAGATTTGTTTGGATAATCCAAGTCGTGGATATTCAAATGATTTGTGAAAATCCATGTCATCATGGGACGCGTGGGAATTATTTCCCTAAGACCCATGAGGACCTTTTTCAATCAACAACTCCAATGGCTACCATTCACAAGGAGGTCAAGGGTGGAATTAACATCACCCTTGTATTCAAGGAGGCTATGGCTTTCTAAGGGATTTAAGTTCAACTAGCCTACCTTGAAGTATCTTGGCCAAGCAGAAATAAAGACAACATTCACATGAAGTTCTTGGCCAAGGACAAGAACTTAAGGAGCATTCAGAGTCAAAGATATCCCACATCACTTGTTGGGATTCCCACACTTCGACAAAACCTATTCAACCTAGGGCAAGTGACATTGTGGATGAAGCGTTTGTTGTTTGATTTTGGAGTCCACATGTCATCATGCCCAAGGAAGCCTTTGATCCATGATCATGGAATACATTCAAGTGGGAGAACCCGTCGCTACAACAGCATGTCTATATCAATACAACGGGGAGAGGCTAGGGGCACCATGTGGCCCACATGTCAAAATGACAACCAAATGAGTTTGGCATGTCAAAACAGAAGAAATTGTCCACATCTTCAACTCCGGGATTGGACAAAAAATTATAACGCTGAACAGAACGGAGGTAAGTCCTACTCATTGGACTTCAAAAATTTGGTGAGTCCTTACCAATAGGTTAATTGGTAGTTATCACTCATCGGACTTCAAAATTTTAGTGAGTCCTTGCCAATAGGTTAATTGGTAGTTATCTCATATTTGTTTTCCAAATTGCATCAACCCTTGCATTTGCATGTTTGAAATTCCACACTCGCATGTTGGAAAGTAAAATTTCCAACCATCATAAAACTAAAAAATTGAATTGGGGGAGAAATTTAATTGGATATGAACTACGTGCATGACCACTTGAATTTATCTTCCTAGTTCAAACCAAAATGATTTGCTTTGGCCCTCATTGCATTTACAAGTTATTTCAAGCTAGTCAAGACAATTAGAAAATTGGGGTCAATTTGCTTTTGGCTAACGTAACCCATTTTCGAGTTGTTTTGTGTGTTCTTGACTAAAGTGCAGCTAGGTCAAAATTGTGAAGAGGTGGTATGGCAAGAAAGTAGAAGGTTTCATCAAGCTCAAGTCACCATTGGGAGGATTTGGGAACACTTCTCTCCTTCAAGATCATTTTGAGTTTAAGGAAGAGAAATGTTCAAGAGGATGACCCAATGGAGGATCTAGAACAAAATCCATCGCCAAATCCAACCTCAACTTGGCATTTGACATCAACCATCAAGCCTACGCCAAAAATCAAGGTTGTGAGTTTCTCACACAATGACCTTCGTCACCAACTAATCCCCAAATGAGGTATGAGTTTAGAATTTTCCATTGTTTTGTTTGCCATAGAATTAAATGTATTTGCTTGCATTTGTGAGGAAGGTTGACACTTCTCATCATTCAATTTTGAAGCATCCTCACAAGAGCAAGCGTGGGTATTCACTTTTGGATCTCCAAAAGGAAATCCCACCTTACTTGGAAAAATCTCAAACAAGTACCTAGAATCCTTTAAGGATTGTTTTGTAAACTTAGTAATTTTTGTCGAGGTTTAGAAAACAAAACTTTTGGGCATGACTTAATTGGTGAATTGGCATATAGGAACTTGGGCATAGTGACAGCCATAATTTTTAATTGAGCTTCATGCATAGATGGTGTCACTAGATTTCAAACTCCTAGGAATAAGTGATATCCTTGCTCTAAAGTTGAATTGCATTTTTTGGAGGAGTCATTAAATTTTAAATTCCTAGTGAAGTTTAGGAGGATAAAATTGAGAATCTTGTTTGTCATGGTCTAAATGATAAAAATTTGCTCTTGAAATCTAAGATGGTTAGAAACTTTAAAAGGTGTAGGGATCCATATAGTGTATTTCTATCACATGCATTGCTATGCGTAGGAGCTTTAGAAAATATGCAACATGAATTATCTATAAAGCTCCACTCTTATCAATGAATAACACATTGATCATAGATACACTTGACATTGGATCCAATGCGTATTTGATTTTGTTCTTCCCCGTATGTACAAATGAAAGTTCGGTTACCTAACTCGAACGTTCATTTGTACAAGTCTCGGGAGCTAACCATCCCTCTCCATTCAAGAGAGGAAGTTTGCAGGAGTAATATTACTATGCAGGCATTCATGAAGATGATTGTTGGGATCCCTAGAGGATCCCATTTCAACATCTCTTGGCCAAGGAGTAAATGTGGAGGGTTGCTACCTACCGAAAATTATCCCCGAAGGTCAATCATAACTATACGAGACTAAAGATCTGAAATGGGAACCCTCCATGAGCAACTAATGGGCTGCCACGAATGGGTGAGAGCATTATGCTCTCAACTATTCTAAGCACTCATTAGAGCTCAAGGGATTTGTCACCATCATTGCGTGCAAGATGTTCCTATGTGGCTAGAAGGTATGTTGTACCTTACCCAAGGAACAACTGATCATACCCAATGCATGTTGGGCACATGTCACTCCCTTATGGCAAAAAGATATGATACACCTTAGCCAAAGAATGACGAAACATACTCAATGTATGTTGAGTGCACGTCATTCCTTTGGATCTAAAAGTTATCATTATCCTAGCCAAGGAATGACAAATCACACCCAACACATGGAGACCCTGATGTGCGGACGGTCAACATCGAAAACACTCTATTCAACCACACTCATGGTGTCTTTGGGAGGCAACAAAACAATCAACACTCAACCCTCCATTGTAAAAGCCACGCTGCAACAAGGATAGGCCAACTCATGGCCTACCTCCGTCGTTAGGGCTTCAACCCCTATCACGGACCTTGATCAAGAATAAGCTTGGGGGAGGACCCCCACTTGAGGTAACTTGGATCACACCCACTACATTTTTATTTCAAATCATCCATTGCATATTTATTTTCCATCCATCCATCATCCACCTTGCATTTAAAAAAAATATAAAAATAGGTTAGATTTGCTTTCATCAAATAAAGATGTGCGGTAAGAATGATTTAGAATTCACATAGATGAAATGATGAATAGTTGCTCTATTTTATTTTCCTAAGTATCTAGTTTACAACTTGCTACTCTCTGAATATTGCTTTCATTGGTTTGAAATACTTTTACCTTAATTTGATAGTTGTGGGTAGCAAAAGCTTAATCTAATTCTAGGTTGCTGCAAGATTAGAATTAGTAATAGGGCTGCTAGTCCTAGTTTGAAAGTAAAACTTATATTTCTGGAGAAATTCTAAAAAGATTTAAGTTTCCCTCAATTGATTGGAAATACCTACCAAAGCCATATGATGTTCGTACATAGACAAAACCTTATGCATATGCTATTTGCTTTCACATTGAGCCTAGTCAAACTAGTGTAGACCTATGTGAAAAATCTTTCAACTCTTTTTGAATTCAAGACTTCACTTGCACATGCTATACTTCTACACTAGAAGTAAGCAAAACGTCTATCATATCCACCATACCACAACAAAAAAAAACTCCATGTTATTCACGTTTAGCACTATCTTCAAAATTCATTGCAAAGAAAGGGAGTAGAAGACATGGCTACCAAAACAAAGGCATGCTTACATCATAAGCATGAGAAAAAAAAAGAAAAAAAGTAGCCATGTTTCATCCCTTCAAAAGAAAGAGAGATTACACCAAAAGGAGTTATCTCAAGTATCCACATCCACTTCCACTCCATCACACATGCACTAGTCTTGAATCAAAAAGTTTTGATTTGAATTCTCCTAAGGCTTACTCTTTTGACTTAGCAATATATGTGATGCAAATATGCCTACTTACTTTCCTTACCAAGCTCCACATACAAGCCATATTCAATGAGTAGGAATAGTAGAGGCACAATGCTTTGGTGAGGAAATATTTCCACTATCCACAAAGGAGTGACTGGGAGAATCAAATTGTGGTACTTAATATCTAAATTGACTTCTCTAGGATTTAAGTGGAACTTGATTTCTAGGCTATGTTTTCTCCTTTTGCTATTCTACCTTTCAACTACTCATGAATATGAAAAAGCATAATCCCCATGATAACTTAAGAAAGGTAGGGTATCATAGCCAATTTCTGCATACTAGGAAGAGTATCTTGTTGTGCATTAGATACTTTTGAAAATAAGATATTGTAACAACTCCTGATCATCAACCTAAAGTCTTGACTTTGCTCGGGATGAGCAAAGGATAAGCTTGGGGGAGTTTGTTGACGGTTGTTATATACCAATTTCATCCATCAATAGAACTCAATTATGTGAAGGATTTGTCATTTCTTGCACACATCACCTTTCTATCTAACCCAATTCCACTTGGACTTGGAGAAATATGTGTATGCAGCATTTTATGTAGGAAATGAGGAAATGTAGAGGGACAAATCCTATAAAATATCATCCCAGCCAATCAGGCGACAACATGTGGCATCCCATGGATCAAATGGCCCACAAACAGAAGTATCCAAGGAGATCCAATGGTGTATCACAAATATACATCAATGGGACCCACCTGGTAGCCACCTGGAGAAAGCACACGAGAAACAGTGCAATGACCAGGTCGGCCAACCCAGCGGGTCGGCCGACCTGGTCTTTGCACCAAACTCGGTCAGTTTCCACGTGTTGGCTCCTCCCGGCTCCCTGTAGTCAATGGTGACTGATTCGCACGCTTTTGGTGGCGGGAACCAACCTCAACACTAGTATAAGTAGGACCCCTACCCCTCACTTCAACACACACCACTTGGGCATCATTCTATTGTATACACTATCTTCCATAGTCCTTAGAGGAGTTAGGATGTAGAGAGGAGAGCCTCTAGTCCCAAGTCCAAATTGGGAAAGGAGTAGAAGGAGTCTCTCTTCCCAATTCCACATTGGGAAAGGTATGGCTTATGTATTCCTTCTTGTATTTGTGACTTTGTGCTCAATAAAGATATTATCTTTAGTCTTCTTTTATACGTATACTTGGACAAAGCGTTTCTTGTTTGATTGTGGAGTCCATGTATGTGGAAGGTATAGTCTTTATGATTTCACTCTCATGATCACATCTTATGGTCATAAACACTATAGACCCCCACTATAGTCTATGTAGTTATGATATGATTATGTTAATATGAATGACTTATGCTATGCTTCAACATTGTTCAACGATGTTTAGGTTAGTCATTGCCTTAGGATGGCTTGTGCCACGGCTCCTAAGGTATTTGCTTAGTATGCTAGCATGGTGATAGGGTATTTAAGTAGCGTTGGATGTCTTGTAGACCCACAGATTGAAGAGGTAGGCAGTAGGTGGTGACAGCCCTATCTGTTCTTTGTAACCCTCCACGTTCGGCTGTGCCACAGGCTCTTGGCGGGAGTCGCCCTAGTATTGCTAGGGGTAAGCCCGTGCCCGATGTGTTGAATAGAATTACATAGGAATTCATCATTGACATGACCATTAGTATCTACCTTAGGCTATGTATATGTATTAGGAGCATTGTAGGAGCAACTCTCTAACTCTCAATCCAGTCTCCCTCTAGGACCCATTTTACCCTTTAGAATAGATTGCCTAGGTGTGTGTCACACTACCCTTATTATCAACTTACCCCTGTCCGGATAATGGATTAGTATCCCATAGCTTGACCATAAGAGAAGTATATACTTTACTCCATCGCCTTCCTTTGGGATAAATATAATACCCTTGGGAATACTCATGGGTGAAATGCTACAACGGTATCTTTCGTGCGCTTGTGGATCTTATCTCTTTACCGGAGATGATCTGTGGTGTTATGAAATACCAACAAGCATTTCTGGCCCCGTTGCTGGGGATGATTTGTTAGTATATCTTAGGAGCCGTCAACATACGCAGAGAAGTACACCATGTCGCCGTCGCGCTCCTTCTTGAACGGAAGCTTGTCGGTGCGGACCAGATGGTTGAAGGAGTCACTGGACCACCCCATGTAGGTCCGGACCTTCTTCAGATCATCATCGCTCTTGAGGCGGCTCTTGGGGATACCCAACTCCATCGCGGCAAAGTGGAGCAAAAGATGGAGAGTTAGACAGAGTCTGGGAGGCTCTGAGTGCAAAGATGGTCGAAGGCGTAAAGAGTCCTCGACCTGTGCACACTTTCCTTCTTAAGTAAGCCTCTGCGACGCTTGGATGGAAACCACAATGAGATCAAGAGTACTTTTCAAAAATCTAGCCCGTCAAAGAGATCGAGGTCCTTACCCAAGGCCATCCGTTGCCATGATGAGCGGCGGAAAACCCAAAGTCAGCGCTCTGACAGGGTGCGCGGAACCGATACAGTTTTCGTATTGGGAACCGGTGACCTTCAATTGTGTGAGATCCGCACTCAAAGATCTCATCTGCCACATTCATAACAAGCTGCACGTCGAAGGTTCACCCTCAAACCGCCACTCTATAAGTGCATCAGAGGACTTTTTTAAAATCAAAGCACGAGAATCGAGAATGGTCCCACCTCCGGCAGAACAACTTAACCCAAGGGGTTTCTCCTAGAGGTGGGCCCAGGGGCCACTGTTGGTACCCTACGTACCGGGTACCCCACGATACCGCAACAAGTGCAAGAAAAGTTCCACCCGTCAAAATCAAAGTCTCTCGCAGGTCCCACATGGCACGTTGCACCAGACCTGCTCCCCTCACATGGATGGCTCCCAGGTTAACAAGTGTAAAATAAGCCCGGAACAAAACTCCCAACCAAGGGAAGCTCCGTCGACTACATGTGTACAATAGCCCCAGACCTAGCCCGTGTCAGAGAGGAGCTTCGGTACTGACACGTGTATAGCAACCCCGGACCTACTCTCGCGCAAGGGAAAGCTCTGGATCTGCCACGTGTGGAGCCTCGAGACCTTTGTCACCAACAGAAATACAAGCCGATCATGACCATTACAAATATTCAAGGATGGTTAAGGCGGTAGTTACAAGGTCTGATAATGTGTCATTAATGCCATATTAATGACACACGATCAAATAGGGGTAACGCTGCCATGAAGGCACGTTACCACATTATTAATTGTACTTAATACTCTTTAGACGGTGTATTAGGTCATTAAGCACGCTAGGGCCACATGTCGGGCTAGGCCATCTTTGTAACGGTCAGTCCTTAGAACTATAAAAGGGCTACACCTCACGAGTATGGGGAGGCATTCTGATGCAGACAATCGCGACCTGACCTTAGCGAACTCACTCGTTCAATACAATTACACAAACCCCGTGGAGTAGGGTGTTACGCTCAGGTGGCACGAACCACGTAAATCTCTGAGGTCACCATCTTGATATTGATCTTGTGTCCCCCAACCACAAAAGAACCTTCGCAGGCTGCATTTCAGCAGGTCTGGGGAAGTGTCATATTCAACACTTCGACAGATGGCTTTCAAAAAATAAGTCTTTATTTGAAAAACAATTTTTTTGAGTTGCAAATATGGTAATTCAATAACGTGATAATTTCATAGCCGTTGGGGAGCCACCTGCCAAATGGGAGAACTGGGGGGCCCACTTGATAGTGCAGCTGACCCCCCTGTTCGGCTGACATGGGGAAAGAGTCATTTTGGCTCTCTCTCCTTCAACGGCTACATTTGATTCCCTTATGACCATTGGCGAGTGTACACTATAAATGGTGGCCGTAAGGAGCATTCCTCCTCACACTTCACCTCATTTCACACCTCCCCAAAACACAGAGTTTCCGAAGCTACAAGAGTGCTAAGTCACTCACATAGTTTTTTTGCTCTTCCTTGATGTTGTCGGTACCCTGCGTACTAGATACCCTTTGGGACTGCAAAGAGCACAAAGGAGCTCCACCTTTCTGAGTTCAAGACCTCTGAAGGCCACACGTGTCATAGGGAACCGGACCTGCCTCCCTTCTATGGTTAGTCCCAGTGCCGCCATGTGTATCGTTAAACTGAGCTACATTCCATACATGGGAAAGCTCCGGACTAGATTCCTATGTGGCACCCCCAGACCTAACCCCCGACAGAGGAAAGCTCCGGTACCGACACGTGTACAACAACACCGGACCTACTCGTCCAAGACAGTAAGCTCCGGAGCTGCCACACGTCCAACCGCCAGACCTTCAACCTCAACAGGCAGATTGGTGGACCTCCAACGGCTCGGACCTTCAAGGAACAATTAAAGACTTCAAGACCCAATTAAGTGTCATTAATGCTATCTTAATGACACACGATTGGATGACCCTTAATACCAGTAACACCACCATTAAGGGACGTTACTTTGCTATTAAGAGGAATTAAGTACATTTACCGTGTATTAGACATCAGTAACCACCAGGGCCACATGTCGGGGCAGGCTGATGGTGTAACGGCCAGTCCTTATACTATAAAAGGACAGGCCGAGTGATGCACGAGGGAGAGGAACACTTACACATGTGCTCAAGACGCTCTAGTCTCTGACACTCAAGCGCTCAGACGCTCAATACAACAACAACACACACCCGTGGAGTAGGGTATTACGCTCAGGTGGCCCGAACCACGTAAATACTCGTGTCAAATCGCCACCTTCTTCTGAATCTTCGCGCGCCCACAACCGAACTAAGAACTCTGTGGGCTGCCAACGGCAGTACTGGGAGAATTGCCGGAATCACCCTCCGACAGTTGGCGCGCCACGTAGGGGCGCCTGAGATTCAAAGATGGTGAATTCTGCTACTGGATCGTCCAACGGTAACGATGCTGCGCAACCTACTGGAGGCAATCCCTCCAACGTGCAGTAGCCAGCAGGTGTTGTGGTTCCAACAGGAGTCATGCCACCACCGCCACCGGCCGCACCAGCGAATCAAGCTGGACAGCGAGATGGGGCGTCCGCGTCGGTCACTGCATCGGCGAACAACAACCCTGAACATGCGCTTCATGTTGCACGTGCACTTCTCCAATGTCCACCACCTCCAGGAGCATCCCAGGGTGCAATGGAGCAGTGGAGAGCTGATGTGGACCATTTGGTTGCAGCAGCAGCTGATCACATCAGCAGTCAAGGTCCTCCTCCCTCGGGGCAGGCCCAATCTTAGCATCGGATCTTGTCGGGCAGACTCGGTTCGCATGCTTCGCAGCACAGGAGGCGTGCTGCGTCTCAGCAGGCGACGTCGCTGCCTCCTGGGGCGCGACGTACTCACACGATAACGAGGCTTTTGACTCATGACCTCCGGGCTGAGCTCGATCGTCGTTATCAACAACAGGACGACCACGTCCACATCAAGCGTGCTCATGAGAGGCGAGAGGCTCGGGATAGTCCTGCTCCTGAGGGAGTTGGAGGAGGCTGTTCTGCCTTTGCCATGCACCTACGCATGGTCATATGGCCGCAAAAGTTTCGGCCTCACCTGCCGGAGAAATTTGACGGGACTGTCAATCCCGCCGAATTTCTTCAAATCTACTCTACCGCTATTCCTACGGCTGGAGGAAATGAGGCCGTGATGGCCAACTATTTCCCTGTGGCTTTAACTGGGACCGCCAGGTCTTGGTTCATGAGCCTTCCGCCTGACTCCATCAACAGTTGGGCGGATTTGTGCCAACAGTTCACCACCAATTTCGGGAGCTCATACACCCGACCAGACACGGAACTGGACCTTTTTGCTGTCAAGCAGAAGGGGGGAGAGTCCCTGCGATCTTTCATCCAGAGGTTCTCCCAGGTGCATAATACCATTCCTTCTATCTCAAGCGCTTCTGTTATTGTGGCATTCAGACAGGGCGTTCGAGACAAGAAGATGCTGGAGAAGCTGGTGACCAAGGAAGTCACCAGCGTCACGTAACTCTTCAGCTTGGCAGACAAGTTTGCCAAGGCTGCTGAGGGCCGTGAAATGCACTCCCAACCACCTCCGGAGGCCAACAAAAAGTCCTCTAAGGGTGAAGCCACTACCTCTAGGAGTGGCAAGAAGAAGAAGAAGTCCAATGGCAAGAAGAAGCCGTCAGCCGGCACACCTACTGTTGCAGCTGCTGTAGCTTCGGGTGGTCGGAGGCCACGCCCCGAGAAACGACCTAGGCTATCGTCTGAAGACAGTGGCAGCTCCAATATGTGGTGTCCCACACACAAGATGAACAACCACAACCTGGAAGGCTACTGAGAGGTGCAAAAACTCACCGAGCGCTACAATAAGTGTGAGGAAGAAGCTCCTTTCCGTCAAAGGGAAGGAAAACAAAAAGTCGACGAAGCTCCGGCTGAAGAGGAGTTAGGCTTTCAGGACCCCAAAAAGGTCTTAAAGGCTGTTTAAAACTCAGTTGATGATGACTCCGACGTCTCCGACAACGAGCGTCGGAAGACCATGAACACCATCTTCGGTGGTTTGTGGGACATCACCTCCCGTCGTGTCCTCAAGACAATGCGGTGGGACATGGCCTCTGTAGCTCCCACTGCCAGGGCGGAGCCTCATCAAAAGTGGATGGATACTGCCATCACCTTCGATGCTTCGGACTGCCCTCAGAACATGATCAGAGTTGGCCAACTTCCGCTGATGGTATCTTGACCATCAACAACATCCACCTCCACCACGTAATGGTGGACGGAGGTTCGGGGTTGAACCTCATACGCTTTGAAGCCTTCGTCAAACTTCAGCTCCGACCTTCGGATCTTCTCCCCTCTCGACCTTTCTCCGAAGTAGGTCCAGGGTCCATCACTTCACTCGGTGCCATACTCTCCCGGTAACCTTCGGGACTCGGGAGAATTACAGGACTGAGAAGTTGGTCTTCGATGTTGCGCGGATCAACTTACATTAAACGCCATCCTGGACAGGCCAACTTTGTACAAATTCATGGCTGCTGCTCATTATGGCTACTTGGTGTTGAAGATGCCAACACCCTCAGGTGTTCTCTGGATCCGCGGAGATCGCACAGCCAGAGTTACTACTCTGGAAGAACTCCATGCGCTTGCTACAGCGCACGAGGAAGAATCCGGAAAGGAACAAGCTCTGAAGCCTCTGAGTATTCGTCATCGAGGCTCAACCTCCGCACCTCGCGTGCAACCAAGCGGAGACACCGACATTCCCGTAAACGTTTTCCAAATTGGTTCCGATGCCGCTCAGACCACTCTTATATTTGGAGGTATGAACGACAAATAGGAACTAGCGCTCATCACTTTCCTTCGGGCTAATGTTGAAGTGTTTGCCTGGCAACCGTCACAAATGCCTAGGATCCCTAGGGAAGTGATTGAGCACAATCTGAAGAATTATCCCGACGCTTGACCTATACATCAGAAGCCTCGAAAGCAATCAGTAGAGCGACAAAACTTCATATGTCAAGAAGTGAAGAAGTTGCTCGAAGCTGGATTCATCCGGGAAGTCTTCCATCCAAAATGGCTGGCAAACCTAGTCGTTGTACCTAAGGCCGGCGGGAAGCTTTGGATGTGTATCGACTACACTACACTGAATAAGGCATGTCCAAAGGATCCATTCCCACTACCTAGAATAGATCATATAGTGGGTTCCACCTCCGGGTGTGAATTATTGTGTTTCCTATACGCATATTCTGGGTATCATCAAATAAGAATGTCTAGGGAAGATGAAGAACATACTTCCTTCATCAAAGTAGATGGATTATACTGTTACATTGCCATGCCATTCAGTCTCAAAAACGTTGCTTCAACGTTTGTGCGAGCTATGTACAAAACTTTTAGAGAGCTCCTCAGAGTTGTAGTGGAGGTGTACATCGATGACATCGTCGTCAAGATCAAGAACAAGGAGTCATTTATTAACACCCTGCAAGCTGTCTTCGACAAGTTGCGAATCACACGCACAAAACTAAACCCAGACAAGTGTGTCTTCGGGTTAGCTCCGGAAAGCTTCTTGGATTCTTGGTGAACCACCGAGGAATAGAGGCGAATCCGGCGAAGATTAAAGCTATTGAAGACATGCAGCCACCAGCCCACATCAAGGATGTCCAGAAGCTGTCTGGATGTGTAGCAGCCCTCAACCGGTTCATCTCAAGACTGGCGGAATGGGCACTACCCTTCTTCAAATTATTGAGGAAGTCCGAACCATTCCAATGGTCTGAAGAAGCAGAAAAGGCTTTCCAAGAGCTAAAGCAGCTCCTCACCACTCTACCAACTTTGGTAGCTCCGAATCCGGGTGAGCCACTTCTGCTTTACATTTTGGCAACTGACAAAGTTGTCAGCATGGTCCTGGTTGCGGAAAGACCAGAACCATCTCCAGTGCAGGAAGCCAGACCCATCCGGGAGGGTCTAGAGCTACCTGAAGGCGAGTCTGGGTTTCATCCCCCAGACACGAATTCTTAAGGTGAAACGCCAGAGGATCAATCTCTTTCAAATGAAGGAGTTACTGCTTCTAAACAAGAAGATCCGGAGCCCTCCGGGCAGATCCGGGTAACTTCAGAAGAAGCTTCGGGTTCTTCTAGCAAGGACCTTGAGGTCCCCGAAAAAGGTCCGGACCCCTCCGGAGGGTCTGGGTTGATGAGGAGGAAGCTCCGGGCCCCTACGGGAAGGTCCGGATAGTCCAGCGCCCAGTATACTTTATCAGTGGTAACCTCTTATAGGAGAATAAGCTGCTCTACGCAGTTCTTATCGCCTCTAGGAAGCTTCACCACTACTTCAAGCTCACAAAATTTCAGTGGTAACCTCTTATCCACTGCGGGCAATCTTGCATAACCCCAACTCTACTGGGAACATTGCAAAGTGGGCAGTGGAATTGGCCGAGTTCGATCTTGAATTTGTCCCAAGACAAGGGATTAAGAGTCAAGCATTAGCAGACTTCGTGGCAGAATGGACCCCATCTCCATCAAATCATGGGGGTAGTGAGCAGAAGCCGGAACCCAAGGTTCTGGCCTTCACTGAGCCTCACTAGACTCTCCACTTCGACGGCTCCATGGAGAAGCAGGGGGCCAGAGCTGGAATCCTTCTCCTCGCTCCGGCCGGGGAGAAGGTCAAATACATGGTTCACCTTGATTTCAAGGCGACCAACAACATGGCGAAATATGAAGCATTAATCTATGGGCTCAAGGTGGCACTATCATATGGTGTCAAGCAGCTGTTGGTAAAGGGTGATTCGCAGCTCATTATAAAACAAGTCAAAGGTGAATGTTGCTGCAACAACCCTCAACTAGCTGCATATCTACTTGAAGTCCAGAAGCTTCACAAGGACTTCAAAGTCCTGGATCTTTGCCATGTCCAGCGTCTCAACAACACTGAAGCTGACGAACTCTCGACGAAAGCTTCAACCGGAGCTCTGGTTCCCGACGGAACCTTCGTTCGATGATTGTCAAGACCAATAGCTTAGCCTGCCGAACTGAGCGAAGGGGGCGAGACCAGCACCTCGAAGCTGGCGGTCCCGATGGCCCTGTTACCATGGCGTCCCTCAATGGTCGTAGGTGCTGCAGGAAGCTCCGAGCAACCCAACACACAAGACTGAGAAGCTCAAGTTAGCTCCGATGCATGGATCTCAAAGATCTGGAGCTAATTGAAAGACAACATCCTTCCTGAAGATAATGTATCTGCTGACCAGATAGTCAGATTGGCTAAAAGATACACACTGGTAGAAGGGGATCTCTACCGGTGTGGTGCCAACGGCGTCCTAATGCAGTGCATTACAAGGGAAGAAGGCTGCGAGTTCCTCGCGAAAATCCATGGAGGCGAGTGTGGGAACCACGCGTCTTCCCGCACGTTGGTCAGTAAAGCCTTCCGACATGGTTTTTACTAGCCTACAGCAGTCAAGGATGCAACCGAGCTAGTGAAGAAATGCAAAGTATGCCAGTTTCATGCGAACCAAATTCATACACTAGCTCAACCCCTACAAATGATACCTCCTACATGACCATTCGCTGTGTGGGGGTTGGATATCTTGGGAGCTTTCCCAAGAGCCGTCGGAGGTTACAAGTTCTTGTACATTGCCATCGACAAGTTCACCAAGTGGCCGGAAGCAACTACAGTTGTGACAATAAACAAGCAATCAGCTATCAATTCCTTGCAGTCCATAGTATGCAGATTTGGAGTCCCAAACAAGATCATAACTGACAACGAGACCCAATTCACAAGCTCTGCATTCCAAGGATATTGCAAAGACCTCGACATTCAATTCAGCTACGCTTCTGTAGCTCACCCGACAAGCAATGGCCAAGCTGAGAGAGCAAATGCAGAAATCCTAAAAGGACTCAAGACGCGCACATATGAGCGCCTGAAAAAACATGGAGCCAACTGGATTGAAGAGCTTTCGCCCACCCTGTGGGCCAACAAGACAACTCCAAACCGGTCAACTGGAGAGACACCCTTCTTCCTGGTGTACGGAGCTGAAGCAGTCCTTCCTCCGGAAGTCACCTTGGCGTCACTCCGGGTCCGGACCTTCAACGAAGACACGCAGGACCAGCTCCAGTGTGAATACCTTGACCTCGTTGAAGATGGAAGGTGTCGAGCAGTTATTTGAAATGCACGATACCGCCAAGCGCTCCGATGCTGTCACCAAAGACATGTGCATAATCGACAGCTCAAGGAATCAATCTGGTGTTACGGAGAATACAAACTCGAGAAGGGTTAAACAAACTTTCCCCCAGCTGGGAAGGACCCTTTCGAGTGATCAAAGTATCCTGTCTCGGATGCGTTCGCTTGGCAATCGAGGATGGGACACTGCTCCCTAATCCTTGGAACATTGAGCACCTCCGTAAGTTCTACGCTTAATATCACAGAGGTGAGTCTGTAATTACATAAGATGTATGTTATAGCGTCATTGTACATGAGTCGGGTAGCTCCTCTGGGAGAACAGCCGGACCTGTCCCGGAAGGTCCGCAAAGTTCAGGCAACACTTGACACAGTCTTAGAACTAGAAGTGAAGCTAGCTACCATGGGTCAAACAAGAAATATAACACAGTTAGCCTGGTTCCGTACCCTATGAGTGTACTTGTTTCCCCTGTACCCCGGACGTATAATGAAAGACATCATTATGTGAAAACAGACTCCACGTGCATTTATTTTGTACAGGCTCAATATTTTTTATTTTTCTCTTTCTTGTCTATAACAAAGTTGTGCAATTCTCAAGAAACTTTAGCTCGAACAATTCATGTATAATTCAAGTTGCATTGTTAATTCTTTCGGGTTTTAACATTGTTGAATGGTCTACTCACCTGAACACCAAGCCAATCTAGGTCCGGAGTGTGCTATCGACTTAGCCTGGTCCAGCACCCTAAGTACGCCACTCTACCTACACCCCGGCAAGCCTAAGTAAGGTGAGTCCAGAAAACGATCGGACCTGGAGGAGATAAGCAAATGCACTTGATCGTGTATAGAATTGCGGTTGAACTAAAAATTTCTTTCGGGAAGAGTAAGCCGCAAACAAGTTATATATAAGAAATGGATTTTACTATTTTTCTTGACCTTAGTGTGCAAGAAAAATAAAGATCTCATGATGATGGTGGATGATGTCAGAGCTATCAAAGCTTCAACAGCCCCTAAGGTGGCCCATTGTCGATGTTTTAAACATTGATAGTAGGCGTCATCGGAGCTACCAAGTTCCGGCAAATCCAGTGGGTCAGCCGTCAACGTGAAGAAATAACGATAGAAGGACACCCTAATGAGGTCTGCTGTCGACGCTCTACGTGTTGACAGTGGACACTGCCGGAGCTACTAAGCTATGACAACCCCAGGGGACCAGCTGTCGACGGTCTACGTGTTGATAAAGGTCATTGCCGGAGCTACTAAGCTCCGACAACCTCAGAGGGCCCTGCTATCGATGAATTCGGACCTATACTCTACAAGTTCGAAGCACTCAATTCTTCAACAAAATGTTATATCATCTTGGTACATGTCAATAATCAAATTGTGTACATCTACCAGGGGTCCAAGTGAGACAAAGGTTGAAGAAAAAAAATGAAATTCATAAAATTCTTGGATTTCATTCATCTGAGGACAAGAGATTACAGATGTGACGAAAAGAAGAGAAGATACAAGTGGAAGATACGAAGAGAAAGTCCTAGATCCTACGGAAGAACGAGGCAACCTTCTGGGAAACCTCCGACAAGCTAGCCTTGGCGGCATCTCCCTCTCCGTCGATGGGACCTTCAAGCACTGTATCTTATGGGAAGTGAGGTCCCCGGATTGTGTAGCACGTCAGCATATACTTTGCGATGTTCTGCGCAATGGATTTCCCTCCAGTCTCCAATTGATCCGCGATGACATCGCCCATCTTGTTGAGTTTGCTGCCCACCGAGTTCAACGCCTGGTCCAGCTCCGGCTCCGAATCATCTAGACACACGGGACTAAAACCCAACGGCGTCAGCGCGTCATTGGCTTTGCCCAAGAAGTCCCATACTTGTTGGGACTCCTCATCCCTTGAGCCTCGCACCTCTTCCAAGGACCTCTTGGTCGCCGCAAGCTTCGAATCCTCCCGGGCAAGGCGGTCGACCTCTTTGGCGTGCTGCTGAATCTTTTCAGCAACTTGCCTTTCGAGTTTACCAAGCTCATCGTCCCAGATGTGGATCTTGTTCCGACGGTCGACCATGTCTCTCTCACGGCCCCGCACTTTCTTCTCCCTGGCAGCAACTTCATTCTCCCTCTTGGTGAGGTCCTGTCCCCGCTGCCAGGCCTTCTTCTCCTCGCTGTCGCATAGCTCCTCCAACTTCTTGGTGCGCTCTGCGAGGCTCTTGTCACCCAGAGCCAGCCTCTGAGAAAGCTCATCTTCCCACTTAACGAGGTCATCCCTCAGCTCCAGAGTTTTTGCTCTTCATCTTCGAGCTTTTTCTCCCGCTCTTCAAGAGTTTCCCGGCGCTTGACGAGGCTGTCGTGGATCGCGCTGAGCTTCTCCTGGCGATCATTCGCTGCTTCATTGGCAACCAAGGCCTGTTCATGGATGGCCTGGGACTGGTTGTCGAGGGATCGCACCATGCTTTTCCTCTCGTCCAGCAGCTGGCCCCAGTACTCCATCCGGGCCTTCTCCCTCTTGACCCACTCCTTGTCGTCAGCCAGCCTCGTTTGCGCCAGCTTGGTCTCGAATTGGAGCCAGTTGCGCCACCTCCTAAGGGTTTTGCGCTCCTCCTCAAGGGCCTTGTTGTCGTGGTAAAAGGCCAGCTGAACTTGACGAAGACTGGAGCAGGCGTTGTCGATGGATAACGACAAGGGGATTGGCTCCGGACCTGCCGGGGTCCTCTCCGCTGGCTCCAGTGGGTTCTCCATAACAAAAATTGGGTCCCACTCCACAAGAGCGGTCCCCTGAGCTTCCGCGACACTAGGGCCGCCCTCTGGGATAGCCTCGGTCGCTGCCGAGGAAGGTCCTGCAACGGAAGTTACTACCTCCGGAGTTGGCTCCGAAGGTCCCGCCGCCAGGTCATCAGCAACTGGTCCCTCTGGCAAAGGACCGGTCGCTTCGTCTGGGCACCCTGGCTCAGGCGCGGGTACCTCCGGAACCACCACCTTCGGGGCAGACATTGAAGATTCAGCTGGAGCTGAGGCCACTTCCGGCTTTGGTGCTGGCGCCTCCTCCACTGCCGATCCAGGCGCCAGCGCTTCAACCTCCAGCGGTTCGGGCGCTGGAACCTTTCCAACAACTGGCTCAGGTGCCGGAACTTCATCAACCACCGGCTCTGCCGCTGGGGCTTCAACAACATCCGGCTCTAGGTCTGGAACTGCAGCTACCTCCGGCTCTAAGGCCGGAGCGCCCATCATCACAACATCCAAAACCAAAGCTTCAACCTTCGGAGCTGGTGTCGCTGGTACATCTTCCATCCCATGGTCCGACGCTACCACGGGAGCTTTAGGGGATGACTCGAGGTTAAGGACCACGACAGCTGGCGCCAGAGCTGCCACGACCTCAACCACCACCTGGGGCGGCACTAGAACTGGAGCCGGAGCCTCTGCCTGTACAGCATCATTTGCTGTCGCAGGAACTGGAGCTTCAGCTCCTTTCTTGGATACCCTGTGGATGAAGGACGAAGAAACTCAAAATATGATTACAATAAAAAATAACCAACTGAGGTAAATAAGCAAATTTACCTTAGGAGACTTCTGCTCCAGCTAGCACGGAACCTCTTCGTCGGACGCTCGAACCCCAACCCAGTCGCAACTGGGGTAGTACCTCCAAAAGGCCCTCCGGAGCTTGCTGCTGCCACCAGCAATGTCTTGGTTGAGGCCCCCCTCAACTGAGAAGGACCCTCGGACCTAGAGCCCTTCGCTAGCTCTGGTGCTGGAGTCACTTGGGCAGAGCTGGCATTCCGGGGAGACGCCGATGCTAGAATGGTTGTCGCCGTTGAAGACCTCCCCCGCCGGGGAGAAGGAGCTGTCGCGGAAGGAGCAGGACTGACGGACCTCCCGTCAGAGTACTTCAACTTCCTCTTTCGACTCGAGGGTTCGGCCAACTCTTTGCCCTTGCCTATGACTTCAACTCTCTATCTCGAGGCAGGAGCAAGGCCACCCTTAGAAGCTTCGGGGATCGCCGGCTTGGTGGTCGAACGCCTCTCAACTTCACCGAGGTAGTCAAGCACTAGCATCAATCGTCGAAGCTCCCTGCTGAACTCCGCCTTCTTGTTTAGAGGGAGGAAAGCTGCCGGTGGAGTCAAGTCGTCGCCCTCGACGTCGATGACGTGTTGGAACTTCTTGAGATGAAGATCCAAAGCTGCGCCTTCCAGATTGGACTTCAAACCGGTCTCAATCCAGTCATCGTCCATCACACTGTTGAGGGCCCAGGCAAGCTTCTCCCTCTTCTTCAGCAGAGCCCACCTGTTGACCAGGAAGTTGTAGAAGACCGCCTGGGGAGTCACCCCTCCTTCCAAACATTGACAGATCCTGGTCAGGGCAGGGTTGAAGGCGTCCGACAGCACCGAAACTTCGCTCCAGGCTTCAGTGTCGATGTTGGGAAGGCCTTCGGGCAGTTCCAGCTTCTCATGCTCCTCTACCGTGACGACAATCCAATCCTTCTTCCAGTCGTCCAACTTGCCGGAAGGGAACGACCCCAAGTACTTGTACAGACACTTCTTGCGCTTCAGAAAATAGTAGAAGCCAAGATACTCGTCACTCTTGCCGGTGGTGTGGATGGTAAAGAAGGTGCGGAAGAGCTCGACGCAGGGGGGAATACCCACCCACATCTCGCAGAAGTGGATGAAGGTGGACATGAGAAGAATGGAGTGGAGGCCAATGTGGTACAACGGCAGACCGTAGAAGTCTAGCAGTATTAAGAGAAAAGTGGAGAAGGGTGGGATCAATCCCACCATGGCGTACGCAGAGAAGTACACCGTCGCCGGAGTGCTCCTTCTTGAACGGGAGCTTGCCAGCGCGCACCAGGTGGTCGAAGGAGTCACTGGACCACCCCATGTAGGTCCGGATCTTCTTCAAATCGCCGTCGGTCGTGAGACAGCTCTTGCAGAGACCCAACTCCATCGTAGCACGGTGGGGCGAGAGAGGAAAAGCAAGCGAAAGTTTGGAGGATTCGGGCACAAGTTCAAATGAAGGAGTAAGGAATCCCCAAATGGTGCGCGCTTTCCTTCTTAAGTAAGCCCCCACAACGCTTGGATGGAAACCACAGCAGGGCCAACGATACAGTTCAAAAACTTCACCTTGCCAATGACAAGGGGGCCCAGGGCCACCCTGACGATCAAGTTGAGGTCCTTACCCCAGGCGAACAATTGTCATCACGAGAGGCGGGAAACCCTAGGGCAGCAGCCTAACACGGTGCGCGGAACCGATACGGTTTTCGTATTGGGAACCGGCGACCTTCAATTGCTTGAGATCCGCACGCACAGATCTCACCTGCCGCATCCTGAAGGCGCCACATGATGGTGGTTTAACTATGAACCACCACCTCAACGGCACATCCAATGACCCTTGAAGACACGGTGCAAAAATTGAAAAATGGACCCACCTCCGGCAGAATGACTTAATCCAAAAAGTCTCTCCCAAAGGTGGACCCAGGGGGCCACTATTGATACCCTGTGTACCAGATACCCTTTGGGACTGCAAAGAGCACAAAGGAACTCCACCTGTCTGAGTTGAAGACCTCTGAAGGCCACACGTGTCATACGGAAACAGACCTGCCTCCCTTCTATGTTTAGCCCCAGTGCCGCCACGTGTATCGCTAAACCGGAGCTAGATTCCATACATGGGGATGCTCTGGACTAGATACCTGTGTGGCACCCCCGGACCTAACCTCCGATAGAGGGAAGCTCCGTTATCGACACGTGTACAACAGCACCGGACCTACTCGTCCAAGACAGTAAGCTCCGGAGCTGCCACGCGTCCAACCGCCGGACCTTCAACTTCAACAGGCAGATTGGTTGACCTCCAATGGCTCGGACCTTCAAGGAACAATTATATACTTCAAGACCCGATTAAGTGTCATTAATGCTATCTTAATGACACACGATCAGATGACCCTTAATACAAGTAACGCCACCATTAAGGGACGTTACTGCGCTATTAAGAGGAATTAGGTACATTAACCGTGTATTAGACATCAGTAACTGCCAGGGCCACATGTCGGGCCAGGCTGATGGTGTAACGGCCAGTCCTTATACTATAAAAGGACTGGCCGAGCGATGCACGAGGGAGAGGAACACTTACACACGTGCTCAAGATGCTCTAGTCTCTGACACTCAAGCGTTCAGACGCTCAATAGAACAACAACACACACCCGTGGAGTAGGGTATTACGCTCAGGCGGCCCGAACCACGTAAATACTTTGTATCAAATCACCACCTTCTTCTGAATCTCCGCGCTCCCACAACCGAACTAAGAACTCCGCTGGCTACCAACGGTAGTACCGGGAGAATTTCCGGAATCACCCTCCAACAGATGTACTCTTTCTAAAAATCCAACTCAAAAAGATTTGTTTTTGTTGCATTTGCAATTTTTTTTCTCAAGCTCTTCAAGGGACATTTCGTTGGGGATTTTGTTGTTGCTAACATCATCTCTTTCGAGTTTTTGCCTTGTTGTGTTCTTGTTTGTTATGTCCATGAAAGGAATGAAGAGGTTGTTTGGGAAGATGAAGGAGGCTACAAGCTCAAGACATGGTGGAGATTCAAGTGCACGTCCCTCTTCTGTTGCTAAACCATGTTCATGGAGGAGGAGTGTAGGTGAGGACACACCCATGGGTGAGAGGAGTGTGAGGACCGGAGTCCCGACATTCCAAGAATCGCAATTGGGTGGTGCCGTGCATTGTGACACCCAACAGCACATGGAAAAAGGTACATCATATTACTCAAAAGACCATAGTGTTATACAAGTTTTGTATTTTACCAATAATATACATTAAAATACACTACAACATAAGATAAGTTTATAGCTCTCGACACTCAAGCCTAAGCTATGCCAAAGTCATTCCGTTCAGCCCGCGAACGGAATCACACTAGCAGCACACAAATCAAATAACGGCAGCATGCAAGGTTCCCACTTGGCCGTGTACCCCGACGGGGCCAACACCTCACCAGTGAACCCTTCATCATATACGTCATCATCTGCAGCAAAAACTTAAAATAGCAATCGTGAGCACAAAAGCTCATGTAACACCCTCATTTTCATGCATCATGCCCTACATACATTCATATACATGTTTAACATTAACCCACATCAAGAGGAACAAGTTTCAAATTGATTTGGAGAAAAACCGCACTTAAAATGCTGAAATGTGCGGACTAGTCCGATTTTAGTGAGGACTAGTCTGATTTCTCTGACTAAAAACGGACTTGTCCGTTTTTGCTGCGGACTAGTCCGATTTTGCCTCTGGAAACTTTCGAACTTGTCCGATTTCGTGCGGACTAGACCAATATTCCAAGAATCCTTGCAAATTTGCGAAGTCCCTGGACTTGTCCGGACTAGTTTGGTGTTCCAGCGGACTTGTCCGATTTCCTCTCTGACTAAAGTCGGACTTGTCCGATTTTAGGCTAGACTTGTCTGATTTTCTCTCTGGACATTTTCGGACTAGTCCGGTCCTTTTTGGACTTGTCCGATATTTCGTGACTTCGAGTTGATCTTTTGTTTTATGACTTGTTTCTTGGGTTTCACATTAAGTGGGCCTAGGGACGTCTTGCCTAACTCTTTTAAAGCCCATGTGGGACTCTAAACCGGCCTCTACTCATCTCAAACTCGAAATCCATCTAACCCTAGCCTCCACCTCTATATAAACAGCCCCACCCCTTGGCTTGACATCTATTTGCCACTTTTCCATCCCACCCAAACCCTAGTTCGTGGAGAGCCACCATCAAGGAGGAGGAGGAGATCCCATGCAAGAAGAAGAAGAGGAGGAAACGAAAGAGGATCAAGATCTCCACCAAGCTTTCGTTCTTCATCACCAATTCATCTCCAAGTTCATCAACCCTAGATCATCAAGATCCAAGTGTTACCTCCAAGTTTCTTGATTCATTGGAGTTCTAAACACCTGGTATACCTTCTATTCTCTTTTCCTTATGTGAATTCGACCCCAAATCTCCAAATTCACGTCGATCTAGAAAACTCTAATCTGCTGATCTCGCAGAGTGCAGACTTGTCTGGTCCCTAGCGGACTAGTCCGATTTTCCTGGTTAAATTGTGTTGAATTGATTCTAAAATTAGATCTAATCAAATCCAAACCTATATAAACTTGTTAAAATCTATTAGAACTAGTTAGTGATCATTAAAAGAAATCTATTAAAAAGTTCTATCTTGCATTTGCACTAATCATGCATGTCATGACATATTGAGTAATATTTGTGCACTCTTTGATTGTGTTTCTTGTCTTGTATGTTTATCGTGCGGATTAGACAGATTTGAGAGTGCCGCAGAGGATCTACAACACCAAGAGTTTGAAGGCTTTGACCCTAATCAACCGCAAGAGCAAGGCAAGTGTCCTTGAAGCAAATTGATCTAGTTTTGAAATAAATGTCTTGTTTGCAATTGAATGCTTGTGTCAATTTGATGGGAAATCCTATGATAGGATGTTTACTAGTTTTGTTGACCACCCTTGTCACCTGGAATATATGGTAGAGAGTCGGGAAGAGATTTTTTACCTTTTTCTTCGCTTAATCAACTGGGATGGGAAACAACTATATCACTCAATTTAATTATGCATGGATGAGATTATGGTTAACATGAACTAGTTAATATGGTATGGTAATGGGTGATCTAAGAAAGCCTGGTATGTGGATGGGTTGGATGTTATGGTGGTTTTGCTTGCTTTAGATCTAAGGACCGGTTCATGGAGCGGCCATCTAGGATTTACAGTGCCACCACGAGGCCAAGTATGGGTGCGGCGTAGCTAATTAATTAGGGCTTTGTGATGAGGACATCACTTCTATAGATACAAACAACACTCCATTGAACATACAAGATGCAACCAATAGAGTTCATACACAACAATTAATTTTAGAGGTGAACTTGTTCTTATATATTTCCTGATATGTTTTTGAGCATAGATTGCTACTTAATGATTTATTTGTGATTAGGATCCATGGAGAGGTTCAAGGAGTACTTAGAGGGAGTATTATGGACGTGGAAGACCAGAGAATTCGTTCAAAGGAGATGGAAACCGAACCAAACTCCAAATCGTATCCAACTCGGAGTCCAGGAGCAGTACGCACTAAAACGGAAGCCCATGACGCATACGAACTCTGTTTTGGACGTTCCACATATGCACGGAAAGGGTAGAGGATAATCTTTCTAATGGCGCTGGTCCCATATCAAAATTACTTCGTAGTCCACAGGAATCGTCGAAACAAAATCGAGTTCAGAATCTGTCAGGGTGCTGTGCCATCGTATTGGGCCATTGGGCCTTGTATCTAGTCTAAGTCCATTATTTTCGTGTGTTAGGGTTAGGTCACGACCCCAACACCCCCTTGGACGTCCTCCCACCTATATATACTCCATAGTAGCTGCCATGAACAATTAGGTTTTTCTTAGATCAATAATATCACCGTTCTTCGGTTTATGAGACCCCAACTTCGCGATTTCAGATCGTGTCTACCTTGGTCTTGCTTGTGTTCTCGGTTGCACTTGCAGGGATTAGCCTTCTTGGCGAGGTCAATCGTGTGAAGCACGGTTGATAACCAACGGAGCGGTGATGTTGTGATTGCAGGGGTTTTTCGTGTTCTACTCGAGAGCCTCGGATCATCAACGTCGAGATCTCCATCAATCGACTTATCCATTACCTTTTGGAAGATCGGGCCTAAACCTTCTCATCAATTGGTATCAGATTTCCAGGTTGCCCGTTAGGTAATACATCTATCCATTACATTAGTTTTGTTTTTCATACCTAGAGTCCACAAAAAGCCACAAAAGAACTTGCAGTTTAGTAGATCTGTTCATTACTTTGTCCAAACCACGTTTGAGCCTTTGCAAATTTGTTATTCAGTTTGGTTTTGTTGAGTTGTGTCCGTGGTTGAGTCATATTGCTGGTTTAGAACGTGTTTTTGGTCTTAGTTTGAGTTTTGCATTGTGTGATTCATCCTTTTGAATCACGTCATCACGTCCAGGTTAGATTCACCTCTGTCTAGTTCGGTATTGTCATCATATCTCGCACATACAAACTCAGATTTTGGTGTTCTTGAACTTTCTGGAGAGCTTAAGAAGTTCTCTATAACTTTCACATTCTTCCTAGAAAATATAGTTATAAATGTCTAAATTGCCTTAGATCCGAATCTGTTATTGACCTAAAAATTCTGAACAGTCTGTATTTCGGGGGCAATATCTCCTATTGTTCTTTTCCAAAATAGGTCTTCCATATATTGAAATTAAATAGGAGAGATATATATACAATCTTGATGTTCTATGTTTTCCAATTTAGAGCCTATAAGTGTGCCTATTTGTCCTTGGAAGATTGAGCAGAAAATCTGCGACAGACACACGATATATCTTGGATTGATTTTCATTGTGTTCTTCCCTTGCAGCACATTCTGAAAAAAAAGGAAGAAAAAAGAAAAAGGCAAGTGCAAAACCAGAAAGAAAAGCCGCACAAAAAAAGAGGAAAAAACAACAAAAAAAAGAAGTGCTTGCATTCTTTGTGTCATCTAGTTTTGTCTCATGTCTTGCTAGCTTGAACTACTAGGAACACATTTAGGCCAGCAATTTTGACAAGTACTTTGGATACTTATTCAACGTTACTATCTGATTTCATTACTGCTAATCCTTGCTACATATAAAGTGCCATCCAAGCTACACTTTACTTTTGAGCAGAATCGATACACCTTTGCAATCATCCCACGCTTCATTGGTTTCTTCATATCGGCCACCGTTTGCCACCTGCAGTGTCGGTAAGAACACTTGTAAGAGCGTGGTAAGATGCTTGAGAGTGTGTGATTCCACTTCCACTTTGCCATTATTCTTTGTAGTTGATAGGGATAACATATTTTTTTGTTGTCTTCTGTTTGCTACTAACAATGTTAGGTAAAAGCAAGAATCATGCATTATATGCTGAGATGATGGACATGATGAAGAAGGCGATGGAGTTGCTCACTAAAAATCAAACATCAACCAAGGTTTCACATGACATTCAGACCACCTTTACAACACCTTCCATAAGAAGTAATTAAATTCTCCCATCTCTTCCTTCTTATGATGGTTTTGGTTATGATCAATATATTACTTGGGAAATAGAGGTGGATAAATTTTTTGGACAATGTCATATGTGTGAGAGGAGAAAGATTAGAAATATTGCAAGTGCATTAGTAGATTGTGCATTAACTTGGTGGAACAATTTAAATGAATTAGAAAAACCTCGAACATGGAAAGATATGAAAATTCTTATGCGAGAAATATTTACTAGTGTATCCAATTGCAAAGATGAAATACATGAGCTTGAGAAGAATTTTCTTGTTGTACCTCCTCCTATGCCCAACCTTTTGCAGGAACAAGAACCAATAATTGTAGAAAATCCAAAAGCGAATGAGGTGTTCAACAACTCCTGTGAAAATTCAGATCTATCAATTCATATTTCACCCACAATTACTGCTGAAATGAGAATAAAGGTAACAAATATCACAACACACTTGTTGAAGGTGAGAAGTTTTTGGATGTTCTGAATTTTTTCACCAATCATGCTATTGTCGAGGAGCGACTAGTGGAATATTTTATTGATACACCATTGCCACATGTTTATTTTTCTGCTGATCCTTCTGTTAAAAATGAGTTGTGTGCTAATAATTATATTGTACCTATGCTAGAACAACTGAATGAATTTGATACTTTATAACCCACATGTGCTGAAATTAAGAATTTGATTCCAATTACTTGTGAAAGGGATGAGCTGAAATTGTTATCTTCTCTAAATACTTTGGGCTATATTGAATTTGACACTCTTTGTGATCTAGATATCGTAGAGAAGATAATATTTTCTCAATCTGATTTGCCTTTGTTAAGTAGAAATATTTTTCATGCTATAGGCAAATATGAACATAGTGGTATGTTTATGGTGCATAAAGTTTACATATGTTCAAATGAGGAAGCTCCTTTTGTGCTGCAACAACATGGTCAAGTAAATGAATGTACTAAAGCTAATAATATCTTGTCAAGTTTTTCTATTATTTTTTCCTTTCAACAGGGACAACAAAAGCATTACTCACTGCGGTTGTGCAATATGGACAGTGCTCACTCTAACCCCAAAAGCCTCTTTGCTGGACATACAAGCAAGCCGAGGACGGCTTGTCATAAAGAAGGGGAGAATGATGAGATCATGCACGTTATCATTGCACCTACAAACATTACACAATGTTTATTTTTTTGGGATCCTAGCTCAAGTGAATGTGCACTCTTATTTGATGGACAAGATCAAGATGGCGCACTATGTCGTACACCACCTTGGCCTCCTCCATTCATGCATACAAGAAGATTTGATGGCGTTGCACATTTAGACCAACACATGAGAGGAGATAAACTTGAGTCGAGGACGACTCCAATTCAAGAAGGGGAGGATGATGAGGACATCACTTTTATAGATACAAACAACACTCCATTTAACATACAAGATGCAACCAATAGAGTTCATACACAACAATTAATTTCAGAGGTGAACTTGTTCTTATATATTTCCTTATATGTTTTTGAGCATAGATTGCTACTTAACAATTTATTAGTGATTAGGATCCATGGAGAGGTTAAAGGAGTACTTAGAGGGAGTATTAGGGACGTGGAAGACCAGAGAATTCGTTCAAAGGAGATGGAAACCGAACCAAACTCCAAATCGTATCCAACTCGGAGTCCAAGAGCAGTACGCACTAAAACGGAAGCCTAGGACGCATACGAACTCCGTTTTGGACGTTCCACATATGCACGGAAAGGGGAGAGGATAAACTTTCTAATGGCGCTGGTCCCATATCAAAATTACTTCGTAGTCGACGGGAATCGTCGAAACAAAATCGAGTTCAGAATCTGTCAGGGTGCTGCACCATCGTATTGGGCCATTGGGCCTTGTATCAAGTCTAAGTCCATTATTTTCGTGTGTTAGGGTTAGGTCCCGACCCCAACACCCCCTTGGACGTCCTCCCACCTATATATACTCCATAGTAGCTGCCATGAACAATTGGGTTTTGCTTAGATCAATAATATCGCCGTTCTTCGGTTTATGAGACCCCAACTTCGCAATTTCAGATCGTGTCTACCTTGTTCTTGCTTGTGTTCTCGGTTGCACTTGCAGGGATTAGCCTTCTTGGCGAGGTCAATCGTGTGAAGCACGGTTGATAACCAACGGAGCGGAGATGTAGTGACTGCAGGGGTTTTTCGTGTTCTACTCGAGAGCCTCAGATCATCAACGTCGAGATCTCCATCAATCGACTTATCCATTACCTTTTGGAAGATCGGGCCTAAACCTTCTCATCAATTGGTATCAGATTTCCAGGTTGCCCATTAGGTAATACATCTATCCATTACATTAGTTTTGTTTTTCATACCTAGAGTCCACAAAAAGCCACAAAAGAACTTGCAGTTTAGTAGATCTGTTCATTACTTTGTCCAAACCATGTTTGAGCCTTTGCAACTTTGTTATTCAGTTTGGTTTTGTTGAGTTTGTGTCCGTGGTTGAGTCATATTGCTGGTTTAGAACGTGTTTTTGGTCTTAGTTTGAGTTTTGCATTGTGTGATTCATCCTTTTGAATCACGTCATCATGTCCAGATTAGATTCACCTCTGTCTAGTTCGGTATTTTCATCATATCTCGCACATACAAACTCAGATTTTGGTGTTTTTGAACTTTATGGAAAGCTTAAGAAGTTCTATATAACTTTCATATTCATCATTTTCCCAGAAAATATAGTTATCAATGTCTAAATTGCCTTAGATCCGAATCTGTTATTGACCTAAAAATTCTGAACAGTCTGTATTTCGGGGGCAATATCTCCTATTGTTCTTTTCCAAAATAGGTCTTCCATATATTGAAATTAAAGAGGAGAGATATATCTACAATCTTGATGTTCTATGTTTTCCAATTTAGAGCCTATAAGTGTGCCTATTTGTCCTTGGAAGATTGAGCAGAAAATCTGCGACAGACACACGATATATCTTGGATTGATTTTCATTGTGTTCTTTCCTTGCAGCACATTCTGAAAAAAAAGGAAGAAAAAAGAAAAAGGCAAGTGCAAAACCAGAAAGAAAAGCCGCACAAAAAAAGAGGAAAAAACAACAAAATAACAGAAGTGCTTGCATTCTTTGTGTCATCTAGTTTTGTCTCATGTCTTGCTAGCTTGAACTACTAGGAACACATTTAGGCCAGCAATTTTGACAAGTACTTTGGATACTTATTCAACTTTACTATCTGATTTCATTATTGCTAATTCTTGCTACATATAAAGTGCCATCCAAGCTACACTTTACTTTTGAGCAGAATCGATACACCTTTGCAATCATCCCACGCTTCATTGGTTTCTTCATACCGGCCACCGTTTGCCACCTGCAGTGTCGGTAAGAACACTTGTTAGAGCGTGGTAAGATGCTTGAGAGTGTGTGATTCCACTTCCACTTTGCCATTATCCTTTGTAGTTGATAGGGATAACATATTTTTTTGTTGTCTTCTGTTTGCTACTAACAATGTCAGGTAAAAGCAAGAATCATGCATTATATGCTGAGATGATGGACATGATGAAGAAGGCGATGGAGTTGCTCACTAAAAATCAAACATCAACCAAGGTTTCACATAACATTCAGACCACCTTTACAACACCTTCCATAAGAAGTAATTACATTATCCCATCTCTTCCTTCTTATGATGGTTTTGGTTATGATGAATATATTACTTGGGAAATAGAGGTGGATAAATTTTTTGGACAATGTCATATGTGTGAGAGGAGAAAGATTAGAAATATTGCAAGTGCATTAGTAGATTGTGCATTAACTTGGTGGAACAATTTAAATGAATTAGAAAAACCTCGAACATGGAAAGATATGAAAATTCTTATGCAAGAAATATTTACTAGTGTATCCAATTGCAAAGATGAAATACATGAGCTTGAGAAGAATTTTCTTGTTGTACCTCCTCCTATGCCCAACCTTTTGCAGGAACAAGAACCAATAATTGTAGAAAATCCAAAATCGAATGAGGTGTTCAACAACTCCTGTGAAAATTCAGATCTATCAATTCATATTTCACCCACAATTACTGCTGAAATGAGAATAAAGGTAACAAATATCACAACACACTTGTTGAAGGTGAGAAGTTTTTGGATGTTCTGAATTTTTTCACCAATCATGCTATTGTCGAGGAGCGACTAGTGGAATATTTTATTGATACACCATTGCCACATGTTTATTTTCCTGCTGATCCTTCTGTTAAAAATGAGTTGTGTGCTCATAATTATATTGTACCTATGCTAGAACAACTGAATGAATTTGATACTTTATCACCCACATGTGCTGAAATTAAGAATTTGATTCCAATTACTTGTGAAAGGGATGAGCTGAAATTGTTATCTTCTCTAAATACTTTGGGCTATATTGAATTTGACACTCTTTGTGATCTAGATATCGTAGAGAAGATAATATTTTCTCAATCTGATTTGCCTTTGTTAAGTAGAAATGTTTTTCATGCTATAGGAAAATATGAACATAGTGGTATGTTTATGGTGCATAAAGTTTACATATGTTCAAATGAGGAAGCTCCTTTTGTGCTGCAACAACATGGTCAAGTAAATGAATGTACTAACGCTAATAATATCTTGTCAAGTATTTCTAGTATTTTTTCCTTTCAGCAGGGACAACAAAAGCATTACTCACTGCGGTTGTGCAATATGGACAGTGCTCACTCTAACCCCAAAAGCCTCTTTGCTGGACATAAAAGCAAGCCGAGGACGGCTTGTCATAAAGAAGGGGAGAATGATGAGATCATGCACGTTATCATTGCACCTACAAACATGACACACTGTTTATTTTTTTGGGATCCTAGCTCAAGTGAATGTGCACTCTTATTTGATGGACAAGATCAAGATGGCGCACTATGTCGTCCACCACCTTGGCCTCCTCCATTCATGCATACAAGAAGATTTGATGGCGTTGCACATTTAGACCAACACATGAGAGGAGATGAACTTGAGTCGAGGACGACTCCAATTCAAGAAGGGGAGGATGATGAGGACATCACTTCTATAGATACAAACAACACTCCATTGAACATACAAGATGCAACCAATAGAGTTCATACACAACAATTAATTTCAGAGGTGAACTTGTTCTTATATATTTCCTTATATGTTTTTGAGCATAGATTGCTACTTAACAATTTATTTGTGATTAGGATCCATGGAGAGGTTCAAGGAGTACTTAGAGGGAGTATTAGGGACGTGGAAGACCAGAGAATTCGTTCAAAGGAGATGGAAACCGAACCAAACTCCAAATCGTATCCAACTCGGAGTCCAAGAGCAGTACGCACTAAAACGGAAGCCTAGGACGCATACGAACTCCGTTTTGGACGTTCCACATATGCACGGAAAGGGGAGAGGATAAACTTTCTAATGGCGCTGGTCCCATATCATAATTACTTCGTAGTCGACGGGAATCATCGAAACAAAATCGAGTTCAGAATCTGTCACGGTGCTGCACCATCGTATTGGGCCATTGGGCCTTGTATCAAGTCTAAGTCCATTATTTTCGTGTGATAGGGTTAGGTCACGACCCCAACACCCCCTTGGACGTCCTCCCACCTATATATACTCCATAGTAGCTGCCATGAACAATTGGGTTTTGCTTAGATCAATAATATCGCTGTTCTTCGGTTTGTGAGACCCCAACTTCGTGATTTCAGATCGTGTCTACCTTGTTCTTGCTTGTGTTCTCGGTTGCACTTGCAGGGGTTAGCCTTCTTGGCGAGGTCAATCATGTGAAGCACGGTTGATAACCAACGGAGCGGTGGTGTAGTGATTGCAGGGATTTTTCGTGTTCTACTCGAGAGCCTCGGATCATCAACGTCGAGATCTCCATCAATCGACTTATCCATTACCTTTCAGAAGATTGCGCCTAAACCTTCTCATCACTTTGCCAGTGCTATTTGGACCATTAAGGGTGCTCGGGGAAGGGGTAGTCGGATTGGGTTTGTTGATGATTTGTGGGACTACCCTGGGATCCGAATGACTCAAGAGGGGGGCCTTGGTTGAAGATGTGCTCAGATGGAGATATCGCCACCAGTGAAACCACAGTGGGGTCTAAATAGGCTAGTAATCCCTTTGTAAAGGCTATTTTATGATCTCTTGGCCACACAACGACGGAAGTGTGAGACGGCATAAAAGATGCTCTAGTCATCGAAAGGTGATGAAAATACAAACACGTGGGTAAAGCGGTACAACCTCTGCAGAGTGTGTCTAAAACTTTCATGATAGTCGTGCTCCCAGTTATGAGCAACCTATGCCCTCACATGATTAGAGGAAAATTGGTATTTTGGGATGGTTATGGTTGATTGGTTGTTGTTATGGTTTGGTAATGGTTATGGATGGTTATGAGTTAATTTCTGGTATTGAATATGGATGTTGGTATACGATGATGGATATGGAATACGGACTGGTATTATGATAACTACATGGCTTATGATGGGTTTATTTCATATACATGTAATATATTTCTTTTCCAAATGTTATAATGTACTTTTCAGCACTTAGCCATTATTATATTCTTCATTTGAATCAGCCACATGTCATACTTTCCACACTTGCTGAGTACGACATGTACTCACTCTTGCAACCCCCCCCCCCCCACCCAACAGTTGCAGGTCAGGTTTGGGAGTTTAATGGCGATAATGTGGAGTTCTAAGCCGTGTCTACCATCAGCTTGACTGTGGTGTGTACCCTATTGCTTATGTTGCCTAGCTGTTTAGTTTGCTTATTTAGTTATTTCCGCTGCATTAGTTGAACTTGTCATTAATATTCATTAGAACTTGTATTCGAGGATAATATGGTTTGTGTAATAAAATTTGGTTAATTAATCTTGTTTTGTGGTAATTATCTGTATGTCATTTGTGATGCACTTGTGTATGTGTGTTGAACGTACTGGGCACACATATGCGTTCACTTGGTTCTTTTTCGAAACTGGGTGTCACAGATTGGTATCAAAGCCACAGGTTGACCGTAGGACGCAGCCTAGATAGAATGGATACTTTAGAGCACATAGAACCACTCAGGAATTGATGTGTTCTTGCTTGGTGTGCTGCTTGCTATATATATTGGTTGCTTGTGTGCTTAATAGAGGATTTTGGGATGCTTTAGCATGGCCATGTCCATGTAGGCTAGTTAGTTGTCTAGTTTCATATCCCTTGATGCATATAGTTGGGGACGGTTTTCTAATTCTTACCTATTGCTTTTCTCCAGATGGTGAGGACTTGCAACGAGAGGGATGGTAATGATGAGGAGGAGAACCATGGAGTACCTCAGAACAACAATGGACAAGGACCTGCTCATGAAGCTATCAATATTGAGCAGCTACTGGCTATGAAGAACCAGCTCATGCAGACCATGATACAAACAATGGGACAACTGCAGGCTGGCAATAATAACAATCATCCCCACATGCCTCCACCGCCACCCCCGCCTCCTCATAACTGATTGGGAGAGTTTATGAGGACTAGGTCATCGACCTTTGCTCAAGCTGCCAACCCTATGGATGCCGATGATTGGCTCAAGTCCGTGGAGAAGAAGCTTGCTATTGTCCAATGCAGTGATCGGGAGAAGTTCTTATTTGCTTCTCAGCAACTAGTTGGAGCAGCTGCGGATTGGTGGGATTCATATTGCAATGCCCATGAGAATCAGGAGAGGATCACTTGAGCCGAATTCAAGGATACTTTCCGTTCCCATTATGTGCCCGAGGGTGTTATGATCTTGAAGAGGCAAGAATTTGAGAACTTAAGGCAAGGAAGATCAAGCGTGAGTGAATATCTCAACAAATTCACTCAAGTCTCAAGGTATGCGCCTGAGGATGTGAGCCGGGACAGCCGGAAACAATACTTGTTCACGAGGGGCTTGAACAATGAAATCCAAGTGCAACTACTCAACTATGATTATGCCAATTTCCAGAAGCTTGTGGAGAAAGCAATTGTGGTTGAGAACAAGATTCCTGAGATGGAGCAAGATAATAAGAGAAAGGCGCCCTATCAAGGACAGCAACAAGGAAGTAATGTGCTCCCTCACTTCACACCGCCCAATGCGCATTACTTCACCTCTTTTGCGCCTACTCATCGCCTTGGATTTGCACTGCACCCAACTCAGTTTGTGCAGCAGCGCCCTATTATGCAAGAACCTAGGTCTCCAATGTCTTATGCACCTCGTGCCAACTATCCTGGTGCCAATGCTCAAAACCAAGCTCGTCCCAATAATTCTGGTGGAGTTAAGAAGTGCTATACTTGTGGAGAAGCTAGACACTTTGCACATCAATGTCCTAAGTCAAGCCTTGCTCATGGAAGCAATGTGCTGAGGCAAAACGCAAGACCCAATGCAGGACAATCACAAGGGAACCGTGGACAGCAGAATTTTGCTCGTGGCAACGTGAACCATGTCTCTACGGAGGATGCTCAACAAGCGGATGACGTGGTCATTGGTATGTTTCTCGCGAACTCCAACCCCGCGACTGTGTTGTTTGATTCTGGAGCATCGCATTCATTCATTGCATCGAAGTATGTTGCCAAGTATAGTTTGCCTATCTCTCATATGAAGTTTACTCTATTGGTTAAGTCTCCTGGAGGAGAGATGAGGACAAATATAGTATGTCCAAAAGTAAGGCTTAGAATAAGGAGGGTAGACTTCTCTGCCAACCTCATTGTTTTGTATTCTCAAGGATTGGACATTATACTTGGTATGGACTGGTTGAGGAAGCACAATGGAGTTATTGAGTGCCACGAAGATGGTGAAGTTGACCAATGAAGAAGGGATCACCATAGAATTTGAAGCATCTCAAACCGCACTGAAGCAATTGGAACTGAATCATATGGACGGTGCCACAATTGAGGAGATTCTGGTGGTGTGTGAATTTTTGGATGTTTTTCCGGATGAGTTGCCAGGTATGCCACCTGATCGAGATATTGAATTTGTTATTGATTTAATACCTGGGATTGCACCTATATCTAAGAGGCCGTATAGGATGCCTCCTATGGAATTAGCGGAGCTCAAGAAGCAGATTCAAGAGCAACTAGAGAAGTGTTTTATTCGCCCCAGCTCTTCACCTTGCGGAGTGCCCATTCTATTTGTGGACAAGAAGGATGGATCCCAAAGGATGTGTGTGGATTATCGTGCTCTCAACGAGGTAACAATCAAGAACAAGTACACCTTGCCACGCATAGAAGACTTGTTTGAACAGATGAAGGGTGCTTGTGTTTTCTTTAAGATTGATTTGAGGTCAGGATACTTTCAAATAAAGATTAGACCATCGGACATACCCAAGACAGATTTTAGGACACGGTATGGATCTTATGAGTACACCGTGATGTCTTTTGGATTGGCAAATGCACCTGCCTACTTTATGTACCTCATGAATAAGGTCTTCATGGAGTACATGGATAAGTTCGTTGTGGTGTTTATTGATGACATTATGATCTACTCGAAGGATGAGAAGGAACATGAGGAACACTTGAGGCTTATGTTGCAGAAATTGAGGGAGCATCAATTGTATGCCAAGTTCAACAAGTGTCAGTTTTGGTTGAGAGAGGTGTCGTTTTGGGGTCATATCATCTCAGGAGGAGGAGGAGTATCGATTGACACCGGAAAAGTGAGAGACGTGTTGAAATGGGAACCTCCGCAGAATGTAAAGGAAATAAGGAGTTTTCTTGGAACGGTTGGATATTACCATCGATTCATCAAGGACTTTTCCAATATAGCCAAGCCAATGATGGAATTGCTAATGAAGGGAAAGGCTTTCCAATGTACTCAAGATTGTCAAAACAGTTTTGAGGAGTTAAAGAAGAGGATGACAACAACCCCAATTTTGGTACTGCCGGATGTAAGCAAGAGTTTTGATATTTATTGTGACGCATCAAGACAAGGACTTGGATGTGTATTGATGCAAGAAGGTCAAGTGGTCGCCTATGCATCAAGACAATTGAAGAAACATGAGCAGAATTATCCTACACATGATCTTGAACTAGCAATCGTGGTACATGCATTGAAGATTTGGAGACACTATATCCTTGGACATAGGTGTGAAATTTATACGGATCAAAAGATTCTCAAGTATATTTTCACACAAACAGATATGAATTTGAGGCAACGAAGATGGTTGGAGCCCATCAAAGATTATGATTTGGGGATCAACTATCATCCGGGAAAAGCCAATGTAGTGGCCGATGCTTTGAGTAGAAAAGGAGTAAGTCATCAACTCACAGTTCGAGAGTTACCATCCGAGTTATGTAAGGAGTTTGAACGGTTTAACCTTGGATTTGTAAATGAGATGTAGATGATGGAGTTAAACCAAACCTTGGAGCAAGAAATTTGAGAGGCACATACTAGGGATGGGGAAATTCAGGAAATCAAGGAAAGGACCCAAGAGGGGAGATAATTCAGATTTGATGAGGATGAACATGGTACCCTATGGCTTGGTAAGAGGATTGTTCTGCCTAATGTGAAGCATATTCGGGAGACAATATTAAAAGAGGCACATGACTAACCTTACTCAATTTACACTGGTTGTACGAAGATGTACAAAGACTTGAAGACTTGCTATTGGTGGGCTAGCACGAAGAAGGACATAGCTGAATACGTAGCATTGTGTGATGTGTGCCAACGAGTCAAGGCGGAACATTTGGGTAGTGGGAAGAGATCGCTATGGACTTCATAGTTGGTTTACCACGTACTCAGTCCGGTTACGACTCAATTTGGGTAATTGTGGATCGGTTAACTAAGACAGCCCACTTTATTCCCGTCAAGACCACCTATAATGGAGAGAAATCGGCGGAACTGTATATGGGAAGAATAGTATGTTTGCATGGAGTTCCAAAGAAGATAGTCTCGGATAGAGGTTCACAATTCACTTCCAGGTTTTGGCAAAAATTGCATGAAGCTTTGGGAATGAGGTTGAATTTTAGTTCAGCGTATCGCCCTCAAACGGATGGACTAACCGAGAGGACCAATCAGATTTTAGAGGACATGTTAACAGCTTGTGTTTTAAAGCATGGGAAAAGTTGGGACAAAAGCTTGCAATATGCAGAATTTTCATACAACTATAGCTACCAAGCAAGTTTGAAGATGTCACCATATGAAGCGCTTTATGGAAGAAAGTGTAGGACACCTTTATTCTGGAATGAGGCAGGAGAAACTCAAGTATTTGGTCTGGATGTGTTGCAAGAAGCCAAAAAGCAAGTCCAAATAATTCGTGAAAACTTGAGGGCTGCCCAATCAAGACAAAAAGGCTATGCAGACAATAGAAGAAGGAAATTAGCCTTTGAAAAAGGAGACTACGCTTACCTTAAGGTGTCACCATGAGGGGTCATAAGAGGTTTAAAATAAGAGGCAAGCTAGCACCTCGTTATATTGGACCATTCAAGATTGTGGACAAGAGGGGAGAAGTAGCGTATAAGTTGGAGATGCCAACTCATCTTTCAGATGTCCATGATGTGTTTCATGTTTCCCAGCTCAAGAAGTGCTTGAGAGTACCGGAAGAACAAGTGTCAATGGAAGAATTGGAGCTAGAGGAAGATTTGACTTATGCCGAACAACCGATCAAAATTTTGGAAACCAAGGAGAGAGTCACACGGAACAAGGTTATTAGATGGTGCAAAGTTCAATGGAAGCACCACACTGAAAAATAAGCGACGTGGGAATTGGATGATGGTATCAAGAAGGAATTTCCCTATCTCTTCTCTTCCGCGTCGAATCTCGAGGGCGAGATTCATTTTAAGGGTGTAGGTTTGTAACACCCTCATTTTCATGCATCATGCCCTACATACATTCATATACATGTTTAACATTAACCCACATCAAGAGGAACAAGTTTAAAATTGATTGGAGCAAAACCGCACTTAAAATGCTGAAAAGTGCGGACTAGTCCAATTTTATTGAGGACTAGTCCGATTTCTCTCTGACTAAAAACGGACTTGTCCGTTTTTGCTGCGGACTAGTCCGATTTTGCCTCTGGAAACTTTCGAACTTATCCGATTTCGTGCGGACCAGTCCGATATTCCAAGAATCCTTGCAAATTTGCGAAGTCCCTGGACTTGTCCGGACTAGTCCGGTGTTCCAGCTACCTTGTCCGATTTCCTCTCTGACTAAAGTTGGACTTGTCCAATTTTAGGCTAGACTTGTCCGATTTTCTCTCTGGACATTTTCGGACTAGTCCGGTCCTTTTCGGACTTGTCCGATATTTCGCGACTTCGAGTTGATCTTTTGTTTTACGACTTGTTTCTTGGGTTTCACATTAAGTGGGCCTAGGGACGTCGTGCCTATCTCTTTTAGAGCCCATGTGGAACTCTAAACCAGCCTCTACTCATCTCAAACTCGAAATCCATCTAACCCTAGCCTCCACCTCTATATAAACAGCCCCACCCCTTGGCTTGACATCTATTTGCCACTTTTCCACCCCACCCAAACCCTAGTTCGTGCAGAGCCACCATCAAGGAGGGAGGAGGAGATCCCAAGCAAGAAGAAGAAGAGGGGGAAACGAAAGAGAATCAAGATCTCCACCAAGCTTTCGTTCTTCATCACCAAATTCATCTCCAAGTTCATCAACCCTGGATCATCTAGATCCAAGTGTTACCTCCAAGTTTCTTGATTCATTGGAGTTCTAAACACCTGGTATACCTTCTATTCTCTTTTCCTTACGTGAATTCGACCCCAAATCTCCAAATTCACATCGATCTAGAAAACCCTAATCTGCTGATCTCGCAGAGTGCGGACTTGTCCGGTCCCTAGCGGACTAGTCCGATTTTCCTGGTTAAATTGTGTTGAATTGATTCTAAAAGTAGACCTAATCAAATCCAAACCTGTATAAACTTGTTACAATCTATTAGAACTAGTTAGTGATCATTAAAAGCAATCTATTAACAAGTTCTATCTTGCATTTGCATTAATCATGCATGTCATGACATATTGAGTAATATTTGTGCACTCTTTGATTGTGTTTCTTGTCTTATATGTTTATTGTGCGGATTAGATGGATTTGCGGTAGAGAGTGCCACGAAGGATCTACAGCACCAAGAGTTTGAAGGCTTTGACCCTAATCAACCGCAAGAGCAAGGCAAGTGTCCTTGAAGCATATTGATCCAGTTTTGAAATAAATGTCTTGTTTGCAAAATTGCATGCTTGTGTCAATTTGATGGGAAATTCTATGGTAGGAAGTTTACTAGTTTTTATTACCACCCTTGTCACCTGGAATATATGGTAGAGAGTCACGAAGGGATTTTTACCTTTTTCTTCGCTTAATCAACTGGGATGGGAAAACAACTATACCACTCAATTTAATTATGCATGGATGAGATTATGATTAACATGAACTGGTTAATATGGTATGGTAATGGGTAATCTAAGCAAGCCTGGTATGTGGATGGGTTGGATGTTATGGTGGTTTTGCTTATTTTAGATCTAAGGACCAGTTCGTGGAGCGACCATCCAGGATTTACAGTGCCACCACGAGGCCAAGTATGGGTGTGGCGTAGCTGATTAATTAGGGCTTTGCCAGTGCTATTTGGACCATTAAGGATGCTTGGGGAAGGGGTAGTCGGATTGGGTTTGTTGATGATTGGTGGGACTACCCTGGGATCCGAATGGCTCAAGAGGGGGCCCTTGGTTGAAGATGTGCTCAGTTGGAGACATCGCCACCGGTGAAACCTCAGTGGGGTCTAAATAGGCTAGTAATCCCTTTGTAAAGGCTATTTTATGATCTCTTGGCCACACAACGATGGAAGTTTGAGAAGGCATAATAGAGGCTCTAGTCATCGAAAGGTGATGAAATCACAAACACGTGGGTAAAGCGATACAACCTCTGCAGAGTGTGTCTAAAACTATCATGATAGCCGTGCTCCCGGTTATGAGCAACCTGGACCCTCACATGATTAGAGGAAAATTGAGATTTTGGGATGGTTATGGTTGATTGGTTATTGTTATGATTTGGTAATGGTTATGGATGGTTAGGAATTAATTCCTGGTATTGAATATGGATGTGGTATACGATGATGGATATGGAATATGGACTGGTATTATGATAAATACATGTCTTATGATGGGTTTATTTCATATACATGTAATATATTGCTTTTCCAAATATTTTAATGTACTTTTCAGCACTCAGCCATTATTATATTCGTCATTTGAATCAGCCACATGTCATACTTTCCACAATTGCTCAGTACGACATGTACTCACTCTTGCAACCCCCCCCCCCTCCCCGAACAGTTGCAGGTCAGGTTTGGGAGTTTAATGGCGATAATGCGGAGTTCTACGCCGTGTCTACCGTCAGCTTGCCTGTGGTGTTGCATGGAGCTGCGCTATACCCTATTGCTTATGCTGCCTAGCTGTTTAGTTTGCTTATTTAGTTATTTCCGCTGCATTAGTTGTTATTGTCATTAATCTTCATTAGAACTTGTATTCGAGGATAATATGGTTTGTGTAATAAAATTTGGTTAATTAATTTTGTTCTGTGGTAATTATCTGTATATCGTTTATGATGCACTCGTGTATGTGTGTTGAACTTTCTGGGCACACATATGGTTCACTTGGTTCTTTTTCGAAACCGGGTGTCACAGCTCAGCAAGACTTAACTGTCTTCATTAAGCATGGAACTCTATATGCAGGATATACGTAATATTGGACAGCAGTTTGCAATAAAAGACTCGCCTAAATGTTAGTCCTTACTTTCAGCTTTTAGCAGCAAATTAAGGCTTCATAAATCTGAAATTTAGTGAGCAACCTGTTTTAAACATACAAGTATCAATACATAATTATTCCATAAAGCATAATTCAATAATATTCAGCTCCAAATAATTAACTACGTCACGACTCAGTGAACAAGCAGTACTCCATAACCGCGAGGGGCGGTGACTCGAATCAATATACACCTGCAAGGATACCTGAATAGCACAACACATACACCCACACTCGGAGCTGCGAAGGCACACTCCACTGATGTTGTATGCAGCAACCTTTAACCCGCTATCTACACCCGCTATCTACAGGCCGAACCGGTCCCACCGCTACGGGCAGGAGGCCCCCACACGGAGTACGACGTACCCGCTGGCAGGTTTACACCTTGCTACTCTCAACCCGCACCTATATGGCGGTGGGGTATGCCTAGATGCTAAGGTGGACAAGTTACATCGGATTACTGGGTCTCATATATCTATTATGACTTCGGTACATTCAAACATGCTCAACAGGGCCGCACACGGATTGGTCCTTGACTGACACAGGCACAACTATAGCTCACAGGACCCTATGTGCTGCTGCACCTACTGTATTCCCGATCTCATATTTAACAAAATGGTGAATCTCTCACTCGACCAATCCCGTATGAACCCAAATCCTGAACTCGCAAGTAGATTCCAACTACTCGACTTCTACCGAAGCAACTATAACATTAAGCATAGCAGGGACACATCGAGGACTTAAACATCTACCCTGCTCTCATGGGTTCTTTGGTCATGCATGTGGAAAACTCCAAGAAAACTTAGACCAAATGCACAATACATCCTAACCCATATAGTGTGATACAAATAAAATTTTAAAATGTTGTTAAATGCAAACTGGGCTTGCATGGCTGCGAGACGGGGTCAAAGTTAATCTCTGGGTTGATGACTTCCAGTGGCTCCGGGGTCTCCTCGAGCTCGGCAACTATTTCGATATGCAAAGAATATACAAAGTGATTCAATAGTGATATTATATCATAACTGAAGGAAACACAAATAAGTATATTAAATAATAGCCACTGGTTCTGGAAATTTTACTGTGGACCCTAGGTACTATGAATGAGGTCCCGGCCAAAATTGGGATCAATACATGGAAGTCTTTGTTGTCTAAAATTCAATGTCAATATATACTTCCCAGAATTTTCATGGAAAATTTAGGACTTTAACAAGGCCAAGAGTTGGTTTTATGTTTAGAGGAGGTCAAAAATGACACAAAAAACTTGGCTTCATAATTTTCTAAGCATTCTACTATGAGATATTGCATTTACAAGTTTGGACAATTTGCTGAAAAAGTTTCTGGGCATTTTGGAATTTTCAGGTACATACAGATTGGACACACAATTTGGCTATTAAAATCACCTCAAATTGACCTGAAAGTTTTACTGGAGCTCAAGGAAATTATTAGGAATGATCTGGCTAAAAACTCGATGAAAAGGAGGAAAACACTTCAGTCACGGTGGACCGAGCTGTGTTTTACCGCCGGTCAGGAAAATCGAGATTCTGGGGTGGTTGCTTGATGAACTTCGATTGTTATGCATTGCGGTGAAGTGCATGTACCTCTAGTACTATAAAGCTCACAGTCACGCTGAATACTTGCACGTGGAAAAGGAGTTTAAAGGATGACCTAGATCAGTTCATACCACAAACTCGTCAGGAAAAATGCTAATACTCGAGCTAGGAGGGACAAAATGAGCTGAAACTTTGCGAGCAGAATCTAGGAGTGTTGGCGCACCTTTTGTCTTCAAGGGTCGAGGTGAGAAAATGGATGTAGCTCCGGTTCTGTGGTGGAGCAGAGGGGCAGCAACTCGAAACAGAGAAGGGTGGCCGCGTTTTCACCTCCCTAGACTTTGGAAAAGCTTGAGCTGGTAAGAAAAATGGTTAAGCAGGTGCGAAAGTTGTTTGTGAGGAAGTAGAGGGGAAGAAAAAAGATTCAAACTGACTGCTTGCACCTGATTTTGAGGAGTAGAGAGGAAACAAAGGATGAGGAAAGAAGAACACCAAGAACTTGTGTTCGTTCTGCTCTGGACAGGGGATAACTAGATGAAGTCTTTCAGATAGTTGATGTAGCAGCAGGAGTAGCTTCTTGAGCAAGAGAGGAAGCAAGCACACAGGCTGCTGGTGGCACTTGCATGATGAGAGGTGTCGCATGGTGGAGAAAAACAGAGAACAGAGGAGGAGAAGTAAGTCAATGACAGGTGGGTCCCATGGTCTTTGATCCTCATCTTCACTGAACAGTAAATTCCCTCACCTAGATTCATCCAAAAATGCTAGATATTTGTGGGAAGGCCAAATTGAATATGTAAAATTAGATCTGAATTCAAATATTGATTTGACCAAGTTTCATACGAATTCAAACTTGAATTCGAATTTGAGTGGAATTCAATGTCTTTGTTGAATTAAATAGTAAACAGTCTTCAAAAATTCTGAAATTTGGCATGAAGGCTATTTGGAATATTTGGAAGCTAGTGGTGAACTCAGGTTTTTATTTTGACGTAATTTGAACAGGAGCTTTCTTTGAATTTTTGAATTCCCTCCAATAGGTTTGAAAATATTTGATTTTTGGCACTAGCTATTTTGATTTCTTTTCTAAGCTTGGGTCTCCTAGCTAAGTTGATCATCTACAATTTAGGGCTTTTACAAGGAGCAACCCGCACCAACTTCTTCAAGACGACGACCTCGACGTACAAAGTGAAGTTGAAGATCAAGCACGCAAGCTCCTCCAAGATTGTGTGTTTTCTCATACGAAAGCTTATGATCCGGATTTAATCTCCAAAATAGGTATGGATTCTGAATTCATTTCCATTTTGTGTGCACTAGGATGGAACAATTTTGCTCACATAGAGGAGAAACCTTCACGCTTTATCTCCATGCAATTCCTTTGCACACTCAAAATATGATTTGATGGTATTTCTTTTAGATTATTTCAAAAAGAATACAACACCCTATGGAAAGAATTAAGTGAAATCCTAGGCTTTCATAAATGTTGTTTGCTATACTTAGACGCTTTGCCTAAGTTTAACAAAGTTTTTGTCAAGATTTAACTAATGAGGTCATATGTAGTGCACCTAGGAATAGCCACTTGCACAACCCTACTTTACGCTTCATGCATAGATGAGTGGCTATGACTATGTTCCCTGGAGGAGATGTAAGGGTAGTGCGTGATGATGAGCTGAGAATTTTATTTGCCATGATTAAAAAGATAAAAGTTACATCAGTTATTGCCATGATGACACAATAGTTAGATTACATCCAAAGAACAGGGCCAATTGAATGCACTTCATTGATTACCCGTATTGCTAATAGGGTAGGAGAATATTCTTCATTTGAGTATATTGAAAATAAAAGAGAATTGATTAATGAAGATTATTTAGTGCAAGGACCCTTAAGCATGATCAAGATGGCTCTTTGTTATTTTATCCCGGCTTTGTCAATGAAATTTGGTTACCTAACCAAGTTTATCATTTGTACAAATGTCGGAGGCTAACCATTGACCTTCTTCCCATCAAGGAAGCCTGAAGAAGTAATGTCTCTGGCAGGGTAACTAGAAGCCATACAAGGAGAGCGGCCATGCCTCAGACAACCTCCACGGTCCATGAGTACGAAGAGGAAGAGAATCCAACGGGTGATGCACTCTAATGGACTCAACCTCCATCATATGAGACCAAAGGTATGTGTTGGTATGGATGGCGCGGTGATGCATGGGAGCCACCTCTATCCACTTCAAGCTTTAGCAGCTTGCCTCCAACATCCATGAGAAGATGTCATTCCTCTTCAGCTAGAAATCATCTTGACTACAGCCAAGGAATGACAGATCTCACTAGACGTATGGAACAGCTTGAAGTGAGAACGGTTGACATCTACAACACTCTCCAAGGGCATGTCCAAGGTACCCAGGATTGGCAACAACACATGGACGCTCAATTCACCAACTTCAACTCCATGCTACAACAACAACATGCCGATCTCGCAGCATACTTCCGTCATCAAGTATTCAACCCTCATCACAGAGTTGAGTGAAGAACAAGCTTGGGGGAGGACCCCCACTTAAGGTAATTTGTATCAACCCCTTGCATATTTATTTTCCATTCATCCATCATCCACCATGCATATAAAAAGAGTAAAGTAGTATTGTTGAAGTGTGCGATCGACACTTCCCCCGATCCTACTTAATTCGTAGACCACGGAGGTTCTTGATTGCTTGGGGCGGGTGTAATTTGGACAAGATGATGACACGAGGAATTTTACGTAGTTCGGGCAGCCTGAGCGTAACACCCTACTCCACGGGTTGTGTGTTGTATGCATGAAAATGTGTGATGCTTCTGAGCCTGTGAGCTTGCTTGTCCCCTTTGTGTATCGTGTGATGCAGCCCTTTTAGAGTATAAGCATTGGCCGTTATATCACTTGCCTGGCCCGACATGTGGCTCTGGTGTAGTTAACTGTCTAATACACGATCGCTGAATATTACGTGTGGTTAATGGGGTGCTAACACGCCTTAATGATGGTGTTATCCCTATTAATAGTCTACTGATCACATTTCATTAAATAACATTAATGACACGTAATCAGGTCTTGTAACTGTCACTTTAACTGTCCCTTGAAGGTCCGAGCCGCTGGAGACCTCTCTATCTTCTGGTGAAGTCCTAGCTCTGAAGGTTAGACACATGGCGGCTCCAGAGCTTCCCATCGTGGGGAGGCAGGTCCAGAGCCAGTATACACGTGGCAGCATGGAAGCTTCCTCTACTTGGGGTTAGGTCCGGAGTAACTGGACACGTGGCAAGACCGGAGCTTCCCTATGAAGGTAGTTAGGTCTGGCCTTGTGATACACGTGTCAGTGCCGGAGCTACCCAAACAAGGGAGGCGGGTCAAGTACTGTACAACACGTGTGGCCTTCAGAGGTCTTCAACTTGAATGGGGGGAACTCCTTAGCTTTTCTTCCGCTATGATGGGGTACCCGGTACACAGGGTACCGACAGTGGCCCCCGGGCCCACCTCCGGGAGAAACCCTTTGGGTTAAGTTATTCTACCAGGGGTGGGGCCATATTTGATTCCCACGTTGCGGATTCAAAGGTCTTCTGATGTGCCGTTGAGGCAATGCTCTATGGTTAAACCCACATGGCTTCTTTTGAATGTGGCAGGTGAGATCTTTGCGTGCGGATCTCACGCAATTGAACGTCGTTGGTCCCCAATGCAAAAAACTGTATTGGTTCCGTGCGCCTTGTCAGGCCGCCGCCCTCGGGCTTCCAACCTCCCATCATGACATTGGTTCACCTGGGGCAATAGCTTCGGCCTTTCTGCAAAATTAGACCCAGGCCCATTCGTCCTTGGCAGGGTAGATTTTTGAAAGCATAACCTCGACCCCATTGCGGTTTCCATCCAAGCGTTGCAGAGGCTTACTTAAGAAGGAAAGCCCACACGGTTTGAGGACTCCTCATGCTTTCAATCAAACTTGTGCTCAGAGCCTCCCAACCCCCGCATAGCCTTCCAACTTTTGCTCCACTTTGCCGTGATGGAGTTGGGTCTTCCCCGCAGCAAGGTAAAGACCAACGAGGAGATGGCGAGTGTCTGGACCTACATGGGTTGGTCCAGCGACTCCTGCAACAAGGACATCCGCTTCAGCGGGCTCCCCTTCAAGAAGGAATGCACTAGGGATATGGTGTACATCTCGGCGTACACCATGGTGGGTCTGATCCCACCTTTCTCAAGCTTCCTCTTGATATTGCTGGATTTCTACGGCCTCCATCTTTATCATATCGGCCCCCACTCCCTCTTGCTAGTGGCGACTTTTGTCCACTTTTGCGAGATGTGGGTAGGCGTGCCTCCCTACATCGAGCTGTTTTGGACCTTCTTCACGGTCCACACCACCGACAAGGGGACAGAGCTCATCGGCTTCTACTATTTTGTGAAGCGGAAGAATTGCCCCTTCAAGTACTTGAAGTCATTCCCCTACGACAAGTGGGATGATTGGAAGAAGTTTTGGGTGATCATCACTGTGGAGGAGCATGAGAAGCTGGATCTACCCAAGGGCCTCCCCAATGTCGACACCAACGCCTGGAATGTAGTTTCGAAGTTGTCGGTTACTTACAAGCCCATCATGGAAAGGATTGAAGAATTCATAGAGGGAGGACACACCCCCAAATGGTCTTCGGCAATTTCTTGGTGAACAGGTGGGCCCCGCTGAAGACTAGGGAATGGCCCGCATGGGCGTTCAATAGTGAGATGGATCATAACCGAATTAAAGTCGGTTTGAACACCAACTTGGAAGATGAATCTTTGAATATTCATCTCAAAAAATTTCAAAATGGAGGTATCTCTCGTGACACCTTGACTCTGCCAGCTGCCTTCCTGCCTCTGAACATGGTTCTAGAGGTTAGCATGGAGGTCCGGAGGAGAATGCCAGCATTGGATGACTTGGGCGTGGTCGAGAGGTGCTCTATCTCCGGGGTTGCGATCCCCGGAGCTTTTGAGAGGGTGTTTACCCCTGTTGTGAGCCAGAAAGTCGATGACGTCGGTAAGGGCAAGGGCAAAGGCAAGGAGCCAGCAGAATCCTCTAGCCAGAAGAGAAAGTTGAGGCATGCTGACGGGGGCCACATCAGGTCAGCTCCGACTAAACCTGCTCCTTCTCCCCAGTGAGGTAGATCTTCGGTGGCCATGCCTCCTCTGGTGCAGGCGTCCTCAAGGGGCGCCAGCTCCGGCAGATCAACTATGGTCCTAGTGTTGGGCATGGGCTCCAGTTTTGAAGGTCCTTCCAAGCCGAGGGAGGTCCCACCTGAGTCAACGCCGAAGACGAAGACAAGTTCCGAGCAGCAATCCGGAGCTTTGGCCACACCGACCACAGCGGGCTCTTGTTCTGATCGCCCAGTAAAGAAGTTCCGCGCCAGTTGGAGCCATAACCTTCCAAGGTAGACATTGCGTCCACACATTGAGTTGTTGTTTTTATTTTTTGTCATGTATTGAATATTTCGATTCTTTGTTTGCAGAGCAATGAGGAAGGGCTCAGAAGCTCTAACACCCACCCCAGCAATTGAGGTTGTGCAGGCGGAAGCTCCAGCTCTGACCCCTATCTCTCCCCAAGTGGTTGCTGAGGTCGCGACAGCTCTGGCGCCGGCTGTCGTGGATCTGGATCCCGAAGAGACACCAGAGGCTCCCGTGGTAGCATCGGACCACGGGGAAGTCATTTGTTAAGATGCGCCGACAATTGTAGTGCCGGTAGTTGAAGCTCCAGCGCATGACACAGAGATGGCGGAAGCTCCAGCAGTTGAGCCGGAGGCACCTAAAGCCCCAATGCTTGTGTCAAGAAGTTGTTGAAGAGACAACAATCGAGCCAGAGGTTCCCGCAGTCTCAGCCTTTGTGACGAAAGTAGTCGTAGCTCCGACCTCCATGCCGGAGTTGGTTGATGTACCGGCACCTGAGCCGGAGGTGATGGGGGCTCCGGACAAAACTCCGGCGTCCGCCTCGGTGGTGATAGCTCCAAAAGCGCCCATGTCCGAGCTGGAGCACCCTGAGGAGTCTGTGGCAGGCACTCCACCTGTTGAACCAATGGTGGAAATTTCGACAGGGGATCCTTCATGATCAGTTCTGAAAGTTGAAGTTCCTCCGGCGCGGCCTTCCTCGGCGACAGTGGAGGTTGAGGTACTTCCTGAGGGTGGCCCTAGTGCCGCAGTACCACAGGGACCACGCATGTGGCGTGGGACCCAATTTTTATTCTTGAAGACCCCCTAGAGCCGACGGGGATGACCCCGACAGGTCCAGAGCCTATTCCCTTGGCGTTGTCTATTGACAATGCCTGCTCGAGCCTCCAATAGGTCCAAATCGCCTATGACCACAACAGCAAGTTCCTTGAACAAGAGCGTCACACCTTGAGGCATTGGCGCAACAGGTTTCACTTCGAGACCAAGCTTGCGCAGACGAGGCTTGATGATTAAAAGAAGTGGTTCGAGAAGGAGAAGGCCCAGATGGAATATTGGGGCAAGTTGCTGGAGAAAAAGGAGGCCTCCATTAGGGCCCTCGACATTAATTCTCTAGAGATTCTCGAGCATGCCAAGAAAAGCAACGATGCTGCTGATGAATGTCACGACGGCCTAAATACATTAAATGAGATTCTCTTGAAGCACCGAGCGGACCTTGATGCAAAGGAAGAGAAACTCCTGGAACATCAGGAGGATATTTTGAAAAGAGAGTAGGAGCTCACCCAGAAGTTGACTCTGGGAGAGCAAAATTTGGCTGTCCGCACCAAAAGCTTGATCTGTGGAGCACGGGAGAGGAAGAGAAGTACTAGAAACTGGGGCAGGAGCTCTCAAAAAGAGAAGCTGATGTTGCCACTAGAGAAGGGAAAGTAAGGGACAGGGAGAAGGACCTGGCCAAACGGCGGAATTACATCCACCTCCGGGAGACGAAGCTCGCCGACCGCGAAAAGCAAGTAGCTGAAAGTATTCAACAACATGCCAAAGTGGTCGAGCACCTCGCTCGAGAAGGTTCGTAGCTTGCAGTCGCCAGTAAATCACTGGAGGAGCTGCGGAATTCGACGGAGACTGAGTCCCAACAGGTGTGGGACTTCGTGGGGCAAGCCAATGACTCTTTGATCCCACTGGACTTCACTCAAGTACATCCAGACAATCCAGAGCTGGAGCTGGACCAAGCGCTGGTGGCACCTAGCTCTACTGGCAGAAAACTTGACGCGATGGGTGATGTCATCGTCGACCAGCTGGAGACGGAGGGGAAATCTCTGGCCAAGAACATCACATAATGTGTGTTGATGTGTTACAAGAGCCGAGACCTCCATTTCTCTCTGGATCCGATGCTCGAAGGACCCGTTGCCGAAGAGGAAGACGCCGCCAAGGCCAGCATTCAAGAGATTGCCCAGAACGTTGCCTCATACTTCCTCAGAACCTAGGACTTTTCTCACTTGCTCCCGCTTGTAACTCTCCAATTTTGTAATCTCCTATCCTCGAATAAATGAAATCCAATCTTTCTGAAATGAATTCCATTTTGTCCTTGTCTTCAATACATTGTCCTTTATCTTGTTTGCCCCCTGCTAGATGTGCGGAATTTGATTGCGAACATGTACCAGGATTTGACGATGTGTTGATGGCTTGGACGCTTCGAACATGTAGCTTTTAGGTCTGAAGTTTATTTTGAACTTCTCCAGGGAGCTTTTGTTGCGTAGACGGCGGGCCCCCTAGAGTTGTCGGAGCTTGGTAGGTCCCACGATACCCACTGTCAACGTGTGAAACATCAATGGTGGGCCCCTGGGTTTATCGGAGCTTGGTAGGTCCGACGACACCCACTGTCAACGCATGAAACGTCAAAGGCGGGCCCCCTGGGGTTGTCGAAGCTTAGTAGGTCCGACAACACCCACTATCAACGCGTGAAATGTCGACGGCGGGCCTCCTGGGGTTTTTGGAGCTTGGTAGGTCCGATGACACCCACTGTCAACGTGTAAAACATCGACAGCGGGCCCTCTGGGGTTGTTGAAGGTCCACGGCTTCGACGATATCCACCATCAATCGTAGAATACATCAACGGCGAATCCCCTCAGGTGGTTCCACCATCTTCACTTCAATCGCCATTATACTCCACGTCGACGGCAGGCCCCCATGGGAGTTGTCAGAGCTTGTTAGCTTCGACGGCGCCCACTTTCAATATTTAAAATGTCGACGTCGGGCCCCCTTGGGGGATGTTGGAGTTTGGTAGCTCTGGCATCGTCCACCCATCGTCATGTGTTTTCATTTTTCCTGTGCATAAAAACAAGAAAAATAGTAAAATTCATCTTCTCATCTATAACTCGTTTGCGACTTACTGTTCTTATTTGGATTTTAGACTCGAATGAATTCAATATGATAATAAGCACATTGATGTAATCTTTCCAGATTCGAACGCTTTTAGGACCTGCCCTACTTAGGTCTGCCGGAATGTAGGTAGAGTGGCGTACTTAGGGTGCAGGACCAGGCTAAGTCGATAGCACACTCCAGACATGTGTTGGCTTGACATTCAGGCGAGTAGACCATGCAACAATGCTAAGATCCAAAGAGACCAACAATATAACTTGTATAACATATGAATACCTTGGACTAAAATTCAAGAAGAATTGCACAACCTCATTATAGACAAGAAGGAGAAGGATAAGAGAATGAGCCTGCATAAAATTAATGCATGTGGAGTCTAGTTTTACACAACAATGCCTTTCATTATAGGTCCGGATTACAGAGGAGACAAGGACACACTTAGGCTACGGAACCAAGCTAAGTGTGCTATACATATTGTACTAACCCATGGCAGGTAGCTACACTTTTAGTGCTGTGACTCTGTCAAGTGTTGCTTGATCTTCCCGCACCCTCCCAGAGGGATCCGGATGTTCTCCCGGAGGACCTACCTGACTCTGTGTATAGTCTCTATAATTTACATTGCATGTAATTATAGACTCACCTCCGTGATACTAAGCATAAAACTTACGGAGGTGCTCGATGTTCCAAAGATTAGGAAGCGGGGTCCCGTCCTCAGTTGCCAAGCGAACACATCCAGGACAAGATACTTTGATCACTCAGAAGGAACCTTCCTAGCTGGGTAAAGTTTGTTCATCCCTTCTCGAGTTTGTATTTTCCACAACACCAGATCGCCTTCCTCGAGCTGTCGGTTACGCACATGCCTTTGATGATAGTGCCAGAGCACCTAGCGATAACGTGCATTTCAAACCGGTGCTTGGCAGCTTCCCTCGTTGACGAGGTCAAGGTCTTCACGCTGGAGCTGGTCCTGCATGGCTTCGTCGAAGGTCCGGACCCGGAGCGACCCCATGGTGATCTCCGAAGGAAGTACTGCATCAGCTCCGTACACCAGGAAGAAGGGTGTCTCTCCAGTAGACCGGTTAGGTGTAGCCCTGCTTGCCCACAGTGCGGACGGAAGCTCCTCGACCTAGTTGGATCTATGTTTTTTCAGGCGCTCATAAGTGTGCGTCTTGAGTCCTTTTAAGATTTCTGCATTTGCTCTCTCGGCTTGGCCATTACTTGCCAGGTGTGCTACTGATGCATAGCTGACTTGAATGTCGAGGTCTTCGCAATACTCTTGAAATGCTGTACTTGTAAATTGGGTTCTGTTGTCAGTGATGACTTTGCTCGTAACTCCAAATCTACAGACTATGGACTTCAAGAACTTGATTGCTGATTGCTTATTGATAGTCACAACTGGAGTAGCTTCTAACAACTTGGTGAACTTGTCGATGGCGACATACAGGAACCTGCAACCTCCGATGGCTTTTGGGAAAGGTCCCAAGATGTCCATACCACACACAGCGAATGGCCATGTAGGAGGAATCATTTGTAGTGACTGAGCCGATGTGTGAATTTGTTTTGCATGGAACTGGCATGCTTCACACTTTTTCACCAACTCTACTACATCCTGGAGTGTTGTAGGCCAGTAGAAGCCATGCCAAAAGGCTTTGCCGACCAGTGTGTTGGAAGATGTGTGGTTCTCACACTCGCCTCCATGGATCTCCGTGAGGAGCTCGTGGCCTTCTTCCCTTGCAATACACCACATTAGGACGCCATTAGCACCGTGCCGGTAGAGATCCCCTTCTACCAGCGTGTATCTTTTAGCCAATCTGACGATCCGGTCAGCGGATACACCGTCTTCAGGAATGTGGTTGTCTTTCAAGTACCTCCAAATCTCCGAGATCCATGCATCCGAGCTAACTTGAGCTTTGAGTCTTGCATGATGGGTTGCTCGGAGCATCCTGCAGCACCTAAGACCCTTTATGGACACCATGGTAATAGGGCCACTGGGACTGCCAGCTTCAAGGTGCTGGTCTCACCCCCTTCACTCAGTTTGGCGGGCTGAGCGGTTGGTCTTGATAATCCCTGGACAAAGAATCCGTCGGGAGCTAGAGCTCCGGTTGAAGACTTCGTCGAGAGTTCATCAGCTTCTGCATTGTTGAGGCACTGGACATGGCAGATGTCCAGGACGTGAAAGTCCTTCTCGAGCTTTTGGACTTCAAGGAGATAAAGAGCGAGTTGAGGGTTGTTGCAGCTGCATTCCTTGCTTGATGATGAGCTGTGAGTCACCCTTCACTAGCATCTGCTTGACGCCATAAGATAGCGCCATCTTGATCCCATGGATGATAGCTTCTTGTTCTGCCATGTTATTGGTCCCCTTGACATCAAGGTGCACCATATATTTGAAGTATTCGAGCTTCGGCCCCCTTCTTCTGCATGGAGCCATCAAAGTGGAGGGTCCAATGAGGCTCGGTGAAGACCGGGACCTTGGGTTCCAGCTTCTGCTCACTGCCCCCCCCCCCCCCCAGGATTCGATGGAGAAGGAGTCCACTCAGCCACGAAATCGGCCAAGGCTTGACTATTGATTGCTTTTCAAGGTAGGAATTCAAGATTGAATTCTGCCAGCTCTGTTGCACACTTGGCGATGTTTCCAGTAGAATTAGGATTATGCAATATAACACACATTGGATAGGAAGTTACCACTGATATCTTGTGGCCTTGTAAGTAATGACGAAGTTTCATCGAGGCAATAAGAATTGCGTAAAGCAGCTTATGCACCTCAATGTATCGAGTCTTGACATCATGGAGTACTTCGCTGATGAAGTACACCAGGCGCTGGATAGTCTGGACCCTCTCGGAGGGGCCCGGAGCTTCTTCTCCATCGATCCAAACCCTCCCAAAGGAATATGGACCTTCTTCTCCATCGGTCTGGACCCTCCCAAAAGGGTCCAGACCTTCTTGTTCACTTGCCCAGACCCTCTCAGAGGGGTCCGAAACTTCTTCTTGTTCAATTCAAACCTTCCCGAAGGGGTCTGGATCTTCCTGATCAGCTGTGTGAACTCCCTCAGATGAGAGAGTTTGATCTTCTAGTATTTACCTTGAAGATCCGTGCCTGGGGGCCGGGACCCAGACTCGCCTTCTGGTAGCTCCAGACCCTCCCGAAGGGCTCTCGGCTCCTGAACTGGAAGTGGTTCCGGTCTTTCTGCGACAAAGACTATGCTGACAACCTCTGTAGTTGCAGAAATGTAAAGTAGTAGAGGCTCGCCAGGGTTTAGAGCTACCAAGATTAGTAGTGTGGTGAGGAGCTGTTTGAGCTCTTGGAATGCCTTTTATACTTCTTCGGACCAATGGAAAGGCCCAGTCCTCCTCAATAGCTTGAAGAAGGGAAGTACCCGCTACACTAGTCTTGAGATGAACTGGCTGATCATAGTTAGACATCCAGTTAGCTTTTGGACGTCCTTGATGCGGGCTGGGGGCCGCATATCTTCAATATCCTTGATCTTCGTTGAGTTCGCCTCAATTCCTCGGTGAGTCACCGAGAAACCAAGGAGCTTCCTGGAGCTAACCCTAAATACACACATGTCCAGGTTCAGCTTGGTGCGCGTGATGCGCATCTTGTCGAAGACAACTTGCAAGTTTTCAAGGAGTGACTCCTTGTTCTTGATCTTCACGATGATGTCTTTGACATACACCTCCACCAAGTCCCTGATTAGATCTCCAAAGGTTTTGTGCATAACTCGCACAAAAGTTGAAGCAACATTTTTGAGACCTAATTGCATAGTAGTATAACAATACAATCCATCTATTATTATGAAGGCAGTATGCTGTTCATCTTCCCTAGACATCAGGATTTGATGATATCCGGAGTAGGCATCTACGAAACACAATAGCTCACACCCGAAGGTGGAGTCACTATCTAATCTATTCTAGGTAGTGGAAATGGATCTTTTGGACATGTCTTATTAAAGGTGTTGTAGTCAATACACATCCGAAGCTTCCCACCGGCCTTGGGTACAACAACTTGGTTTGCCAGCCATTTTTGGTGATGAACCTCCTGGACGAAACCATCTTCGAGCAGCTTCTTGATTTCCTGTCGGATGAAGCTTTGCCACTCAACTCATTGCTTCCGGGGCTTCTGGTGTACCGGCCGTGCGTCGGGACAAATCTTCACATTGTGCTCAATCACCTCCCTTGGGATCCCAGGCATTCGGGACGGTTGCCAGGCAAACACGTCAACATTCGCCCGGAGGAAAGTGATGAGCACGAGTTCCTATTTGTCTAGTCAGCATCGGACCCGATTTTGACGACTTTGACAGGAACATCATTGTCGCTGCTTGGTTGCACGCGTGGTGTAGAGGTCGAGCCTCGATGACGAGTGCTCGGAGGTTGAGCAGCTAGCTCTTTGTCGGAGGTTCCCTCCTGTGCCGTTGCAAGCGCGTGGAGTTCTTCCAGTGCGGTAACTCCGGCGGTGTGATCTCTGCGGATCCGGAGAACGCCCGAAGATATCGGCAACTTCAACACCAGGTAGCTGTAGTGAACTGCAGCCATGAACTTGTACAGGGTAGGCCTGCCCAGGATGGCGTTGAAGGGCAGACTGATGTGAGTGACGTCGAAGACCAGCTTCTCAGTCCTGTACTTCTCCCAAGTCCAGAAGGTCACTAGGAGTGTAATAGATCCGAGAGGGCTGATGACCCCCGGACCTACTTCAGAGAAAGGTCTTGAGGGGCGAAGGTCCGTGAGTTGGAGCTGAATCTTCATGAATTCATTAAAACTCAAGAGATTGAGCGATGTGCCTCCATCTACCAAGACATGGTAGAGCTGAACGTTGTTGATGGTTGGAGACACCATCAGTGGCAATTGGCTAGCTCCGACCATGTTCCTGGGGCAGTCCGTTGCATCAAAAGTGATGGGAGTGTCCATCCTCTTCCGATATGGTTCTGCGTTGGCGGCAGGGGCTACTGAAGCCATTTCCCGCCGCATGGTCTTGATGACGCAGCGCGAGGTGATGTCCCAAGACCCCTGCTCATCGTCGAAGACGTCAGAGTCATCATCGACTGTGTTGTACACAGCCTTCAGGACCTTCTTGGGGTCCTGGAAATCTAGCTCCGTTTCAGCCGAAGCTTCGTCGACATTTTGTTTTCCTTTCGGTTGACGGAAAGGAGCTTCTTCTTGGTGCTTGTTGTAGCGCTTGACAAGATTTTGTACCTCCCGGTAGTCTTTTAGGCTGTGTTTGTTCATTTTTTGGATCAGACACCACACTTTTGAACCACCACCGTCTTCTAACGAAGGTCGAGGTCGCGTTTTGGGGTGTGGCCCCCAGCCACCGGAGCTGCGGCTGCCGCATTAGTAGGCATGCCGACCGATGGCTTTTTCTTGCCTTTGGACTTTTTCTTCTTCTTGCCACCACAAGAGGCAGTGGCTTCAGCTTTGGAGGACTTTTTATGAGACTCTGGAGCTGGCTTAGAGTGCATTTCCCGGCCCTTTGCGGCCTGGGTGCACTTATCAGCCAGATTGAATAACTCCGTGACATTGGTGACTTCCTTCGTCGCCAGCTTCTCGAGCATCTTCTCATCTCTGACACCCTGTCTAAATGCCACAATGATAGATGCGTTGGAGATTGAGGGAATGGTGTTGCATACCTGAGAAAATCAAGAGATAAAGGACCGCAACGATTCTCCTAATGTTTTCTTCACAGCAAAAAGGTCCAGTTCGGTGCCTGGTCAGCTGTAGGAGATTCTGAAGTTGGTGGTGAATAGTTGGCATAGCTCCGCCCAACTATTGATAGAGTTGGGCGGCAGACTCATGAACCAGGACCTGGCGGTTCCAGTCAGAGCCACCGGGAAGTAGTTGGCCATCACAGCCTCATTGCCACCCGCTGCTAGAATGGCGGTGGATTATATCTGGAGGAACTCGGCGGGGTTGACTGTCCCGTCAAATTTCTCCAGCAGATGAGGCTGGAACTTCTGGGGCCAATGGACCATGCAAAAGTGCATGGCCAAGGCTGAACAGCCACCCCCTATTCCCAAAAGGAGGAGAGTTTTTGTAACACCCTCATTTTAATGCATCATTCCCTACATACATTCATATACATGTTTAACATTAATCCACATAAAGAGGAATAAGTTTAAAATTGATTTGGAACAAAACCGCACTTAAAATTTTGGAAAGTGCGGACTAGTCCGATTTTGGTGCAGACTAGCCCGATTTCTCTCTCACTTCGATCGGACTTGTCCGTTTTTGCTGCGGACTAGTCTATTTTTGCCTCTGGACACTTTCAGACTTGTCCGGCTTAGTGCGGACTAGTCCGGTGTTCCAAGGATCCTTGAAATTTTGCAAAGTCCCTGGACTTGTCCAAACTAGTCCGGTGTTCCAGCGGACTTGTCGGTTTTCCTCTCTCACTAAAGTCGGACTTGTCCGATTTTAGGCCAGACTTGTTTGATTTTGCTCTCTGGATAAGTTCAGACTTGTGCGATGTCGAGTACATACCTGTCCGGTTCTTCTCTAGACAACTTCGGACTAGTCCAGTCCTTTTCGGACTTGTCCAATATTTTGCGACTTCAAGTTGATCTTTTGTTTTACGACTTGTTTCTTGGGTTTCTTGTTAGGTGGGTCTAGGGACGTCGTGCCTAACTCTTTTAGAGCCCATGTGGACTCTAAACCAGCCTCTACTCATCTCAAACTCGAAATCCATCTAACCCTAGCCTCCACCTCTATATAAACAACCCCACCCCTTGGCTTGACATCTATTTGCCACTTTTCCACCTCACCCAAACCCTAGTTTGTGGAGAGCCACCATCAAGGAGGGAGGAGATCCCAAGCAAGAAGAAGAAGAGGAGGAAACGAAAGAGGATCAAGATCTCCATCAACTTCGAGTTCTTCATCAACAATTCATCTCCAAGTTCATCACCAACCCAAGGTCATCAAGATCCAAGTGTTACCTCCAAGTTCCTCTATTCATTGGAGTCCTAAACACCTGGTATACCTTCTATTCTCTTTTACTTACGTGAATTTGACCCCTAATATCCAAATTCACGTCGATCTAGAAAAACCCTAATCTGCTGATCTCGCAAAGTGCGGACTTGTCCGGTCCTATGCGGACTAGTCCGATTTTCCTGGGTAAATTGTGTCAAATTAATTCCAAAATAAGATCTAATCAACTCCAAACCTGTATAAACTTGTTAAAAGCTATTAGAACTAGCTAGTGATCACTAAAAGCAACTAATTAACAAGTTCCACATTGCATTTGCATTAATCATACATGTCATGCCATATTGAGTAATATTTGTGCACTCTTTGATTGTGTTTCTTGTCTTGTATGTTTATTGTGCGGATTAGACGAATTTGAGCTAGAATGTGCCGCAGAGGATCTCCAGCACCAAGAGTTTGAAGTCTTTGATCCTAATCAATCCCAAGAGCAAGGCAAGTGTCCTTGAAGCATATTGATACTGTTTTAAAATAAATGTTTTGTTTGCAAAACTGCATGCTTGTGTCAATTTGATGGGAATCCTATGGTAGGGAGTTTACTAGCTTTGTTAAACCACCCTTGTCACCTGGAATTCATGGTAGAGAGTCAGGATAATCTTTTTACCTTTTTGCTTTGCTTAATTAACTAGGATGGGAAAACAACTATACCACTTACCTTAATTATGTAATTATGAGATTATGATTAACATGAACGGGTTAATATGATATGGTAATGGGTGATCTAAGCAAGCCCGATATGTGTATGGGTTGGATGTTATGTGTAACACCCTCATTTTCATGCATCATGCCCTACATACATTCATATACATGTTTAATGTTAACCCACATAAATAGGAACAAGTTTAATATTGATTTGGAACAAAACTGCACTTAAAATGCTGAAGAGTGCAGACTAGTCCAATTTTGGTGCGGACTAGTCCGATTTCTCTCTGACATCAAACAGACTTGTTCGATTTTGTGCAGACTAGTCCGATTTTGCCTCTAGACACTTTCGGACTTGTCCGATTTTATGCGGACCAGTCCGATGTTCCAAGAATCCTTGAAAAATTGCTATGTCCCTGGACTTGTCTGGACTAGTCTGGTGTCCCAGCAGACTTGTCCGTTTTCCTCTCTGACTAAAGTCAGACTTGTCCGATTTTTCGCCAGACTTGTCTGATTTCTTTCAGACTAACTTCGGACTAGTCCGGTCCTTTTCGGACTTGTCCGATATTTCGTGACTCCGAATTGATTTTTTGTTTTACGACTTGTTTCTTGGGTTTCACGTCAAGTGGGCCTAGGGACGTCATGCCAAACTCTTTTAGAGCCCACGTGGGACTCTAAACCGGCATCTACTCATCCCAAACTAGAAATCTATCTAACCCTAGCCTCCACCTCTATATAAACAACCCCACCCCTTAGCTTGACATCTATTTTCCTCTTATCCACCCCACCCAAACCCTAGTTTGTGGAGATCCACCATCAAGGAGGAAGGAGGAGATCCCAAGCAAGAAGAAGAAGAGGAGGAAACGAAAGAGGATCAAGATATCCATCAAGTTTTGTTCTTCATCACCAATTCATCTCCAAGTTCATCACCAACCCTAGATCATCAAGATCCAGGTGCTACCTCCAAGTTTCTTGAATCATTGGAGTCCTAAACACCTTGTATACCTTCAATTTTCTTTTCCTTATGTGAATTTGACCCCTAATCTCCCAATTCATGTCGATCTAGAAAACCCTAGTTCGATAGTTCTGGGAAGTGTGGACTAGTCCGGCCTACTGCAGACTAGTCCGGTTTTGCTGACTAAATTGTGTTGAATTGATTCTAAAAATTAGATATAATCACATCCAAACCTGTATAAACTTGTTAAAAGCTATTAGAACTAGTTAGTGATCATTTAAAAGCAATCTATTAACAAGTTCTACCTTGCATTTGCATCAATCATGCATATCATGTCATATTGAGTAATGTTTGTCTACTCTTTGATTGTGTTTCTTGTCTTGTATGTTTATTTTGTAGATTAAACGGATTTGCGCTAGAGAGTGCCGCGGAGGATCTCCAGCACCAAGAGTTTGAAGGCTTTGACTCGAATCAATCCCAAGAGCAAGGCAAGTGTCCTTGAAGCATATTGAACCTGTTTTGAAATAAATGTTTTGTTTGCAAAACTGCATGCTTGTGTCAATTTGATGAGAAATCCTATGGTAGGAAGTTTACTAGGTTTGTTTAACCACCCTTGTCACGTGGAATATATGGTAGAGAGTCGGGAAGGGCTTTTTACCATTTTTCTTCACTTAATCAACTTGGATGGGAAAACAACTATACCACTCAATTTAATTATGCATGGATGAGATTATGGTTAACATGAACTGGTTAATATGATATGGTAATGGGTGATCTAAGAAAGCCTGGTATGTGGATGCGTTGGATGTTATGGTGGTTTTGCTTGCTTTAGATCTAAGGACCGGTTCGTGAAGCGACCATCCAGGATTTACAGTGCCACCACGAGGCCAAGTATGGGTGCGACGTAGCTAAATAATTAGGGTTTTGCCAGTGCTATTTGGACAATTAAGGATGCTCGGGGAAGGGTTAGTCGGATTGGGTTTGTTGATGATTGGTGGGACTACCCTGGAATCCAAATGGCTCAAGAGGGGGCCCTTGGTTGAAGATGTGCTCAGTTGGAGGCATCGCCACCGGTGAAACCTCAAGGGGGTCTAAATAGGCTAGTAATCCCTTTGTAAAGGCTATTTTGTGATCTCTTGGCCACACACCTACGGAAGTGTGAGACGGCATAATTGAGACTCTATAGTCATCGAAAGGTGATGATATCACAAACACGTGGGTAAAGCGGTACAACCTTTGCAGAGTGTGTCTAAAACTATCATGATAGACGTGCTCCCGATTATGAGCAACCTGGACCCTCACATGATTAAAGGAAACTTGGGATTTGGGATGTTATGGTTGGTATTATGGTTATGTTTGGTATTATGGTTATGGATGGTTATGAATTGAATTCTGGTATTGATTATGGACGTTGGTAATGAGAAATCTGGAATATGGACGATGGTAATGAATTATGGACTAGTATTATGATGATTATATGGTTTATGATGGGTTTACTTCACATACATATAATATATATCTTTTCAAATGTTTTAATGTACTTTTCAGCACTCAACCATTATTATATTCGTCATTTGAATCAACCACATGTCATACTTTCCACACTTGCTGCATACGACATGTACTCACTCTTGCAATCCCCCACCCCAACAGTTGCAGGTCAGGATTGGGAGTTTAATGGCGATAATGTAGAGTTCTAGGCCATGTCTACCGTTAGCTTTGCCTGCAGTGTTGCATGGAGCTGCGCTATACCATATTGCTTATGTTGCCTAGCTGTTTAATTTGCTTATTTAGTTTATTTCCGCTGCATTGGTTGAACTTGTCATCAATATTCATTAGAACCTGTATTTGAGGATGATATGGTTGTGTAATAAAAGTACTTAACTAATCTTGTTCTTTGGTAATTTTTTGTATACTCTTTTGTGAATGCACTCGTGTATTTGTGTCGAACTTCCTTGGCACACATATGCGTTCACTTGGTTCATTTTTGGAATCGGGTGTCACATATTGGTATCAGAGCCACAGGTTGACCGTGGGACGCAACCTAGATAGAATGGACACTTTAGAGCACATAGGAGCACTCAGGAATCGATGTGTTCTTGCTTGGTGTGTTGTTTGATATATATTGCTTGCTTGTGTGCTTAATAGAGGATTTTGGGATGCTTTAGCATTGCCATGTCCACCTAGGCTAGTAAGTTGTTTAGTTTCATATCCCTTGATGCATATAGTTGGGGACATTTTCTAATTCTTACCTATTGCTTTTCTCCAGATGGTGAGGACTCGCAACCAGATGGATGCTAATGATGAGGAGGAGAACCATGGAGTACCTCAGAACGACAATGGACAAGGACCTGCTCATGGAGCTATCAATATTGAGCAGCTACTGGCTATGCAGAACCAGCTCATGCAGACTATGATACAAACTATGGGACAGCTGCAGCCTGGCAACATCAATAATCAGCCCCACATGCCTCCACCACCACCCCCACCTCCTCATAACCAATTGGGAGAGTTTATGAGGACTAGGCTGCCAACCTTTGCTCAAGCTGCTGACCCTATGGATGTGGATGATTGGCTCAAGTCCGTGGAGAAGAAGCTAGCTATTGTCCAATGCAGTGGTCGGGAGAAGGTCTTATTTGCTTCTCATCAACTAGTTGGAGCAGCTGCGGATTGGTGGGATTCCTTATGCAATGCTCATGAGAACCAAGAGAGAAGTACCTGGGCCAAATTCAAAGAGAGCTTCCGTTCTCATTATGTGCCGCAAGGAGTTATGATCTTGAAGAGGCAAGAATTCGAGAACATAAGGAAAGAAAGATCAGGCGTGAGTTAATATCTCAATAAGTTCACTCAACTCTCAAGATATGCGCCTGAGGATGTTAGTCAGGACAGCCGAAAACAATACTTGTTCATGAGGGGCTTGAACAATGAGATCCAAGTGCAACTACTCAACTGTGATTATGCCAACTTTCAGAAGCTTGTGGACAAAGCAATTGTGGTTGAGAACAAGATTCGTGAGATGGAGCAAGACAACAAGAGGAAGGCGCCATATCAAGGACAACCACAAGGAAGTAATGTGCGCCCTCGCTTTGTGCCTCCTAATGCGCCATATTATAGCCCCTCTACTCCTGTACAGTGCCCTGGATTTGCACCGCGCCCAACTCAGTTTGTGCAGCAACGCCCTGTTATGCAAGAACCTAGGCCTCCGATGCCATATGCACCTCGTGCTAATTTTCCTGGTGCAAATGTTTAGAACCAAGCATGCCCCAATAATTCCGGTGGAGCTAAGAAGTGCTATACTTGTGGAGAAGCTGGACACTTTGCACATTAATGTCCGAAGTCAGAACTTGGTCAAGGAAGCAATGCGTCAAGGCAAAACTCAATACCTAATAGAGGAGCACCACAAGTAAGTCGTGGACAACAGAATTTTGCAAGTGGCAACGTGAACCATGTCTATACGGAGGATGCTCAACAAGCAGATGACGTGGACATTGGTATGTGTCTCGCCAACTCCAACCCCGCGACTATGTTGTTTGATTCTGGAGCATCGCATTCATTCATTGCATCGAAGTATGTTGCCAAGTATAGTTTGCCTATCTCTCATACAAAGTTTACTCTATTGGTTAAGTCTCCTGGAGGAGCGATGAGGACAAATATACTATGTCCAAAAGTAAGCCTTAGAATAAGGGGGTAGACTTCTCTGGGAACCTCATTGTTTTGGATTCTCCAGGATTGGACATTATACTTGGTATGAACTGGTTGAGGAAGCACAATGGACTTATTGAGTGTGCCACGAAAACGGTAAAGTTGACCAATGAGGAAGGGATCACCGTAGAATTTGAAGCATCTCAAACCGCACCGAAGCAATTGGAGTTGAATCATATGGACGGTGCCGCAATGGAGGAGATTACGGTGGTTTGTGAATTTTTGGATGTTTTTCCGGACGAGTTGCCAGGTATGCCACCTGATAGAGACATTGAGTTTGTTATTGATTTAATACCTTGAACTGCACCTATAGCTAAGAGGCCATATAGGATGCCTCCTATGGAATTAGTGGAGCTCAAGAAGCAAATTCAAGAGCAACTAGAGAAGGGTTTTATTTGCCCAAGCTCTTCACCTTGGAGAGCGCCCGTGCTGTTTGTAGACAAGAAGGATGGATCCCAAAGGATGTGCGTAGATTACCGAGCTCTCAACGAGGTAACAATCAAGAACAAGTACACCTTTCCACGCATAGAAGACTTGTTTGATCAAATGAAGGGTGCTTATGTCTTCTCTATGATTGATTTGAGGTCAGGATACTTTCAAATGAAGATTAGATCATCGGACATACCCAAGACAGCTTTTAGGATGCGGTATGGATCTTATGAGTACACCGTCATGTCCTTTGGATTGACCAATGCACCTGCATACTTTATGTACCTCATGAATAAGGTCTTCATGGAGTACTTAGATAGGTTCGTTGTGGTGTTTATTGATGACATTATGATCTACTCGAAGGATGAGAAGGAACATGAGGAACACTTGAGGCTTATGCTGCAGAAATTAAGGGAGCATCAATTGTATGCCAAGTTCGACAAGTGTCAGTTTTGGTTGAAAGAGGTGTTGTTTTTGGGTCATATCATCTCAGGGGGAGGAGTATCGGTTGACCCCAGAAAAGTGAGAGACGTGTTGAAGTGGGGACCACCGCAAAACGTCAAGGAAATAAGGAGTTTCCTTGGGGTGGCTGGATATTACCGTCGATTCATAAAGGATTTTTACAAGATAGCCAAGCCAATGACAGAACTGCTAATGAAGGGAAAGGCTTTCCAATGGACTCAAGTTTGTCAAAACAGTTTTGAGGAGTTGAAGAAGAGGTTGACAACAGCCCCAGTTTTGGTACTGCCAGATGTGAGCAAGAGTTTTGATATTTATTGTGACGCATCGAGATAAGGACTTGGATGTGTGCTTATGCAAGAAGGTCAAGTAGTATCCTATGCATCGAAACAATTGAAGAAACATGAGCAGAATTACCCAATGCATGATTTGGAACTTGCAGCCGTGGTACACGCATTGAAAATTTGGAGACACTACATCCTTGGACATAGGTGTGAGATTTACACGGATCACAAGAGTCTTAAATATATCTACACACAAACAGATCTGAATTTGAGGCAACGGAGATGGTTGGAGCTCATCAAAGATTATGATTTGGGGATCAACTATTATCCGGGAAAAGCCAATGTAGTGGCCGATGCATTGAGTAGGAAAGGTAAGTCATCAACTCACGGTTCGAGAGTTGCCATCCGAGTTATGCAAGGAGTTTGAGTGGTTGAATCTCGGATTCATAAATGAGATGGGGATGATGGAGTTAAATCCGACCTTGGAGCAAGAAATTCGAGAGGCACAAACCACGAATGAGGAGATCAAGGAAATCAAGGAAAGGACCGAAGAGGGGAGAGAATTCAGATTCAATGAGGATGAACATGGTACCTTATGGCTAGGAAAAAGGATTGTTGTGCCTAATGTGAAGCATATTCAGGAGATAATACTAAAGGAGGCACATGACTCGCCATACTCGATTCACCCCGGTTGTACGAAGATGTACAAAGACTTGAAGACTTGTTATTGGTGGGATAGCATGAAAAGGGACATAGCTGAATATGTAGCATTGTGTGTTGTGTGTCAACGAGTCAATGCGGAACATCAAAGGCCAGCTGGATTATTGCAACCATTGAAGATCCCGAAATGGAAGTGGGAAGAAATCGGTATGGACTTTATAGTTGGATTGTCGCGTACTCAGTCCGGTTACAACTCAATTTTGGTAATTGTGGATCGGTTAACTAAGTCAGCCCACTTTATCCCCGTCAAGACCACCTATAATGGAGAGAAATTGGCGAAACTGTATATGGGAAGAATAGTATGTTTGCATGGAGTTCCGAAGAAGATAGTCTCGGATAGAGGTTCACAATTCACTTCCAGGTTTTGGCAGAAATTGCATGAAGCTTAGGGAACGAGGTTGAATTTTAGTTCAGCATATCACCCTCAGACGGATGGACAAACTGAGAGGACCAATATGATTTTAGAGGACATATTAAGAGCTTGTGCTTTAAAGCATGGGAAAGGTTGGGACAAGAGCTTTCCCTATGCAGAATTTTCATACAACAATAGTTACCAAGCAAGCTCGAAAATGTCACCATATGAAGTGCTTTATGGAAGGAAGTGTAGGGCACCTTTATTCTAGAATGAGGCAGGAGAAACTCAAGTATTTGGTCCGGATGTGTTGCAAGAAGCCAAAAAGCAAGTCCAAATAATTCGTGAAAACTTGAGAGATGCCCAATCAAGACAAAAAGGTTATGCAGACAATAGAAGAAGGAAATTAACCTTTAAAATGGGAGACTACGTTTACCTTAAGGTGTCACCGATGAGGGGTCATTAGAGGTTTAACATAAGAGGGAAGCTAGCACCTTGCTACATTGGACCATTCAAGATTTTAGACAAAAGAGGAGAAGTAGAGTATAAGTTGGAGATGCCAACTCATCTTTCAGATGTTCATGATGTATTTAATGTTTCGTAGCTCAAGAAGTGCTTGAGAGTACCGGAAGAAAAAGTGCCAATGGAAAGATTGGAATTAGGGGCAGATTTGACTTATGCCGAACAACCGGTCCAAATCTTGAAAACCAAGGAGAGGGTCACAAGGAACAAGGTTATTAGATGGTGTAAAGTTCAATGGAAGCACCACACAGAAAAAAGAAGCAACGTGGGAATTGGAGGATGTCTGAAGAAGGAATTTCCCTATCTCTTCTCTTCCGCGTCGAATCTCGAGGGCGAGATTCATATTAAGGGGGGCAGGTTTGTAACACCCTCATTTTCATGCATCATGCCTTACATACATTCATATACATGTTTAACATTAACCCACATAAAGAGGAACAAGTTTAAAATTGATTTGGAACAAAATCGCACTTAAAATGCTGAAAAGTGCGGACTAGTCCGATTTTGGTGAGGACTAGTCCGATTTCTCTCTAACTTCAAACAGACTTGTCTAATTTTGCTGCGGACTAGTCCGATTTTGCCTCCGGACACTTTCGGACTTGTGCGATTTTATGCGGACTAGTCCGATGTTCCAAGAATCCATGAAAATTTGCTAAGTCTCTGGACTTGTCCGGACTAGTCCGGTGTCCCATCGGACTTGTCCGTTTTTCTTCTGACTAAAGTCGGACTTGTCCGATTTTTTGCCAGACTTGTCCGATTTCTTTCTAACTAACTTCGGACTAGTCCGGTCCTTTCCGGACTTGTCCGATATATCGCGACTCCGAATTGATCTTTTATTTTATGACTTGTTTCTTGGGTTTCATGTCAAGTGGCCCTAGGGACGTCATGCCAAACTCTTTTAGAGCCCACGTGGGACTCTAAACCGGCCTCTACCCATCCCAAACTCGAAATCTATCTAACCCTAGCCTCCACCTCTATATAAATAACCCCACCCCTTAGCTTGACATCTATTTGCCACTTTTCCACCCCACCCAAACCCTAGTTCATGGAGAGCCACCATCGAGGAGGAAGGAGGAGATTCCATGCAAGAAGAAGAAGAGGAGGAAACGAAAGAGGATCAAGATCTCCATGAAGTTTTGTTCTTCATCACCAATTCATCTCCAAGTTCGTCACCAACCCTAGATCATCAAGATCCAAGTGCTACCTCCAAGTTTCTTGACTCATTGGAGTCCTAAACACCTGGTATACCTTCTATTTTCTTTTCCTTACGTGAATTTGACCCCTGATCCCCAAATTCACGTCGATCTAGAAAACCCTAGTTTGCTAGTTCTGTGAAGTGCGGACTAGTCCGACCTTCTACAGACTAGTCCAATTTTGCTGACTAAATTATGTCGAATTGATTCTAAAAATGAGATATAATCACATCCAAACATGTATAAACTTGTTAAAAGCTATTAGAACTAGTTAGTGATCATTTAAAAGCAATCTATTAACAAGTTCTACCTTGCATTTGCATCAACCATGCATATCATGTCATATTGATTAATATTTGTCCACTCTTTGATTGTGTTTCTTGTCTTGTATGTTTATTGTGCGGATTAGACAGATTTGCGCTAGAGAGTGCCGCGGAGGATCTCCAGCACCAAGAGTTTGAAGGCTTTGACTCGAATCAATCCCAAGAGCAAGCAAGTGTCCTTGAAGCATATTGATCCTGTTTTGAAATAAATGATTTGCTTGCAAAACTGCATGCTTGTGTCAATTTGATGAGAAATCCTATGGTAGGAAGATTACTAGTTTTCTTTAACCACCCTTGTCACCTGGAATATATGGTAGAGAGTCGGAAAGGGTTTTTTACCTTTTTGCTTTTCTTAATCAACTGGGATGGGAAAACAACTATACCACTCAATTTAATTATGCATGGATGAGATTATGGTTAACATGAACCGGTTAATATGATATGGTAATTGGTATCTAAGCAGGCTTGGTATGTGGATGGATTGGATGTTATGGTGGTTATGCTTGCTTCAGATCTAATCAACTCCAAACATGTATAAACTTGTTAAAAGCTATTAGAACTAGCTAGTGATCATTAAAATCAACTCATTAACAAGTTCCACCTTGCATGTGCATTATTCATGCATGTCAGGCCATATTGAGTAATATTTGTGCACTCTTTGATTGTGTTTCTTGTCTTGTATGTTTATTGTGCGGATTAGACGGATTTGCGCTAGAATGTGCTGCGGAGGATCTCCAGCACCAAGAGTTTGAAATATTTGATCCTAATCAATCCCAAGAGCAAGGCGAGTGTCCTTGAAGAATATTGATCCTGTTTTAAAATATATGTTTTGTTTGCAAAACTGCATGCTTGTGTCAATTTGATGGGAATCATATGGTAGGAAGTTTACTAGCTTTGTTAAACCACACTTCTCACCTGGAATTCATGGTAGAGAGTCAGGATGGGTCTTTTACCTTTTTTCTTTGCTTAATTAACTGGGATGGGAAAACAACTATACCACTTACCTTAATTATGTAATTATGAGATTATGATTAATGTGAACTGGTTAATATGATATGTTAATGGGTGATCTAAGCAAGCCCGGTATGTGTATGGGTTGGATGTTATGGTGGTTTGCTTGCTTTAGATCTAAGGACCGGTTCATGCGAGAATAAGCTAGGAGTATGGTGCCACCACGAGGCCAAGTATGGGTGCGGCATAGCTGATTAATTAGGGCTTTGCTAGTGCTATTTGGACCATTAAGGATGCTCGGGGAAGGGGTAGTCGGATTGGGTTTGTTGATGATTGGTGTGACTACCCTGAGATCTGAATGGCTCAAGAGGGGGCCCTTTGTTGAAGATGTGCTCAGTTGAAGGTATCGCCACCGGTGAAACCTCAATGGGGTCTAAATAGGCTTGTAATCCCTTTATAAAGGCTATTTTGTGATCTCTTGGCCTTACACCAAAGGAAGTGTAATTGGCATGAGGGAGGTTCTTTAGTCGCCAACGGGTGATGAAATCACAAACATGTGGGTAAAGCGGTACAACCTCTGCAGAGTGTCTAATAAAACTATCATGATAGTCGTGCTCTCGGTTATGAGCACCTAGACAACTTCCATGATTAGAGGGAACTTGGTATTGGGATGTTTTTTGGGACAGTTATGGTTTGGTAATGGTTATGGCTGGTTATGAGTTAAATTCTGATATTGATTATGATTATTGGTAATGGTGAAATCTGAATATGAATGATGGTGATGAATATGAACTGGTAATATGGGTTAACTTCACATAAATATAATATATTGCTTTCCAAATGTTTTAATGTACATTTCAGCACTTAGCCAATATTATATTCGTCATTTGTATCAGCTACATGTCATACTTTCCACACTTGCTGAGTACGACGTGTACTCACCCTTGCAATCCCCCCCAACAGTTGCAGGTCAGATTTGAGAGTTTAACGATGATAATGCAGAGTTCTAGGCCATGTCTGCTGTCAGCTTTGCCTGTGGTGTTACATGGAGCTGCGCTATACCCTTTTACTTAGTTTGCTCAGTTTAGTTTATTTCCGCTGCATTAGCTGAACTTGTCATTAATAATCATAAGAGCTTGTACTCGAGGATAATATGAATTGTGTAATAAGAGTTATTAATTAATCTTGTTCTGTGGTAACTTTCTATATACTCTTTTGTGAATGCACCTGTGTATGTGTGTTGAACGTGCTGGGCACACATATGCGTTCACTTGGTTCATTTTTGGAACCGGGTGTCACAGTTTTCCCGAGACTCCTGCCTTTCTCGAGCACACTCGATGTGGACGCGGTCGTCCTGCTGTCTGTAATGGCGGTCGAGCTCCAACCGCAAGTCATGCGTCGGTAGTCTCAACACAGTGTGGGTGCAACACGCTCTGGAGGGCAATGAAGTCACCTGCTCAGACATAGCACGCCTCATGTGTTGTGATGCGTGAGTACCAAGTCTTCCAGACAAGGTCCTATGCTTAGAAGGTGCCCGCCCAGAAGGGGGAGGACCTTGGTTGCTGATGGCATCGGCTGCGGCTGCAACCAGATGTTGCACATTAGTGCGCCACTGCTCCATCGTACACTGAGGTGCTCCGGGCACTAGTGGACGCTCCAGAAGAGTACGCGAAGCAATTAGCGTGTTCCCAAGGTTGTTGTGTGTCGATGTAGTGACCGACACTAGGACTCCATCTTGCTGCCCAACATTGTTAGCTTGAGCAGTTTGAGGTGGTGCGACGCCCGCCGAGACAATAGCACCTGCTGGCTGTTGCACATTGGAGGGATTCCCCACAGCAGGTTGTGCAGCATTGTCGTTGGATGATTTTGTGGCGGAGTTCACCATATTGAAATCTCAACCCCCCCCTACCTGGTGCGCCAAATGTCGAAGTGTGCGATCGACACTTCCCTCGGTACTACTTAATTCGTAGCCCGCGGAAGTTCTTGATTGGTTGGGGCGCATGAGATTTGGACAAGTTGATGACAAGATAAATTTTACGTGGTTCGGGCCGCCTGAGCATAACACCCTACTCCACGGGTTGTGTGTTGTATGTATGAAAATGTGTGACGCTTCTGAGCCTGTGAGATTGCTTGTTCCCTTTGTGTATCATGCGATGCATCCCTTTCATAGTCTAAGGACTGGCCATTACATCACTTGCCCGGCCCGACATGTGGCTCTGGCGTAGTTAACTGTCTAATACACGATTGTTGAATATTAAGTGTGGTTAATGGGGTGCTATTGCGCCTTAATGATGGCGTTAACCCCGTTAACAGTCTACTAATCGCGTGTCATTAATATAGCATTAATGACACGTAATCAGGTCTTGTAACTGTCGCTTTAACTGTCCCTTGAATGTCTGAGCCGTTGAAGATCTCGCTGTCTTCTGTTGAAGTCCTAGCTATGGAGGTTCGACACGTGACGGCTCCGGAGCTTCCCATCGTGGGGAGGCAGGTCCGGAGCCAGTGTACATGTGGTAGCATTGGAGCTTCCCTCTACTGGGAGTTAGGTCTGGAGTCACTAGACACGTGGCAACACTGGAGCTTCACTATGAAGGGAGTTAGGTCCGGCCTTGTGATACACGTGTCAGTGCCAGAGCTACCAAAACGAGGGAGGCGGGTCCAGTACTGTACAACACCTGTGGCCTTCAGAGATCTTGAACTTGAATGAGGGGAATGCCTTAGCTTTTCTTGTGGTATCATGGGGTACCCGGTACGCAGGGTACCAACAAGTATAGATTTGTTTTCAAATAAAATAAAAGATGTGCGATAAGAATGTGTAGGATTGAAGAGCATGTGAAAAGTAACTAGAGGGGGGGTGAATCGTAGATTTAAAAATCTTATGCAGCGAAAAAAATTAAACCCCAAACCCTTTCGGCAGAAAAACAATCTTGTTAAAGAAATCGTGTGTGAGACTAATCTAAACGTGTTTCACCATGAAAAAAGTGATAGATATGAGAGAGAATCAAGTCACGAAGACAACACAAAAAGAATCACTCAAATCAGTCGAGAAAAACTCAAGCTATGATCGAAAGATCAAACAAGGTCAATCTGCCCTACCCGAGAAAAAAAACAGTTCTGGAATGCTGCAAAGAAACTCGTGTAGATCAGAAACCACAAATCCACTGACCGTGAAATTTTAACATATGATAGATAATCAAGTTTTGAAGACAAACCAAAAAGTATCACGTCAATTGGATCTGTAAAACTCGAGTTATGATAAAACCACCAACGAAAGGTAGTGCTGTCCAGAAATTCGATGAGTAAAACTTGTCTGGAACAAGTCGGACGAACAAGGCACAAAAGTTCCTTCAAACTACGAATTTTATTCAATAGAACACAAGAGGGACAGCCCCAAAGTCGTGCACCACGAGCTCTGGGCTCCCTTGCTTATATAACCAGCCCTTAGGCCAACCCAATATCAACTAGGACTCCAATCCTACTCAGATCACGAATCGTAACTTCCCATAACTGCTCAAGATTCTTCTATACGCAGATAGAAGCAATCTTAAGACTTCCAAACACCTTAGGAACGTATCCCACATTCCTAAACAACTCAAATTCGTGACCCACACGAAATCCTATAATAACCAACTCAAATCTTTCCATATTTGAGTCAAACCTGACTCAGCCGCAGCCTGAGTCCATAACCTAGTCGGTTGGACCTTTCTGACCAATTCTTTATGTCCACATCTCTTCATCATGTCTCGGAACCATGTAGCCACGTCCATGCACTCCTTGCACATGTGCAAACATCTTCCTTCGACGTCCAGTAACCTTCATATGCACCGCTCTTGATTCAATCATCCTGCGCGACCTCCTTATCAGCTCAACCACAGTTCCTTCTGAACTTGGTTGTTGGAACCTCATCTCCTCCCTGAGACTAGTCCAATGGATCCCGTCACCAGCCATGACTTGAACTCAAGCAACACCTGCACATGAATAAACCACCAATCCATACGATCCCAAGTCCTCGACTTGACTGAAGTTAGTTCCGAACACAACACCTTACGTGAGAGCCTCACATAAGCATGTTGCAAGACCACAGTAACACGATATCAGCCATATCATCCAAAACGCACCAAAAACTTAGTAAAAGAATACTAAGCAAACTTTCCAACAATGTAAAGCAAGTACGAAACATTGCAAATGAAAAGTAGAAGCACTTCGGTCAAATTTCAGACCTTGCCAGAGCAACCCAAACCTTGAGCCGGAGCTAACAAAAGCTAGTAGAACCTAGCGCCGGAGCTTACCAAAACTAGTACAACCAAGCTCCCGCCTGAGCTTACAAAACTAGCAGGACCTAGCACCGGAGCTAACTAGAACTAGTCGGAACTAGTAAACCCAAAAGCCAAAGCTAGAAAAATCAACTCGGAGCTTAGCAAAAACATGTCGGAGCTATCAAAGACATGTCGGAGCTAAAGACAAAACTCATCGGAGCTGACCAAAACTAGTCGGACCTTGCAAATAAATCGGACCTAGCATCGAACATAACCGGAGCTACCCAAACCAAGCTGGACCTACTGTCGGACCTTGCTGTAGCTCAGAGGTAGAGTCGGACCTTGATAAAAAGGTGTTTTGGTGATATTAAAAACTTTTATCATCAAAGCCAAGTGTATTCACTACAAGCCAATGTATTCAGCACACATAGGTCTTACAATCTCCCCCTTGATGAATGCATTGGCAACACCATTTAAAATCCGAACATTGGCTTATTCACATAAAAGTTTTGAAGGCAATTTCTCCCCTTTTGTAAATCAAAAGTAAAATGAGAAGAAAATCTCTCCCCCTTTATTATCTCTCCTTATGCACATATTCTCTTTCTCTTCATGCTTATCTCTCCCCCTTTGACAATGTATTCAGCAAGTCATGAGCATATAAACAAATTATCTCTCCCGCTTTAGTTGTTATGAGCATATTATAACATATACATATAAACAAAGCTCATCCAAGTCATACTATCAAGTACCTTACATTATCACATCAATGAAATACATAAAGTAGTGTAAACCATGCTAGAGATCAAATGTAATTTCCAATTTAAGCAAGTCACGATCTCACAAACTTAACTATTTCAAAACCTGAAAGCATGACACTAGTTGCTGCATTTTATTATTTTTCAAAGAATAAATTTAGATCATATGATATTTGCAAGAGATTATATGCGCATCTGCCTTATTCTAACCAACCAAGCCAAGCCTATGTCATTTGACAATTAGAAGCTTAAGGACATGGTTTTAGTCATACACAACTTCTTCCAAGTTCATATCTAAGTGCAATGACAAGCCATCTCAAAAGAAGAAGTGCGATGCATGCATATTTTCTTGATCTTTTTTCAATTTATATTTGTTCATAAAAACTCAACATGTGAGTTGATTACTTGATTAATTCTTTATGATTAAAAGCATCTGTGAGCATGCAACAAGTTCAAAACAGCAAGAAAGTTCGACCATGACCAGATTTAGTGTAAGTAATTATTCCAATTACTAGACATGGAAAAAACTACAAAATGTATAACACAAGTTATGTAGTAAGAACTTTCAGCATGTAAAAGGAATCACAAAGTCATTTATGTATGAAATACTATGCTCATATTATTTTAATTTCAGATTCACACATAGACTTCCCAAGTTTCAAAAACTCCCCCTCAATTTAAGACATGAGGATGCATAACCCCTATTTCACTACGAATGTAACAAAAACGAGTGAAATCCAAAGGTTTTGTAAAAATGTCAGCCAATTGTTGTTCGGTATCTACATGGTGAAGCACGATGTTTCCTTTTTCAACATTATATATGAGAAAGTGATACCTAATGTCAATGTGCTTAGTTCTAGAATATTGCACGGGATTTTTAGCAATGCAAATGGCACTAGTGTTATCACGGAACAGTGGAACACTATCTAGATCAACCCCATAGTCCTTTAGTGTTTGAACAATCCAAAGAATTTGTGAGCAAGCACTAGCAGCAGCTACATATTCAGATTCAGCTGTGGATTGTGCAACTGAATTTTGTTTTCTAGAGGACCAAGCAACAAGAGAATTACCAAGAAAATGACAAGCACCGGAAGTACTTTTCCCGTCGATCCTACAACCCCCAAAATCAGCATCCGAAAAAGCTTTCAAAGTAATGGTTGAGGAAGAAGGAAGAAAAATGCCAAATTCTTGAGTTCCATGTAAGTACCTAAGAATCCTTTTGATGGCTTGATGATGTGAAGCACGTGGGGAAGCTTGAAACCGTGCACAAAGACATACGCTGAATTGTATGTCCGGTCTTGATGCCGTGAGGTACAAAAGTGATCCGATCATGCTTCTATATTCTTTTTGATCCATGGGTTCACCATCTTCATCAAGTTCAAGTGTTGTTGCTGTTCCCATTGGTGTCCGAAGAGGCTTGCTTTTGTCCATGTTGAAGCACCTTAGGAGGTATTTGGTATACTTCGTTTGATGCACAAAGGTACCTTCCTTGGTTTGCTTGATTTGCAGCCCCAAAAAGTAAGTGAGTTCACCCATCATACTCATTTCAAATTCGTAACTCATCATTGCTGAAAACTTGGACACAAGATCATGAGAAGCACAACCAAAGATAATATCATCCACATACACTTGAACGAATAATGAGTCATTGCCATGTTTAAGCACAAAAAGAGTTTTATCAACCTTGCCCATGGTAAACCCCTTTTCAAGTAAGAATGTTTTTAACCTATCATACCATGCCCTGGGGGCTTGTTGAGACCGTATAAGGCTTTGGACAGTTTGTAAACATGATTAGGAAAATCTGGATTTTCAAAACCCGGTGGTTGTTTGACATAAACCTCCTCATCTATGTAGCCATTAAGAAAAGCACTTTTAACATCCATTTGAAATAGCTTAAAACCTTTAGATGCTGCAAAAGCTAACAAAATTCTTATGGCTTCTAATCTAGCGACAGGAGCAAAAGTTTCATCAAAATCTAGACCTTCAACTTGAGTGAAACCTTGAGCAACCAACCTAGCCTTATTCCTAACCACAACCCCATCCTCACTTTGTTTATTTTTATATACCCATTTAGTTCCAATTAAAGTGTGACCTTGAGGTGGTGGTACAAGTTTCCAAACATTATTTCTTTCAAAATTTTCTAACTCTTCTTGCATGGCAATAATCCAAGATTCATTAGTGAATGCGTGTGATATATCTTTGGGTTCAAAAGAAGCAACAAAAGCAGAATGAGCATGAGGGTTTGGATCGCAAAACCTGGACCGTGTGACTCGTTCGTGCAAGCTTCCAATCATCTATTGTGGGGGATGATCTTTGTAAAACCGTAGGGGAACAGATGTCTCACAAGCTTCTTCTTCATTAGGTTCATCGTAGAATGATGAGCTTGTGACTTGTGGACGATCAGGACCAACATAGGTGATAGTCGGAGCTTGTTCAAAGTCTGGAGCTGGACACGTGTCAACTTCGGAACTACTAGGCAGTGTCACCGGCTCTTCTTCATCTTCGAAAATACCCTCCCCTGAGGATACGAATCTGGTCCTGCAACACCGGAGCTAGTACCTGGGCTAGCTTCATCAAAATACACTTCACAAGTCTCCACAATTTTGTTAGTGTCAAGTAAAAACACACGGTAGCCTCTAGTATGAGATGGATAACCAAGAAACATGCCATCGATAGATCGAGGTTCAAATTTATCAAGATTACCATGTTTCTTAACAAAGGATTTGCAACCGAAGATCCAAAAGTGTGTAACACTAGGCCTATGTCCAAACCGAAGCTCATATGGTGTTTTACCTAGCTTAGCACGCAAGGAAACACGATTTGAGACATAACAAGCGGTTGCTAACGCATCAGCCCAAAATTTCCTAGGAGTTTGATATTCATCAAGCATAGTCCTAGCCATCTCAACTAAGGTTCTGTTCTTTCTTTCTACAACACCGTTTTGTTGAGGTACATATGGGGAAGAAAGTTGATGATCTATTCCATTTTCAGCACAAAAGTGATCAAAAGATTGATTTTTAAATTCATTCCGTTATCACTTCTAATTGCCTTTAAAGATCCTGGGTGATCAATTGATAATCTAAGAAATAAAGTCCTAAAGTGACTAAAAGCTTCATTCTTAGACGCCATAAAGTAAATCCAAGAGTATCTAGAATAATCATCAACAATCACAAGAACATATCATTTACCTCCGAAGGATTGAATACGTGAAGGTCCTACGGTGTCAAGATGCAAAAGTTGACATGGTTCAGTTGTCATGATCATTGTGAGAGGAGTATGTGATCCTGCAACCATCTTAGCATGTCTACAAGAAGAGCACACAATTTCTTTGTCCCTTTTAAGCTTAGGCAGCCCACGTATGCGATCAAGAGCACTAACACGCGTTAGGTGATCAAAGCCTACGTGACCAAGTCTACGATGCCAAAAATATAAGTCCTTTGAATCATTAGCAACTGACACCTATGCTTAGAGGAAGACATATCAAAATAAGCTTTAAAAACTCTTCCAAACCGAGACATGTTAAAAATAAGCTCACTATTTGAAGCTACAACTTTGCAGCAGTTTTTATTGAAAATAATTTCTAGATTTTCATCTAGCAATTGTGCAACAGAAAGCAAGTTGTATTTCAAATTTTTGACAAGTGTCACATCCTTGTAGTGATCATTTACTCTAACCGAACCCTTAGCAATTATAGGAGTTGAAGAATTATCAGCAAAAGTAACATTCTCTACACGTGACACAAAAGAGAGGGAGGAAAACCAATCTTCGTTACCGGTCATGTGGCGTGAGCAACCTGAATCCACAATCCAAATGTTCTCCTTCCTCAAACGTGTAACCTACATAGAAGCACAATACGTCGATGACTCAATACTGGGGTTAGTCAAAAGGCATTTAGGAATCCAGTACTGAGTCACGCGACGTGCAGCAGGAAAAATACGCGAAAGCTGAGACAAAACAGCAGGTTTATGAGTCAAAGTTTGAGATTTTTTATTCTTAACTACTGACCTATAAGGTGTTACTTGTGTAGCACAAAAATCAGTAGCTCCGGAGGCAAAAACAGAAGGTCCGGTTGTAAACTTTGAATGTTTTTGACTCAAAACAGCAGGTTGTACATTCGGTTCAATGTGTGCAGCAAATCTTGCATGAAAGTTATGAGATCTAGCAACCATTCTTTCCCTTTTCTGTTGTTTAGCTAGTCTATAACAAAAATCTATGACATGACCATTTCTACCACAGAAAGTACAATGAAATTTAACTTTGTGTTCATGTCTAGATGAGCAAGCAATGTTTTTATTTGAAACCGAATGAGACAACACTCCTGCAGATTTGAAAACCACTCTTTTTTGTTTAGGAACTGTTTGAATCAAACCACTTCCTATTGACTTTACAATTTTAGGTGGATGTGCCTTATCATGAGCATGAGAATCAAAGCCTAAACCAGTTTTATCATTGCAAGACTTGGAAGAATTTAGCAGTAAGTTTAGGTTCTTATTCCCATTACAAAACCGATCTAATGTCCTATGCATGTCATCAAGTTTATTGGACAGATCAAGGCAATTTTCACATGAAGTTTTTCCTTTTAGTTTGCAATTGGAACAAAATTTAACTTCATGAGAACGTAAAGCATTGTTCAATATAGAAATTTCATTCATAGCATCCTGTAGTTTCTTATCAAGATCATCACAAGTAGAACAATGCAAATCAATTGTAGAACAGCTAGCATCTTTCAAGTTTTTATCATTAATTGCGACAAGCTCTTTGTTCTTTTCAATTTCTAACTCAAGTTTATCAAGTGTGGAGGTGTGCGCACTTCTTAATGAGGACAATTGTTCATATATTAAATCACATGAGGAACATGCATCATCACTGGAAAGTTTTTAAACGGTTGATTTCAGATTCTAGTGATTCAATTTTAGCAGCACTATCCCTAAGCTTTTTGTCCTTTTTCTTAACAATAACAGTGGCACGAGAAATAGCATCACGCATTTCTTCGCAAGTAGGACATACCTCTTCATTGTCGCTGTTGTGTTCTGCCTCCTCCATACTTGATCTTGACTTGCCCGTCATAAAGCACAAGTTTGCCAAATCATCTTCATCTTCATCACTTCCAATGTCCACGTCACTTGAACTAAACTCTTGAAGCGCGGTGATGAAACTGTTGATCATCTTGCGTCCTATGGTACCTTTCTTCTTCTTGTTGGAATTTCCAGAGGAGGTCCGGACCTTGGTTTGTTTTTCTTTCCGGGTGGTCGGACCTGAAAGGTTAGGGCATTCTGTACAAAAGTGTCCTGTTTTACCACATTCAAAATAGCGTTGAGGTCCGGAGCTTCCTCTCCTTCTAGTTCTCACATTTTGCAATGCTTTTGAGAATCTAGTAGAGATGAGTGCCAACTCCTCTTCTGGAAATTCTTCGATCTGCTCCAGGGTTAGTGAGGACAACAAAGCAAGAGTATTGCAAGATGATGATTGGCTGGAGCTAGACATATCATGTTGTGAAACAAATGCAATAGACTTATTTAGGTTCTTACGTGCTAGGATGTCAATTTCATGAGTTTTTAGTTTAGAATAGAGTACATCTAATGTAAGAGAACTCATGACAGTAGATTCACGAATAGATGTGACTTTCATCTCCCAAATTGACATATCTAATGCACTTAGCAATTGCCTAGCATTTTCAGCATCTGAAAAGTTAACATTGACACTACACAAGTTGCTGAGAATCTTATTAAAACGAGCAAAAAGGTCATCAATAGACTCACCGGGTTGCATCTCAAGGCGCATGTATTCTTTCTTGAACATGTCTTACCTTACCTCTTTGATCGTGTTGGATCCTTCGTGGTAGTCACAAAGTGCTTTCCACACATCGTATGCAGATCGGAGGTGTGCAACACGGTCGAAGCCGCTTTGTGTTAATCCTTGTATGATCAAGTTTCGAGCCTTGTTGTTGTTGTCGACATATCTCAGATTTGTAGCTGTAACTTGATTGTTTGATGGAACTTCGTAAGGCTTGTATACCTTCTCTCATATTGCAAAGCCTTGTGCCTGGATGAAAGCCTCCATGCGTGCCTTCCAAACCTGAAAATCAATACCAGCGAACACACAAGGTTTGGCAGATTACTTCTCCATGATGATTAGTCAAAAACACGCGCAAATCACAAAGACTAGAGCACCGTGGCTCTGATACCAATTGTAGGATCGAAGAGCACGTGAAAAGTTACCAGAGGGGGGTGAATGGTAGATTTAAAAATCTTACGCAGCAGAAACAATTAAACCCCAAACCCTTTCGGCAGAAAAACGACCTTGTTAAAGAAATCGTGTGTGAGACTAATATAAACGTGTTTCACCATGAAAAAAGTGATAGATATCAGAGAGAATCAAGTCACGAAGACAACACGAAAAGAATCACTCAAATCAGTCGAGAAAAACTCAAGCTATGATCGAAAGATCAAACAAGGTCAATCTGCCCTACCCGAGAAAAAAACAGTTCTGGAATGCTGCAAAGAAACTCGTGTAGATCAGAAACCACAAATCTAATGACCGTGAAATTTTAACATATGATATATAATCAAGTTGTAAAGACAACCCAAAAGAAATCACGTCAATTGGATCTGTAAAACTCGAGTTATGATAAAACCACCGATGAAAGGTAGTGCTGTCCAGAAATTCGATGAGTAAAACTTGTCTGGAACAAGTCGGACGAACAAGACACAAAAGTTCCTTCAAACTACGAATTTTATTCAATAGAACACAAGAGGAACAGCCCCAAAGTCGTGCACCACGAGCTCTGGGCTACCTTGCTTATATAACTAGCCCTTAGGCCAACCCAATATCAACTAGGACTCCAATCCAACTCAGATCACGAATCGTAACTTTCCATAACTGCTCAAGATTCTTCTATACGCAGATAGAAGCAATCTTAAGACTTCCAAACACCTTAGGAACGTATCCCACATTCCCAAACAACTCAAATTCGTGACCCACACGAAATCCTATCATAGCCAACTCAAATCTTTCCATATTTGAGTCAAACCTGACTCAACCGCAGCCTGAGTCCATAACCTAGTCGGTTGGACCTTTCCGACCAATTCTTTACGTCCACATCTCTTCATCACGTCTCGGAACCATGTAGCCACGTCCATGCACTCCTTGCACACGTGCAAACATCTTCCTTTGACGTCCAGTAACCTTCATATGCACTTCCCTTGATTCAATCATCCTGCGCGACCTCCTGATCAGCTCAACCACAGTTCCTTCCGAACTTGGTTGTTGGAACCTCATCTCCTCCCTGAGACTAGTCCAATGGATCCCGTCACCAGCCATGACTTGAACTCAAGCAACACCTGCACATGAATAAACAACCAATCCATACGAGCCCAAGTCCTCGACATGACTGGAGTTAGTTCCGAACACAACACCTTACGTGAGAGCCTCACATAAGCATGTTGCAAAACCACAGTAACACGATATCAGCCATATCATCCAAAACGCACCAAAAACTTAGTAAAAGAATACTAAGAAAACTTTCCAACAATGTAAAGCAAGTATGAAACATTGCAAATGAAAAGCAGAAGCACTTTGGTCATGTTTCGAACCTTGCCAGAGCAACCCGAACCTTGAGCCGGAGCTAACAAAAGCTAGTAGAACCTAGCGCCGGAGCTTACCAAAACTAGTACAACCAAGCTCCCGCCGGAGCTTACAAAACTAGCAGGACCTAGTGCCGGAGCTAACTAGAACTAGTCGGAACTAGTAAACTCAAAAGCTGGAGCTAGAAAAATCAACTCGGAGCTTAGCAAAAACATGTCGAAGCTATCAAAGACATGTCGGAGCTAAAGACAAAACTCATCGGAGCTGACCAAAACTAGTCGGACCTTGCAAATAAGTCGGACCTAGCATCGAACATAACCAGAGCTATCCAAACCAAGCCGGACCTACCGTCGGACCTTGCTGTAGCTCAGAGCTAGAGTCAGACCTTGATAAAAAGGTATTTTGGTGATATTAAAAACTTTTATCATCAAAGCCAAGTGTATTCACTACAAGCCAATGTATTCAGCACACATAGGTCTTACAGAATGACTTGGAATTCACATAGATGAAATGATGAATAATTGCTCTGTTTTAATTTTCCTAAGTCCCTAGTTTACAACTTACTACTCTCCAACATATTGCTCTCATTGGCTAAAATTGCTTTTGCCTTGATTTAGAAATTGTGGGTAGCAAAAGCTTAATCCATTCTAAGTTGTTGTGAGATATGATGTAGTAATATGGCTACTATTCCTGGTTTGAAAGTGAAACTTAGATTTCCGGAGAAATTTCTAAAAAGATTTAAGTTACTCTCATTTTATTGGAAATACCTACCAAAGTCATATGATATATCATATTGATTGACCTTACACATATGCTATTTGTCTTCACATTGAGCTTTGTCAAACTAGTATAGACCTATGAGAGGTTTCATTCTTTACTTTTTGAATTCAAGACTTCACTTTCACATGCTATACTTCTACTCTAGAAGTAAGCAAAATTTCATCATACCACCATTCCATAATAAAAAAGAGAAACTCTATATCCTTTATGCCTAGTACTCTCTCAAAATTTATTGCATAAAAAGGGAGTAGAAGACATGGGTACAAAAAAAGAAAAGAAAGAAAGTGCATGCTTACTTCAAAAGCATGAGAAAAGAAAGAATGAAAAAGAAAAGTAGCCATGTTTCATCCCCACAAAATAGTATAGTACACTCAAAAAGGGAGTCATCACAAATACCCACATCCACTCCATTCCATCACACATTCACAAGTCTTGAATCAAATAGTTTTGAATTTAACTATCCTAATGTTTGCTTTTTTTTTGACTTAGCAATATTATGTTTTGCAAATATGTCTAATATATTCCCTACCAAGCTCCCCATACAAGCCTTATTTTGAGGTAGGATGAATTTAGGAAAAATGCCTTGGTGAGGACATATTTCCACTACACATAAAGGAGAGACTGAGAGAATCAAATTGAGGTACTTAAAATCTAAATTGAACTCTCCAAAATTTTAGAGGAACTTGATTTCTAGGGTATGTGTGCTCCATTTGTGTAAGTGCATCTAGGATATCCCTTGTGGGTTTTGGCTAATTGATGACAAACATATGATATCCTAATGAATCCACTGAGATGATTGCAGGACAAACAAGTGAAACAGCTCGGTGCACACAAAAAGGTGAAAAAATGAAGTGGTGTTCAAAGAAAGGTACTTTGATGAAGCTTGGAAGACCAAATTAGATTTTGAATGTATAGGGAGTGTATGAAAGACACACTCCAAGAGCTCACAACTTTGCGCGAGGGTAAGGGATTAAACTTAATCTAACTTTCACAAAGCACCGGAATAGTCCGATCATGGACCGGACTAGTCCGTTCATCTTTCTGGAATCTCACTTATTGGGAGACCGGACTAGTCCGTGCATCCACCGGACTAGTCCGTTGATGTTTCCGGAGTCTCTCTTATTGAGGGACCGGACTAGTCTGTTGTACCACCGGACTAGTTCGTTGAACTTTCTGGAATCTCCCATTCGTGGAGATCGGACTAGTCCACAGACTAGTCCGTTGAACTTCTGGAGTCACCTTCACACAGCACCGGACTAGTCCGAGCTTGGACCGGACTAGTCCGGCAAACTTTCTGGACTTCAAAATGCACTGAGACCGGACAAGTCCGGACTTGCACCGGACTAGTCCGGTGTTAGGGTTTTTCAACGGCTACCTTTTGGAAACCCTATAAATAGAGAGTCCACAGCTTTCCTATTAACACACACATCGAATACTGATAAAAGAACAAACCCTAGCGCTGCCACTTCGTCCCAAGAGCCCAAAACACATCTCCCCACACATCTAAAGTGCAAAAAGAGTGAAATCAATTGAACACTTGGATTCGGGATTGGGAGATCGTCGTTCATTCATTGCGAGCTCTTGGGGTTTGATCTTTCTACACTCAGACTCTGCATTGTAATACTTTTGAGTGTATTTGATCACTTGTTTTGTTGTAATTCTCGTGGGAGCCCTCAACGTGTGAGGTTGCCCCACAAACTTGGTGATTACCCGTGATAGTGGAATCAAGTCGGACTTCGTGGTAACTTGAAGAGGGAAAGGGTTGGAGACCCGGCTCTGTGTGAGCTTCCTCAACGAGGACGTAGATCTCGTGGTGAGATCGAACCTCGGGAAAAATTTGTGTGTCTGGCGCCTTATTTCATTTAAACTTTGTTCACTAGATCACTTAAGTGCTAAAACATCAACCTAAGGCAATTATAAGTTTTAACTCCATTCATATATTAATCTCAAATAAAAATATCGGTTGTTCTCATTTCCGCTGCTAAAAGAAATTTAGTTTCCCAAATAACACCTGACCAACACACATATTTCTTGCACACCGGACAAGTCCGCCCACACGACCGGACTAGTCCGGCCAACCAAGTTTTGACGATTTTATTAAGTGTGTAGGGAATTCAAAAGGCCTATTCACCCCCCTCTAGGCCACATTCAATTGGTATCAGAGCAAGGTTCTCCACCAACGAGACTCGCATCTCGAAGAGATCAATGGCCTCTGAGAAGAAAAACAATATCTCGAAGATGAACATTAATGAGGAGGAACAAGAAACTAAAGCTTTTGATGTGCTGAAAGAGAGCCCACACGATGATGAAGAAGTGCGACAATTAAAGGCACTTCTGAGAAAGAAACTGCTAGGACAAAAGGGAAAAGAAGAAGAGAAGACGACGGGGAGTGGTCATCACGACTACTCCCGACAGCCTTACAACTACAACCGTCTCAATTCAAACAATCATTATGTTTCCATTCATATGGGAAAACCTCCACAGTTTGACGGAAGCGACTATACAATGTGGAAGTACAACATGAAGATGCATCTAATATCCCTAAATCCTAGTCTGTGGCACATTGTTTGCACTGGCATAGACATCCCGGACACCGATGAAGAACTCACCCCAGAACAAGAACAAGAGATTCACAGAAATGCACAAGCCGTCGCCGTGATCACATCATCACTAAGAAGATAGGAATTCACCAAGATTGATGGCTTAGAAAGTGCAAATGAAATATTAGATACACTCAAGACAGCTCATGAAGGAAATAGATCGGTTCGTGAAGAAAAAATCGAAATGCTTGAAGGAGAGTTGGGGAGATTCGCTATTGAAGAAGGCGAATCACCTCAAGACATGTACAACCGGTGAAGGCACTCATCAACAAAATACGTGCCTATGGAAGTAAGAAATGGACGGATCACGAGGTAGTCAAGAGAATGATTAGAGCCTTCATGCCAAGAAATGTTACACTTTGCTCAATGATTAGAGAAAGCCCCGGGTTTCACAAAATGACTCCCGATGAGTTGTTGGGAAAGATCATAAACCATGAAATGATGGAGAAAGAAGCACAATACGTCAAAGACTTGGCCGAACTCACTTCCTCCAAAAAGAAAGAGGTTGCTCTCAAAGCAACATGCCGACCCAAACTCAAAGAAGCTCGTGAAGATCAAGACGATGGGCATACAAGTGACGAGAGCACCGATCTTGATGATGAAGAAATGGTACTCTTTATCAAGAAGTTCAAGCGAACGATGAAAAGAAGACACGGCAACAACTCAAATGAAGGCAAAAGCAAGGATAAAGGAAAGTCCAAGGCTCGAAGCACTTGCTACAACTGCGGAGAGTATGGTCACTTCATGGTGGACTGCCCTTCTGAAGAAAACAAAAAGAAGAAGGAAACAAGACCTCAAGAAAAGAAAAATTTCAGAAAAAGAAGACAAACCCATCGAGCTCACATTTGCAAGGAGTGGGACTCAAACGACGAGTCCTCCTCCGATGAAGAAGAAGAGATGGCCACTATCACAATCAAGAAACCTACTATGAAGGCCACACTCTTTCCAAACATGGGAGGATGGGACATGAACAACCACACTTGCCTTATGGCTAAGGAAGGCAAGAAAAGGGTACAGCTCACTCCTCTACGCTAAATTCCTCTATTGATGACTTTGACAGCTCTAGTGATAATGAAGAAATGTTTAGAGGATTAAGTAAAATTGCTCTAAAGAAAATGGAAATGTCATCGAATGAAATTTTTGAAAAGGAAGAACTTCTTGACCGACAAGAAGATATGCTCATCCGTGAAAGGAAGAGATATCAAGAAGTTGAAAAGCTTCTCCAGCTTGAAAGAGAAAAGAATGAGTCGCTTGAAGTTGAGCTAGCCTTGAGTAAGGAAACTTACTCAAAGCTAGAAGACTCGCATATTGCAATCAAGGAAGAACTTGCTAACTTGTCAAAATCTAACAAGATCCTTGAGGTGCAAGTTGAGTCGCTCAAGCAAAGTGACTCTTCATCCTCCAAGAGCTCTTCCGCCAAAGATATATGTTCGACAACAATCGGAACTTGCACTTGCTCTAGTAATAAGAATATTATTTCTAATACTTCAACTTCTCATAATATGCGTGCCCCTGCAAGCGGCATCTTTGATAAGGAGAAGATCAAATATGCACGCAGTGTATATGGTCACTAGACCTCCTAATATCAATGATGGCCTTGGTTTTGATAAGAACAAACACATGTCTACTTCCAATCATGCTAAGAATAGAATTGTCTTTGTTAAAGAAAAATCCCATGAATCTGAACCACAAATATTGTTTCATACATTTAACGCTTCTTGTGTTCTTATGAAAGCCAAATATGGAAAAGTTATTGCCAAATATACAGGGCCACGCCACAAGAACTTGAAAACTTGTGTGTGGTGCCCAAGACTCTTGTGACTAACCTGAGAGGACCCAAGCAAGCTTGGGTACCTAAAACCAAGGAATAATTCTTTTTGCAGGCTTACTCCTCCGGTGGAACAAAATGGGTACTTGATAGCAGATGCACAAATCACATGACCGGAGAGAGAGTTATGTTTGTAGAGTACAAGTACAACAAGGATCAAGGTGAAGGCATATACTTCGGAGACAACAGCCAAGGAAAGGTCCTTGGTAGCGGTAACATTGAAATATCCTCTCAACATACCTTATCAAATGTTTTACATATAGATTCTCCAGATTATAACCTTTTGTCAATATCCCAACTATGCGACAAAGGTTACAACTGTTTATTCACTAATGAGGGTGTGACTGTTTTTAGAAGAAGCGATGGCTCGATTGCATTCAAGGGAATGTTGAAGGGCAAGCTTTATCTAGTTGACTTCAACAAAGATAAAGCCGAACTCAACACTTGCTTGGTTGCTAAGACCAACATGGGATGGTTGTGGCATAGACGGCTAGCCCATGTTGGGATGAGAAATCTGCAGAAACTTCTAAAAGGTGGTCACATCCGTGGTCTTAAGGATGTGCTTTTTGAAAAAGACAGGTCGTGCAACGCTTGTCAAGCACGAAAACAAGTCGGAGCACCACACCCCGCCAAGAATGTGATGACTACCGCAAGACCACTGGAACTTCTCCACATGGATCTCTTTGGTCCAGTTTCGTACATCAGCATCGGCGGTAACAAATACAGTTTAGTAATTGTTGATGATTTTTCAAGATTTACCTGGGTATTTTTCTTGTATGATAAATCAGAAACTCAAGGGATCCTCAAGAAGTTCTTGAAAAGAGCTCAGAACGAATTCTCATCAACCATAAAGAACATCAGAAGTGACAACGGAACTGAATTCAAGAACCTCCAAGTTGAGGAGTTTCTCGATGAAGAAGGGATAATGCATGAATTCTCGGCAGCCTACTCCCCTCAACAAAATGGAGTGGCCGAAAGGAAGAACAGAACATTAATCGAAATGGCGAGAACTATGTTGGATGAATACAAGACATCAGATCGATTTTGGGCAAAAGCGGTGAACTCCGCTTGCCATGCCACAAATCGATTGTATCTCCATCGACTACTGAAGAAAACTCCATATGAGCTCCTTACCGGTAAATAGCCTAATGTTTCCTATTTTAAAGTTTTTGGTTGCAAATGTTTTATTCTGAACAAGAAACAGAGGGCCTCGATGTTCGCTTCAAAGTCCGATGAAGGATTCTTGCTCGGTTATGAGTCGAATGCCTACGCCTATCGTGTCTTCGACAAGGTGTCCGACCTTGTTGAAGTAGCACGTGATGTAGTGTTCGATGAATCTAACGGCTCACAAGTGGAGCAGGTTGATAAGTGTGTGCTAGATAAAGAGGAAGCTCCATATGAAGCACTGAAGAAAATGGGACTTGGTGATATCTTACCACAAGAGAAAACATTCGACTCAAATGCACAAGATGAACCTCAACATGGAGGCAATGATCAAGGGGGAGCTCTTGCACAAGATCAAGAGGAGGAAGATCAAAAAGATCAGGACAATCATGGAAACAATGATCTAGGGGGAGACAATGCACATGAAGATAATGAAGAACAAGCAACTACACAAGCTCCACACCCAAGAGTACACCAGAGCGTGCAAAGAGACCACCCTGTCAACAATATCATTGGAGATATTGCTAAGGGAGTAACTACTAGATCTCGAGTTGCAAATTTCTGTGAATCCTATTCTTTTGTGTCTGTTCTGGAACCATACAGGGTAGAAGAAGCCTTAAGGGATCCAGACTGGGTGATTGCAATGCAAGAGGAGCTAAACAACTTCAAGAGAAATGAAGTATGGGAGCTGGTGGAGAGACCAAAGGCGAACATAGTTGGAACCAAATGGGTCTTTCGGAACAAGCAAGATGAACATGGAGTAGTAACAAGAAATAAGGCAAGACTGGTGGCCAAAGGTTATTCTCAGGTCGAAGGTTTGGACTTCGATGAAACTTTCGCTCCTGTGGCTAGACTTGAGTCCATTCGTATTTTATTGGATTTTGCTACTCACCATAATTTTAAGCTGTATCAAATGGACATCAAGAGCGCTTTCTTAAACGACCCAATCAAGGAGGAAGTTTATGTGGAGCAGCCACCAGGATTCGAAGACCAGAAGTATCCCAACCATGTCTACAAACTGCATAAGGCTCTCTATGGCCTCAAACAAGCTCCTCGAGCTTGGTATGAGTGTCTTAGAGATTTTCTAATTCAGAATGGATTCAAAATTGGTAAAGCTGACTATACACTTTTCAGTAAACATTGTGATGATCATTTATTTGTATGTCAAATTTATGTTGATGACATTATCTTTGGATCCACTAACAAATCCTTATGTGAAGAATTTAGCAAAATTATGACAGATAGGTTCGAGATGTCAATGATGGGCGAATTAAAGTTCTTCTTGGGATTTCAAGTGAAGCACCTAAGAGAAGGTACATTTATAAGCCAAACCAAATATACACAAGACATTCTCAAGAAATTCAATATGGACAAAGCCAAGCCCATCAAGACACCCATGGCCACTAATGGACACCTCGACCTCAATGAAGATGGTCCAAATGTGGACCAAAAGGTATATCGGCCCATGATTGGATTCTTAATTTATTTATGTGCATCTAGGCCAGATATTATGCTTAGTGTTTGCTTGTGTGCAAGGTTTCAAGCTGCACCTAAAGAGGGTCACTTAGTTGCGGTAATAAGAATCCTAAGGTACCTTGTGCACACACCCAACTTGGGCCTTTGGTATCCCAAAGGATCCAAATTTAACTTGATAGGGTATTCTGATGCCGACTATGCAGGATGCAAAGTCGATAGAAAGAGCACGTCAGGGACTTGTCAGTTTCTTGGTAGGTCCCTGGTCTCTTGGTCATCTAAAAAGCAAAACTCCATTGCCCTTTCCACAGAAGAAGCAGAATATATTGCAGCCGGTAGCTGTTGCGCACAACTACTTTGGATGCAACAAACCCTCAGGGACTACGGCTACAATCTTAACCATATCCCACTTCTATGTGACAATGAAAGTGCTATAAAAATTGCACACAACCCGGTAGAGCACTCAAGAACTAAGCACATAGATATTCGTCATCATTTTCTTAGAGATCATTCATTAAAAGGTGACATTGCTATTTCACATGTTAGAACTGAAAAACAACTTGCGGATATTTTTACCAAACCATTGGATGAGAAAAGGTTTTGTGAACTTAGGAATGAACATAATATTCTTGACTCTCAAAATGTGGCTTGAAACGTTGCACACCTAGTTGAAACTTCAAATGTTACATTTTATTGCTAAAACTGCCCCTCACCTCTTTTTCTCCTAAGAAAACTAATTTTAATGAAGAAATCTTGGAATTTATGACCAATTTTTTGTGTTGATTGCTTTATGGTCATAATCACCAAGATTATTTGCAAAACTTGTCCTTGGATCACTATTAGTTATCTCTAAATACTCAGTTTTTCCAGGGACACCGGACTAGTCAGGTTTGCCACCGGACTAGTCCGGATAGTCCCTCCTTCTAGGTTTTCCAGGGGCACCGGATTAGGCCGTCCTCTGACCAGACTAGTCCGGTTGGCTGCGTATATAAGCAGCTGGCCGGCCCAAAACCGTTTCAAACCTCCCTCCACTTTGAGTTGAACCCTCACCTCTCAAACCCTAGCCCCCAAAAGTGATTTTCGAGTTGAGCCCTCAAAATCCAAGACTTCTCCGTGGGAAATCCTCCCCTCGACGATTTGATACTCCACTCCAAACTCATCCGGACAGATTCGTGCTCCTTCAACGCGAATCTTCAAATCTCGGTAAATTTCTCCCTAAAGTCAAACTCTCAACTTTTCTAGTTCTAGCTTACTTCTCTTGATTCCAAGGAAGTACATTAGCTTCAGAGATGTATTCCTTTCACTTTCATGCTCCTTTGCATCCTTAGACAGAAGTTGTGATTTTAGTTTTGTTAGGGTTCTTGTGCCAGGCCGGACTAGCCCGGCTCCCAGATACGGACTAGTCCGGTACACCGGACAAGTCCGCACTCTGAAATCGGACAAGTCCGACCTCTGACATTTGAATCCTCACATCTTCTTCATTCTTAGTTCACTCTCATCTAAATCATGAACTCCTTATTAGGCACGATGTCTTCAATCTTCGATGACAGCTCCTTCCATGTTGATGAAGAAGTTGAACGCGAAAAAGTGAAGAGAGCCAAGGAGAGGTACATGAAGAAAAGGCATGATGTAAATGTGCACTCTCCACCCTCCGATGACAACTTGCCCAAGAAAAGGAGGGTGGTTGTGAAGAAGGCCCAAGGAAAGGTTGGCGAGAGCTCCTCAGGGCCAAAGATGACTCTCAACAAAGGAAAGGGGCTTGCTAGTGGTCCCATTGGACCCCTGAAAATGAAGAACCCATGTCACTGCAACAGGCAGTGCTCAAGTAAGGATTTCACTGGAAAAGGGGGTGAGCTTGCCGATAGCTTCAGGCAGGTTAATGTGTATGATCAACCTCGGCAATGCTCAGACCCAAGATTTTGGAGCAACTTCCATGCCGACTACTACGAGCATGTGTACATGAAGATGAATAATCCCGTTGTGAAGAGTCAATGGGTGAACATTGGGTACATGCAGCCGAAGAAATATCCTGCCTTCCGTGAGGTGGTTGAGTCCCTGGAGAGGCACGGACCGAAGGAACTGTTTTCCTTTGAGAATGACTGGAACAATGAGGTCATCACCCAATTCTACTCCACCCTCCACTTTGCTCGTGGTGATGGAGACAACTCACTTGGATGACTCATGGTTCCAAGTATAGTGTTACTTATGATGAGTTTGCAAGAATTCTTCACCTTGAACACACTTTGGATCATGATCTTGTTATCCACAATTTGCAACCCTTGGAGAAGGATGAGCTCAAATTTCTCTATGACACAAGGATGCCTTATGTCCCTCCCAATATAAATTATTTGAAGCCCTTCTATGTGGTCCTCAACAGAATTTTGAGGAAGACAATAGCCCCGAAAGATGGAGATGCGGGGACTATTCAAGGAACTTTGAGGACCCTAATGAAGGTCATTGGTGGGAGGAGACCGTTCAATGTCTTTGAATACATCTACAATGACATTGTGAACATCTCAATCACTCCAAACAGATCTTGCGGGTATGCCCCGTACATCATGTACATGATTGAGAAGGTGACTGGACTTGAGTTCGTCAAGGATGTTCACCATACGGGGTTTAAACCGCAAAACTCAACCGAGTACACTCTACCTTCGGCTCCTGATGTACCTCCCTCCCCTGAAGCTGAGAGGAGGACTAAACAAACTCGGGATGTGAATGTCACAAGATCTTCAACTGCTCCTCCTAGCTCTGCACCTGCCCATGAATCCTCCGGTGGTGTGCTCAAAATGCTCACCTCTATCTTTGCCTGCTGCCGCAAGATTGAAGTCAGGCAGAAGAAGCATCAACAATATGTCAATGCCAACATCAAAGCTATATGTGACAAGCTGGAGATTGAGCCGGTGGGATCCCCGCCCGCCTTCGAGGACTCCGAGGAAGAGTCTGCTCCAGCGAATGATGATGGTGGTGGTGAAGATGAGGACCGGACCGAGACTGAAGAAGAGAGTGGCGATGAGTGATTCCACTCAATTTTTCCCTTTTTGGTGCCTTGATGCCAAAGGGGTAGAGATTGAGACTAGTAGTTTGAGACCATCTCTAGTTGGCGTCTTTATGTTTTTTTGTGATCAAGGACATGTACTTATTTTTAAAACCTTGTAATGCACTATTTCTTCTCTTATGTGTGATGCTTATTGTTGCTTGGATGATTATCTCTATGCTCATTATTGATTACCTTTACTTCATCACACCTTGTTGATCACACACCTATTAGGCACCCCACCATAAGGTGTGTGCATATGTGAGAAGCTTTTTGTGTACTTATCTTTATTCTCATATGTGCACCTTATGAAAATCTAGATTTTATTCTCAATTGTGATATCTCAAATGGTTGTCATCAGTCACCAAAAAGGGGGAGATTGTAAGTGCATCTAGGATATCCCTTGTGGGTTTTGGCTAATTGATGACAAACATATGAGATCCTAATGAATCCACTGAGATGATTGCAGGACAAACAAGTGAAACAGCTCGATGCACACAAAAAGGTGAAAAATGAAGTGGTGTTCAAAGAAAGATACTTTGATGATGCTTGGAAGACCAAATTAGATTTTGAATGTATAGGGAGTGTACGAAAGACACACTCCAAGATCTCACAACTTCGCGCGAGGGTAAGGGATTAAAATTAATCTAACTTTCACAAAGCACTGGACTACTCCGATCATGGACCGGACTAGTCCGTTCATCTTTCTGGAATCTCACTTATTGGGAGACCGGACTAGTCCGTGCATCCACCGGACTAGTCCGTTGATGTTTCTGGAGTCTCTCTTATTGAGGGACCGGACTAGTCTGTTGTACCACCGGACTAGTCCGTTGTACCACCGGACTAGTCCGTTGAACTTTCTAGAATCTCCCATTCGTGGAGATTGGACTAGTCCGCGGACTAGTCCGTTGAACTTTCTGGAGTCACCTTCACACAGCACCAGACTAGTCCGAGCTTGGACCGGACTAGTCTGGCAGACTTTCTGGACTTCAAAATGCACTGAGACCGGACAAGTCCGGACTTGCACCGGACTAGTCCGGTGTTAGGGTTTTTCAATGGCTACCTTTTGGAAACGCTATAAATAGAGAGTCCACAGCTTTCCTATTAACACACACGTCGAATACTGATCAAAGAACAAACCCTAGCGCCGCCACTTCATCCCAGGAGCCCAAAACACATCTCCCCACACATCTAAAGTGCAAAAAGGTGAAATCAATTTAACACTTGGATTCGGGATTGGGAGATCGTCGTTCTTTCATTGCGAGCTCTTGGGGTTTGATCTTTCTACACTCATACTCTGCATTGTAATACTTTTGAGTGTATTTGATCACTTGTTTTGTTATAATTCTCGTGGGAGCCCTCAACGTGTAAGGTTGCCCCACCAACTTGGTGATTACCCATGATAGTGGAATCAAGTCGGCCTTCGTGGTGACTTGAAGAGGGAAAGGGTTGGAGACCCGGCTCTGTGTGAGATTCCTCAATGAGGACGTAGATCTCGTGGTGAGATCGAACCTCGGGAAAAATTCGTGTGTCTTGCGCCTTATTTCATTTAAACTTTGTTCACTAGATCACTTAAGTGCTAAAACATCAACCTAAGGCAATTTTAAGTTTTAACTGCATTCTTATATTAATCTCAAATAAAAATATCAGTTGTTCTCATTTCCGCTGCTAAAAGATATTTAGTTTCCCATATAACACCTGATCAACACACATATTTCTTGCACACCAGACAAGTCCGCCCACACGACCAGACTAGTCTGGCCAACCAAGTTTTGACGATTCTATTAAGTGTGCAGGGAATTCAAAAGGCCTATTCACCCCCCATCTAGGCCACATTCAATTGGTATCAGAGCAAAGTTCTCCACCAACGAGACTCACATCTCGAAGAGATCAATGGCCTCTGAGAAGAACAACGATATCTCGAAGATGAACATTAATGAGGAGGAACAAGAAACTAAAGCTTTTGATGTGCTGAAAGAGAGCCCACACGATGATGAAGAAGTGCGACAATTAAAGGCACTTCTAAGAAACAAACTGCTAGGACAAAAGGGAAAAGAAGAAGAGAAGACGACGGGGAGTGGTCATCACGACTACTCCCGACAGCATTACAACTACAACCGTCTCAATTCAAACAATCATTATCTTTCCATTCCTATGGGAAAACCTCCACAGTTTGACGGAAGCGACTGTACAATGTGGAAGTACAACATGAAGATGCATCGAATATCCCTAAATCCTAGTCTGTGGCACATTGTTTGCACTGGCATAGACATCCCGGACACAGATGAAGAACTCACCCCAGAACAAGAACAAGAGATTCACAGAAATGCACAAGCCGTCGCCGTGATCACATCATCACTAAGAAGAGAGGAATTCACCAAGATTGATGGCTTAGAATGTGCAAAGGAAATCTTGGATACACTCAAGACAGCTCACGAAGGAAATAGATCGGTTCGTGAAGCAAAAATCGAAATGCTTGAAGGAGAGTTGGGGAGATTTGCTATTGAAGAAGGCGAATCACCTCAAGACATGTACAACCGGATGAAGGAACTCATCAACAAAATACGTGCCTATGGAAGTAAGAAATGGACGGATCACGAGGTAGTCAAGATAATGATGTGGGGACCGGAGTCCACACATCCGAGGATCTCATTGGGTGGTGCCATGCGATGCGGCACCTAACAGCACACACGAAAAGGATACCAAAACATATAAAGTTTTCATTTCATAATAAGAAGAGTTTACAAAAGAGTGTACCACAGAAGTACACACGCAGCGGAAAATACATACTCATAATCTCACCTAACTAAGCAGGAGAGAAGGCGTCCATACCCTAGGACGATTCTCACTAGCAACATGAAGAACATTTAGCAGCGGCGCGGTTCACATGAGATTTTATCTCGACACCTCGAGTCTCATATATAACCTAAACAGCAGAAATAAAACTAATACCTGCAAAAATCGTTAAAGCGCAAACGTGAGCATAAGGCTCAGCAAGACTTAACCGTCTCACTAGACATATACAGGGTGAATACTAAGCATAGGTAAGGAATGGCATAAAAGACTCGCCTACAAGTGGATCCTTATAATCATGTATTAAGTAGCAAATGACATTCTCCAAGCACGGCACATCATGGGCTCCACAATCAAACAAGAAACGCTTTACCGATGATATGACATGCTCAGAGCACATAATGCTATTACAGCTAAAGTATGGGGAAATTGTAAACTTTTAATTTTGCTATCTCTAAATCATACAAGGTTGCAAAGTAATTATAATTCAATACAATATGATTTTCTGGCTTCTTTAGTATTTACTACGTCACGGCACAGTGAACAAGTGGTACTCTATTACTGCGAGGGACAGTGATTGCAATCAGGACACACCCGGACAACACGACACATACGTCGTTCGGAAGTGTCAGCGAGCACACCTGTACCTACATAACACTTCAGTACTAGGCGTATATGGCCACCTGTCACAAGAAACTCGAACGTCGAGCCCGTCTCACCTCCGCGAACAGAAGGTTTCCACACGGAACACCTCATGTGTCCGCCGACCGATTTACACCTTACTGTCCTCAGCCCACCCCTATCGATGGTGAGTTAATGGGCCTCGACACCCCAGTTACAAAGTTAAATCAGTTTATTGGATTCCATATGTCCATTATATTGCCAGTACAATTCAAGCTTGTCCGAAGGGGCCGCATACAGACGAGCCTTAATCTACACAGGCAGGGTTATGCGACCGAGACTCAATTCTTGCCGCTTCCTATCCATTCCCTGCCCAGTCTCCATTTCATTATAGTATGCCATTTTCTATCTAACCAATCCTGTGAGATATGTCCTACATCTCTCGTGAGTAGATTCCAACTACTCGATTTCTACAGGATTTCCTATGCATTAGCAAGGCAGTTACTACAGTTCAAATTGTAACTCGTTCCAACCAATCCCTGGGATTTTTGGTCATGCAAGTGGATTATCAAACACCTTATACGTAATGCACAATATCAACTGAAGACGTAAGTGAATAAAACTGGAAAACTTTGAAAAGCTCTTAAATGCAAACCGGGGCTTGCCTTAGTTTGCGACTCGAATAAATGTCAATTGTTAGGGCTTGGTCTTCCTCCGGAGAACCTGCCATGGAACTTCAGTGGGAACACCTTGGCCTTCTCCTCCAAGTGAAGCTCCTCGTCGATCACCTACCATCACATTTCCTATCGGCATGATATGCATATAAGTAAGTAATACAAGGAACCACTAGAGTTAAGAAGATTGTGTACTCTTTAGGAACGACAAGATTGACTAAGAGGAACAAACATGCCTCTATTGTGTGGATAAACAAAGGATGACTAAAGGTGTCATAATAGTGTCAAGATAAGCATTGAAAGGTGCAATGTAATGACACATCGCGATTTAGCACTCGACACTTGGAGCTATGCCGCTCAAAGAGTGATAAGGTAGAATGGTGAAGAAGCATTACTGGACTACGTGATGTAAGGAAGGCTAAGCGATCAAGGTGGAGCATTGAAAGCTTAAGGCATGAGTGAACTGTGCAACAAGAGGTTGTGACTTAGAAGTCGACCAATGAAGTTACACAAACTCATTAGGGAGTAAACCTAATTACGTGACAAGTATGGTCGCAGGGTTCTGATAAGGATGAACCTGGGTGAAACCCTAGCGACACTTGGGAGTGAAGTGAGGTCAACATTCTTTGGACTTAAGATGTCATAACGAGCCTTGTTAACCTGACGTGAGTACCGAGACAACATTGAAATGACTTTTTGGTAAAGTAGTTTCTACGGCAAGCTTCTTGAGCATCGTTCAAGTGCTTACACGACGACACTAATGTAGTGTCTCCCGCAAGCTTGTCCAGGTGAGCTCGGTAAGCTCTTGGGACATAAACATGATGCGAGACCTTACCGTGAAGGCATGCTTTGCCATCTCGAGAAGATCGTCTTAGCGACATCCACATCAACCCGGACTCGTCAATGGGGTGAGCGGAAAATCTCGAACACCACCTTGTGAGTCTTAAGGCTAGTGATGTCGACTCGATCGTCGGCAAGTGACTCGACGAAACTGCTGTCGATGAAGTGGTACACCAAGTTAACCAATCCTGTGATCGTCTAAGGAACATCCTCGAGACAACCAAGGAACTCTTATCCAAGGTTCCCCTTGGTGTAGTTCTCCTTGTTGGTCGCAACGTTCTTGCATACCTCTACCCCAGGTCATCGGTGATCACAGAACCACTTGGTTTGACCTAGAAGACATTTCATCAAGCACCCTGGCAACACCCAGGACTCGACGAGTCTCGCAATGACTAAACCTAATTTGGCTTGACAACCATCATCCGACGAGTCGTGCTTGTGTTTCAGCACCACACTCATCACAGGCATCCTTCATTTCGATGCCCAGGCACGATGATGGCTCGGAACGTCACGACGACGTCATGTGGTCAACGACGTCAACGAGGCTCATGGTAGAGCATCACGAGCACGCACGGACATGCCAACGTGATACAAACGACAAAAGAGGTCAACTTAGGGATTTCTATTGGAATGATATCAATGCAAAAACTGGACGTACGACTTGATGACACATGTGTATCATTAGCGATCACAACGAACAGACTTCGGTGATGTCAAACAAGGCATTTTAGGGCAAGGCTCACCTTGTAGGCATCTCGCTGAATGTCTTGGGTGTGTTCTTGATTTCGTCGCTTCATCACCGTTAAAAGGGTATCTTGGCACTTAGGCTTGTCGGTCGCAACATAATCCTACCCTTGCATCACAGACTAGTTCCAAACATCAACAAAGTTGGTGCTTTCCTCGTGAACATTTCATCGAACACCTAGGCTGCAGTCACTAATCTAATCAATCTTGCACAATTCAAAACTAACCTTGGACCCATTTTCGTCGCCGTTGCATCATCAATGTGTTCCCGAATCATGTGCATCACATACATAACTTGCTTCATTACTGGGACACTGCCACAGCTCAAAACGTCGTGATGACGCCATGAAGGTGATAGCATCGGGACAGCATAAGTCAAACTGACACGAGCACACACACAGACTTGTTGGTGGCGCATAGGTGGACTTGGAAAGCAGCGAGGGAGGACGACGAGCACCGCACTGACCATGGCGCTGGGCAGGTGGGCAGGGTGCAGCACAACTGATGTCGCTGTGGGCATGGCACGCGTGGTGCTCGCAGCCGGCGTGGACGCAGGGAGCGCGCACGATGTGGCTCGCGCAGTGAGGCGCGATGAGGAGCGATTAACATCGCGGCAGCGTGGAGAGAGACGAGCAGGGCATGGGAGAAACAAGACGGTGACCAGGGCATGCGGCTGATGGGGAGGAACGAGGGCAGCGGTGTTGTGCCAAGGTGTGCTGGCGGAGCTGGGCGCGAGCATGGTGGCTGGGCGCGGAGAAGCACTGCGCGCGGTGGTGATGGGGCGGCGCGCATGGCGGTGCTGGGCAGTGGATATGAGCGGCGGCCAGGAGGCAGGCGGACGGCGGCGCGGTGTCGAGCGGTGTCGTGAGTGGCCGAGCGTGCGGCCAGGAGCATGGTCGGCGAGCAGGGAGGCGACCGGACGCGGAGGAGGCGCACGGGGCAGCGGACCTGGAGGTGGCGGCGCGAGTTGCCGTGGGGGCGGGGCAAGCCGGCGGCCGGGAGGTGCTGGAACCGAGGCGGCGGAGCGCACGGGCACTGGGGGCGGCCGCCGGGGAGGCAGGGCGAGCAGCAGGCACGGGCAGAGCCGACGAGGAGGAGGCGCGGCGCTGGCTGCGGGAGCCGGTGGCCGGACGGGGTCGGGAGGGAGAGCGAAGGCGCGAGGAACAAGAAACGGGGTCGGGCGCGGTGATAAGGACGGATTTGCATCGCGGTGGCACTGCATGCGTCTCGGTGTCACGCTGAGGCAGTGCCGACCTGACCATTGGGGACCACTCGTGGGACCCACTCTCTTCTCCCTTCTCTTTTCAAAATTCAGATAGAGCTAGCAAAGATGCTTCAAAAATAGTGAACTTTGGCCCAATGACCAAATAAAATGTGAAGAATTTTATGGTGCAATCAGATTTCAAAACTGAGCAAGTTGAATTTGAACTCAGGTTTGAATTTGAATTCAAGTGGTGATACATGACTCAAGGAAATAAATAGTAGATTAGGTTCAATAATCTTGAAACTTTGAAGTTAACCTTTTTGAACCATAAGGGACCTCAGGAAAAATTTGGAGTTGATTCGGACAAGGTTGAGCGCAAAGTTTAAATTTGAACTCGACGTTGATTAAACTCTTAGTACGTGTCCAATAAATGGGAAACGTTCTTCAAAAATTTTGAAACTTTACCGAGAGTCTATTTGGAATATTAGAAGGTCAAGGAAAAATTTATAGCCGTAGATTTGAATTTTTGTGAATGTCTCATTTTAGGGTTGGAATTATTCCTTTTTCTTCTTATCTATTTTGTTTTCTTTTCTCCTTTAATTCTTCGTTGAAAATGTGAATACTGGGAAATTAAGGATTTTACACCTTAAGTGCCAAAATACAATAGCAAACATGTGCTATATGTAAAATTTTAACAAGTTCCTATTTCTAGTGAACATGGGTCAACTCATATGATTCATGTGAGTTTATATTTCCAAGTCCACTTTTCAAAAATTTTAAGTTCGCATTCTTGCATTTTTGTTGTTCCGAAAAGAGGGCTTTTACAATCTTTCCCCCTTAAAGGAATCTCGTCCCGAGATTCTAACAAGTAGAATAACAGAAACGATGAGGGAACGATCCGTAAAAGAGGGTCATTGACTAAGGAAAATGGCAATGCCCTTAAAGACTTGGGTTCTACAAAATAGTGATTACCTTCAGGCATCTTAAGAAATTCTAAAGTTTGCCTCAGGTGATTCTAGTCTTTAGGGTGATAACCTTGACAGGATGCTCGACATGATGATATCACGTCGTAAAGCTCTCACGTCTGGTACTGATCCTTTATTGTTGTACTCTTACACTGACATGACATCTTGTCCTGTCCTAGTCTTGACATGAAGAATCAACACTTGTTCTTTGCTTCTCTAAGTTACCATGACAGTTTAAAACTATCTGTGCATTGATTCTTGGTTGCTTGCTTGGTCTTGCATAGGTCCTTATAACTTAATGTGGTATTTCCCCTGTCATGAGTTAAGATGGTTTACGAGGTTAAACAACAATCATTAACCTCGTTTGATGTTTAGTCAACCATAGGATTCCTTAGCTGTAACATACGAGTAGCAAAGCACTCAACATTCTTATGTGGGCAAAACCGCAGGAATACTGAAGATATGGTGACTACAAGATTTTCGGGTATATCAACATCTTTAAACAATAGAAATAGAAAATGAGGACCCTTTGCGGTGGCACACGAGGATTTAAAGATTCAGCATCCTCATATGTTTCAACACAGCAAAGAACCCAATCATATGGTAACTACAAGGTTCTTGGAGTATCAAGGTTACCATATACCAACGCAAGATCTTAGATGGACCCAAAGAGTTTCACGAGGTTGACAATCGAACGGTATCCTCGCGAGGAAGGAGATTTCATGGATTTTACAAGGTTGATCATCGAACTGATGACCACTCGATGACGAACGGTATAGTTGCGACAATCAAGGTACTTGAACCTAACAAGTCAAGGATGGAAGTCCAAGTGTTTGTTTAGTTGCAAGTAATCAAGGCGATTTGAGTTTCAACAAGTCAAGGACAAGGACTCCACTGTGTTTTAGTCACAAGGTGTTAAGTTGTTTCCCTTGTGCCACTCAATATAATGAAACAAGTCGAAGGCGTTGCGAATGATAAAGTTGATCACAACTCAAAATTGTGAGACACAACGTAGGTATTTGAATGGGGTCATATATTCTTGCTCAAAACTCACTGGTAATTACATTTCATGATGCATCACAAGTGGAATAATGTTATGCATTAATGATGCAATGCTGGCCAGCTAGAAATGTAGACGGTATGATGCATTCATTATTATGCTTTGAGCAAAAATAGATAAGACAATCCAAACACAGTCAGAAGTATCCCAATTACAGGAGGATTGAATAAACTTGGTCATGAAAGGCGCTAGACAAGACTTGCTACTTTCCTATCTCGACCAAGTTTGATGGTTTCAAGGTAAAAGTATTAGCAAGGAATGGTGAGGTTCATCTCAAGGCAACGGAATGTACAAAGTGGAACAAAGTGATTGAACTTCTTGTTGATCAGAAGTTCCCTAAAGCTTGTTAATCACAACTTACAGGTAGTTGCGGTTCCTTAACAAAGGGTCAGGTTTTTCATCTCGTAGTTTTCTTAAAGTACTATGTCTAGCCCTTAAAAGGTGCGGCAGGGTTACCTTCAGAAGTTGCAAAGAGAGTAACCTTTGAAGAGTAAGGTTCTCATCACTTCCGTAGGTTGCACGAAGTGGTTGACAAGGTACTGTGCTAGGCACGACCTTGGTTAGTGATCCACGTTCTTGCTAAAGAATCTCCAGCTCATACTACTCACATATGGCTTCTCGTCTCAGAGGCGGAAGCAAGGGAGTGGTTTAGCGTGAAGAATCAACTGACTTCTTTAACTCGATGATAGAGTTCCACAAGAAATGGGGTTCTAGGTGATCCGTTACTTAAGCTTCTCATTGACTCAATGAGTCAATGCTGTACTCGGTCCTACTTACTTGAGCATTGCTTCCAACACGTTGGTTCGGTGTCGATGTACCTTGGTATGACACCTAGGTGAACATATCACTTTGATTACTAGGTGCACTCCTTCCCCCTTATGGTTCAAGCTAGGTAAGCGAGAAACTTACCCCCAAACGATCCTTACGGGGAGGGTCGTCGACTAATGGAAATGCAACACATGCTCAATACACCCTTAAAGTGTGAGGTGCACGGTTGCCTAATTAGAACACTAATCATGAGCAACCGAGCCAAAGAGATTTGATTGATTTTAATACTCAACTCTAATGGTAATTATTGTTGAATCACAACACCAGGGATGTTATGAAACTCCTCAAGTTGAACTCGAGAACCAAATCCATAATCACCCTAAAGGGTCATCACCCGATTAAATCCTGGTGGAGGATGAATAGCTTGAATGCAACTTCGATTTTGGCCAAGTAAATGGCAAAATCAGATCTTGAGGTGAACAACAAAGTTAAAGTACACTTCAAGACATTTCCAAAAAGTATTGGTTTGCCTCTAGATCATCTCTGGTTTGCATGTTATGCAATTTTGAAGTTAGCAGATTTCTCTGCACTTTCAGCAGAATCTGCTTAAACAGTAGCAGTTTTGATCTAAAGTTTTCAGGCTTTTCTGATCCAAATCTTGAAATATTCTTATTTACAAAGTTGTATACCATGTAATAATATTTCCAGAATGTACTTACTTGTCTTCATATCAGTTCTGGTTCAAAAGATATGAATTTTTGAAGTTGGGTAAAATTTTCAGTATTGAGAATTGAATTCAGTTCAGATTGACCACTCTGTATTCAAACTCGATTTGGAATAGGTAGATGACCGATTCAGGTCTGGAGCTAATTACAAAAATTGTAGCCGACTCTCTACCCTTTCCAACGGTTACTCGCGCGACACCATTGGATCAAGGGTCTGCGAGTTATGGATTAAATTCAGAGGTGTACAGATTGCTGTCCAGTTTGGGTATGCCTGGACAGTCTCTGTGATTATCCAAATTTCACCCACCTAAAAAAAGGATTTTGGTCTTGAACTGAATAGAGAACTTGTAAAGGACTTCCAAAACTTTACAAGGAGTACTTACTTGCCCTCGTAGCATTTCGGGTTGAGAAGATATGGCATTTGGAAGTTGATAGTTTTTCTGAAAATTTGGACAGCACCTCCTTTGTTTAAGGCTGATTTTGTCCACAATTTTCAGCTATACCAACATCAATATTTGCAAAAGTAATACATATCAAACTTGTTGCATACATTCTCAGGATCCCAGAAATGTAAAATACGAAGCCATTCGATAAGTCTACTAGGAATTATAATCGAAACAGTAACTGAATAGGTAACGGTCCATATTCTGAACTGTTTCGACACCTTAAATGATACTTCCATTTAGACTTGGTCATTGCGAGTTTTAGCCTTTGTGTTGAATAGGAAGTTGATAGAGGACTCTTTAAGCTTTCTATACATGTATAAACATGAATAGTTTGCATTTCTAGTTTAAGAGTTATGCCATTCAAAGTTCAGAATTTTTCTGACTGTTTCAGATAGCACCTATATACATGTACTATCTTCAACTCCAGTTTCTAATTAGTTTTAAACTGAATTTGGGGTAACATTGAATAATAAAGTTGTAGAATAGCCATTCCCTTTTCCAGAAATGTATCCTAATGGAATAGAAGAGCTTTCTTCAAGGAAATATGACAAAAGTTCAGATACTGTCTTGTACAGTTTCAGAACAGCAGTTGCAGTGGTTATGGTGCATTTTCATCACCATATAAAGGTCTTTTGGCTTGGAGATCAATAGAAAACTTATAGAAGACTTCAAATGCTTTTCAAAAAGTATTCAATTGCATTCATAGCCCTCCAGGTTGAAGATATATGGATTTTTGAAGTGGAACAATCGGTTCAGGTTTTAAAATTTATTTTGATAGATCATGGTTGTTTATAGCTGATTTGGGCACTGATTTTCAGATGGATAACCTCACAATTTGACAGCAAGTCCCAATACAAACTTGTTGCGCCAGTCGCAAGGTTTCCGGAAATGTTTTGCACGAAGCTATCCGACGATTCTACGAAGAGGTATGGTCGAAACCGTAACGGTATGCAGAACTGTCCGCTAAGTGTTCAGATTCGATAAAATGTGGAGCTTCGAGTCTTTCGCCGAGTTCCATGAGAATGCTGACCGCAAGTTCAATGGAAAGGTTGTAGAGGACTCTACACTTTCCAACAAGATAGTTTAGACCTTCATTTGTGAAGTCTACAAAGAGTTATGGTCAAAATGCCGAGGCTAGTTCATTAGATCAAGGAGGTGAAGAAATGCTAGTTTCTAATGATTTGGACGAGTTTCTCCAGTGTTGTTCTGTCCAACTCGTCCAAAGAGAAATCGTCGAGGACCTGAAGATCTTCATACTCCATATAGCGTACTATTATGTGCTATGAAGTTGAACTAGAAGCATCTCTTGACAAAAGCGAGCTAGATTCCGTCAAGAGTACACAAAAGCCTTAATCTTCATCCTCCTTCGCATTGCACTAACCATGTCGAAACTTTGACCCAAAACTTACCAGCAACTGGTAGTTGGATCTTTCAAGATGATAATGAAGCCATTTCTTTCGTGGGGGATGGTCAAAGTATCAAGTGGGATACTGACGGTACTACGTGCTTTACTAAAAGAAAAGTCTAACCCGGTATATCCAGATACATCTAGAGGTGGTCCTAATATCGATCACTCGCAAATGTATTCTACACGGGTCGCTACCGGAGTTAGTGTACCTGCAGAAGACAAACAATCCCCTTTCATACCTTCACACCTCAGGGGCGGCACGGGGAAACACGACAGGCAGTCACAATAATATATATGAAAGTAAATACATACGACTCTGGTGTGAGTCGCCCTCGAGCGAAGTCATGTCTCGAGGTACATGGCTGTAAATACGTCTGTACAGCAAAGACTCCTGTACGAACTGGCTTATACACGCTCGGGCATACGTGTTTCGCATGATCCCATAGAACATGAATAGTTCTAGAGATGCATACTATCAGGTTATACACCACCCGACGGGGGCTCCCACTAATTTTGTGTCACGCTGGGGTACCGCGTGTCATATGTTCTCAGAAACATGGAAAGTTTCAGAGACTCATATTGACTTTCCGTGCTAAGCCACGGAAATTTCACATACCACATCTCGTATGCAGAGTTTACCGAGATTGATCTGCTCTCGACGGCGTACCTTACCTCTTACCTTGACGACGGAGCATCGTTACAGAATTAATATAACAAGTTAGTTCATCACCTTTATAACTTATACTAGTAATAGTCCTTAGTGGGCACATAGCTAATCCTCACTTTACTACTTCGGAGTTTTCAAAAATAGGCTCTTTTCGAGCGTGCTATTCCCAATGAAGCTCTGATACCATGTCTGTGGGGACCGAAGTCCACACATCCGAGGATCTCATTGGGTGGTGCCGTGCGATGCGGCACCTAACAGCACACACAAAAAGGATACCAAAACATATAAAGTTTTCATTTTATAATAAGAAGAGTTTACAAAAGAGTGTACCACAGAAGTACACACACAGCGGAAAATACATACTCATAATCTCACCTAACTAAGGAGGAGAGAAGGCGTCCATACCCTAGGACGATTCTCACTAGCAACATGAAGAACATTCAGCAGCGGCGTGGTTCACATGAGATTTTATCTCGACACCTCGAGTCTCATGTATAACCTGAACAGCAGAAATAAAACTAATACCTGCAAAAATCGTTAAAGCGCAAACGTGAGCATAAGGCTCAGCAAGACTTAACCGTCTCACTAGACATATGCAGGGTGAATACTAAGCATAGGTAAGGAATGACATAAAAGACTCGCCTACAAGTGGATCCTTATAATCATGTTTTAAGTAGCAAATGACATTCTCCAAGCACGGCACATCATGGGGTCCACAATCAAACAAGAAACGCTTTACCGATGGTATGACATGCTCAGAGCACATAATGCTATTACAGCTAAAGTATGGGGAAATTGTAAACTTTTAATTTTGCTATCTCTAAATCATACAAGGTTGCAAAGTAATTATAATTCAATACAATATGATTTTCTGGCTTCTTTAGTATTTACTACGTCACGGCGCAGTGAACAAGTGGTACTCTATTACTGCGAGGGACAGTGATTGCAATCAAGACACACCTGGACAACACGACACATACGTCGTTCGGAAGTGTCAGCGAGCATACCTGTACCTACATAACACTTCAGTACTAGGCGTATATGGCCACCTTTCACAAGAAACTCGAACGTCGAGCCCGTCTCACCTCCGCGAACAGAAGGTCTCCGCACGGAACACCTCATGTGTCCGCCGACCGATTTACACCTTACTGTCCTCAGCCCACCCCTATCGATGGTGAGTTAATGGGCCTCGACACCCCAGTTACAAAGTTACATCAGTTTATTGGATTCCATATGTCCATTATATTGCCGGTACAATTCAAGCTTGTTCGAAGGGGCCACATATAGATGGGCCTTAATCGACACAGGCAGGGCTATGCGACCGAGACTCAATTCTCGTCGCTTCCTATCCATTCCCTGCCCGGTCTCCATTTCATTATAGTATGCCATTTTCTATCTAACCAATCCTGTGAGATATGTCCTACATCTCGCGAGTAGATTCCAACTACTCGACTTCTACCGGATTTCCTATGCATTAGCAAGGCAGTTACTACAGTTCAAATTGTAACTCGTTCCAACCAATCCCTAGGATTTTTGGTCATGCAAGTGGAGTATCAAACACCTTATACGTAATGCAAAATATCAACTAAAGACGTAAGTGAATAAAACTGGAAAACTTTGAAAAGATCTTAATGCAAACAGGGGCTTGCCTTGGTTTGCGACTCGAATAAATGTCAATTGTTAGGGCTTGGTCTTCCTCCGGAGAACCTGTCATGAAACTTCAGTGGGAACACCTTGGCCTTCTCCTCCAAGTGAAGCTCCTCGTCGATCACCTACCATCACATTTCCTATCGACATGATATGCATATAAGTAAGTAATACAAGGAAACACTATAGTTAAGAAGATTATGTACTCTTTAGGAACGACGAGATTGACTAAGAGGAACATGCATGCCTCTGTTGTGTGGATAAACAAAGGATGACTCAAGGTGTCATAGTAGTGTCGAGATAAGCACTAAAAGGTGCAATGTAATGACACATCGTGATTTAGCACTCGACACTTGGAGCTATGCCGCTCAAAGAGTGATAAGGTAGAATGGTGAAGAAGCATTACTGGACTGCGTGATGTAAGGAAGGCTAAGTGATCAAGGTGGAGCATTGAAAGCTTAAAGCATGAGTGAACTGTGAAACAAGAGGTTGTGACTTAGAAGTCGACCAATGAAGTTACACAAACTCATTAGGGAGTAAACCTAATTACGTGACAAGTGTGGTCGCAGGGTTCTGATAAGGATGAACCAGGGTGAAACCCTAGCGACACTTGGGAGTGAAGTGAGGTCAACATTCTTTGGACTTAAGACGTCATAACGAGCCTTGTTAACCTGACGTGAGTACCGAGACAACATTGAAATGACTTTTTGGTAAAGTAGTTTCTACGGCAAGCTTCTTGAGCATCGTTCAGGTGCTTACACGACGACACGAATGTAGTGTCTCCCGCAAGCTTGTCCAGGTGAGCTCGGTAAGCTCTTGGGACTTAAACATGATGCAAGACCTTACCGTGAAGGCATGCTTTGCCATCTCGAGAAGATCGTCTTAGCGACGTCCACATCAACCCGGACTCGTCAATGGGGTGAGCGGAAAATCTCGAACACCACCTTGTGAGTCTTAAGGCTAGTGATGTCGACTCGATCGTCGGCAAGGGACTCGACGAAACTGTCGTCGATGAAGTGGTACACCAAGTTAACCAATCCTGTGATCGGCTACGGAACATCCTCGACACAACCAAGGAACTCTTATCCAAGGTTTCCCTTGGTCTAGTTCTCCTTGTTGGTCGCAACATTCTTGCATACCTCTACCCCAGGTCATCGGTGATCACTGAACCACTTGGTTTGACCTAGAAGGCATTTCATCGAGCACCCTGGCTACACCGAGGACTCGACGAGTCTCGCAACGATTAAACCTAATTTGGCTTGACAACCATCGTCCGACGAGTCGTGCTTGTGTTTTAGCACCACACTCATCACAGGCATCCTTCATTTCGATGCTCGGGCACGATGATGGCTCAGAACGTCACGACGACGTCATGTGGTGAACGACGTCGACGCGGCTCATGGTAGAGCATCACGAGCATTCACGGACATGCCAACGTGATACAAACGACAAAAGAGGTCAACTTAGGGATTTCTATTGGAATGATATCAATGCGAAAACTGGATGTACAACTTGACGACACATGTGTATCATTAGTGATCATGACGAACGGACTTCGGTGATGTCAAACAAGGCATTTTAGGGCAAGGATCACCTTGTAGGCATCTTGCCGAATGTCTTGGGTGTGTTTTTGATTTCGTCACTTCATCACCGTTAATAGGGTATCTTGGCACTTAGGCTTGTCGGTCGCAACATAATCCTACCCCTGCATCACAGACCAGTTCTAAACATCAACAAAGTTGGTGCTTTCCTCGTGAACATTTCATCGAACACCTAGGCTGCAGTCACTAATCTAATCAATCTTGCACAATTCAAAACTAACCTTGGACCAATTTTTGTCGCCGTTGCATCATCAATGTGTTCCCGAATCATGGGCATCACATACATAACTTGCTTTGTTACCAGGACACTGCCACAGCTCAGAACGTCGTGATGACGCTATGAAGGTGATAGCATCAGGACAGCATAAGTCAAACCGACACGAGCACACACACGGGCTTGTTGGTGGCGCATAGGTGGACATGGAAAGCAGCGAGGGAGGACGACGAGCACCGCACTGACCATGGCACTAGGCAGGTGGCCAGGGTGCAGCACAACTGACGTCAGTGTGGGCATGGTGCGCGTGGTGCTCGCAGCCGGCGTGGACGCAGGGAGCGCGTACGGTGTGGCTCGCGCGGTGAGGCGCGATGAGGAGCGACCAACATCGCAGCAGCGTGGAGAGGGACGAGCAGGGCATGGGAGAAAAAAGACGACGACCGGGGCATGCGGCTGATGGGGAGGAACGAGGGCAGCGGTGTTGTGCCAAGGTGTGCTGGCGGAGCTGGGCGCGGGCATGGGTGACCATACGCGCGGCCAGAGTGGCGGTAGGGCGTCGGTGAGGTGGGCGGCATGAGCTGGGTGGCTAGGCGCCGAGAGGCACGGCGCGCGGCGGTGATGGGGCGGTGCGCATGGCGGTGCTGGGCAGTGGATATGCGCGGCAGCCAGGAGGCAGGCGGACAGTGGCGCGGTGTCGAGCGGTGCCGTGAGCGGGCGAGCGCGCGGCCAGGAGCGTGGTCGGCGAGCAGGGAGGCGACCGGACGCGGAGGAGGCGCACGGGGCAGCGGACCTGGAGGTGGCGGCGCGAGTTGCCGTGGGGGCGGGGCAAGCCGGCGCCCGGGAGGTGCTGGAACAGAGGCGGCGGAGCGCACGGGTGCTGGGGGCGGCTGCCGGGGAGGCAGGGCGAGCAGCAGGCACGAGCAGAGATGACGAGGAGGAGGCGCGGCGCTGGCGGCAGGAGCCGGTGGCCGAACGGGGTCGGGAGGGAGAATGAAGGCGCGAGGAAGAAGAAACGGGGTCGGGCGCGGTGATAAGGACGGATTTGCATCGCGGTGGCACTGCATGCGTCTCGGTGTCACGCTGAGGCAGTGCCGACCTGACCTGTGGGGACCACTCGTGGGACCCACTCTCTTCTCCCTTCTCTTTTCAAAATTCAAATAGAGCTAGCAAAGTTGCTTCAAAAATAGTCAACTTTGGCCCAATGACCAAATAAAATGTGAAGAATTTTATGGTGCAATCAGATTTCAAAACTGAGCAAGTTGAATTTGAACTCAGGTTTGAATTTGAATTCAAGTGGTGATACTTGACTCAAGGAAATAAATAGTAGATTAGGTTCAAAAATCTTGAAACTTTGAAGTTAACCTTTTTGAACCATAAGGGACCTCAGGAAAAATTTGGAGTTGATTCGGACAAGGTTGAGCGCAAAGTTTAAATTTGAAGTCGACGTTGATTAAACTCTCAGTACGTGTCCAACAAATGGGAAACGTGCTTCAAAAATTTTGAAACTTTACCGAGAGTCTATTTGGGATATTAGAAGGTCAAGGAAAAATTTATAGCTGTAGATTTGAATTTTTGTGAATGTCTCATTTTAGGGTTGGAATTATTCCTTTTTCTTCTTCTCTATTTTGTTTTCTTTTCTCCTTTAATTCTTCATTGAAAATGTGAATACTGGGAAATTAAGGATTTTACACCTTAAGTGCCAAAATACAATAGCAAACATGTGCTATATGTAAAATTTTAACAAGTTCCTATCTCTAGTGAACATGGGTCAACTCATATGATTCATGTGAGTTTAGATTTCCAAGTCCACTTTTCAAAAATTTTAAGTTTGCATTCTTGCGTTTTTGTTGTTCCGAAAAGCGGGATTTTACAAATGATTAGAGCCTTCATGCCAAGAAATGTCACACTTTGCTCAATGATTAGAGAAAGCCCCGGGTTTCACAAAATAACTCTCGATGAGTTGTTGGGAAAGATCATAAACCATGAAATGATGGAGAAAGAGGCACAATACGTCAAAGACTTGGCCGAACTCACTTCCTCCAAAAATAAAGAGGTTGCTCTCAAAGCAACATGCCGACCCAAACTCAAAAAAGCTCATGAAGATCAAGATGATGGGCATACAAGTGACGAGAGCACCGATCTTAATGATGAATAAATGGTACTCTTTATCAAGAAGTTCAAGCGAATGATGAAAAGAAGACACGGCAACAACTCAAATGAAGGCAAAAGCAAGGATAAAGGAAAGTCCAAGGCTCGACGCACTTGCTACAACTACGGAGAGTATGGTCACTTCATGGTGGACTGCCCTTATGAAGAAAACAAAAAGAAGAAGGAAACATGACCTCAAGAAAAGAAAATTTTTAGAAAAAGAAGACAAACCCATCAAGCTCACATTGGCAAGGAGTGGGACTCGAACAACGAGTCCTCCTCCGATGAAGAAGAAGAGATGGCCACTATCACAATCAAGAAACCTACTATGAAGGCCACACTCTTTCCAAACATGGGAGGATGGGACATGAACAACCACACTTGCCTTATGGCTAAGGAAGGCAAGAAAAAGGTACGGCTCACTCCTCCTACGCTAAATTCCTCTATTGATGACTTTGACAACTCTAGTGATAATGAAGAAATGTTTAGAGGATTAAGTAAAATTGCTCTAAAGAAAATGGAAATGTTGTCGAACGAAATTTTTGAAAAGGAAGAACTTCTTGACCGACAAGAAGATATGATCATCCGTGAAAGGAAGAGATATCAAGAAGTTGAAAAGCTTCTCGAGCTTGAAAGAGAGAAGAATGAGGCTCTTGAAGTTGAGCTAGCCTTGAGTAAGGAAACTTACTCAAAGCTAGAAGACTCGCATATTGCAATCAAGGAAGAACTTGCTAACTTGTCAAAAGCTAACAAGATCCTTGAGGTGCAAGTTGAGTCGCTCAAGCAAAGTGACTCTTCATCCTCCAAGAGCTCTTCCTCCAAAGATATATGTTCGACAACAATCGGAACATGCACTTGCTCTAGTAATAAGAATATTATTTCTAATACTTCAACTTCTCATAATAGGCATGCCCCTCCAAGCGACATCTTTGACAAGGAGAAGATCAAATATGCACGCAGTGCATATATGGTCACTAGACCTCCTAATATCAAAGATGGCCTTGGTTTTGATAAGAACAAACACATGTCTACTTCCTATCATGCTAAGAATAGAATTGTCTTTGTTAAGGAAAAATCCCATGAATCTGAACCACAAATATTGTTTCATACATTTAACACTTCTTATGTTCTTATGAAAGCCAAATATGGAAAAGTCATTGCCAAATATACGGGGCCATGCCACAAGAACTTGAAAACTTGTGTGTGGGTGCCCAAGACTCTTGTGACTAACCTGAGAGGACCCAAGCAAGCTTGGGTACCTAAAACCAAGGAATAATTCTTTTTGCAGGCTTACTCCTCCGGTGGAACAAAATGGTACTTGATAGCGGGTGCACAAATCACATGACCGGAGAGAGAGGTATGTTTGTAGAGTACAAGTACAACAAGGATCAAGGTGAAGGCATATACTTCGGAGACAACAACCAATGAAAGGTCCTTGGTAGCGGTAACATTGAAATAACCTCTCAACATACCTTATCAAATGTTTTACATATAGATTCTCTAGATTATAACCTTTTGTCAATATCCCAACTATGCGACAAAGGTTACAACTGTTTATTCACTAATGAGGGTGTGACTGTTTTTAGAAGAAGCGATGGCTCGATTGCATTCAAGGGAATGTTGAAGGGCAAGCTTTATCTAGTTGACTTCAACAAAGATAAGGCCGAACTCAACAGTTTCTTGGTTGCTAAGACCAACATGGTATGGTTGTGGCATAGACGGCTAACCCATGTTGGGATGATAAATCTGCAGAAACTTCTAAAAGGTGGTCACATCCGTGGTCTTAAGGATGTGGTTTTTGAAAAAGACAGGTCGTGCAGCGCTTGTCAAGCAGGAAAACAAGTCAGAGCACCACACCCCGCCAAGAATGTGATGACTACCGCAAGACCGCTGGAACTTCTCCACATGGATCTCTTTGGTCCAGTTTCGTACATCAGCATCAGTGGTAACAAATACGGTTTAGTAATTGTTGATGATTTTTCAAGATTTACCTGGGTATTTTTCTTGTATGATAAATCAGAAACTCAGGGGATCCTCAAGAAGTTCTTGAAAAGAGCTCAGAACGAATTCTCATCAACCATAAAGAACATCAGAAGTGACAACAGAACAAAATTCAAGAACCTCCAAGTTGAGGAGTTTCTCGATGAAGAAGGGATAAAGCATGAATTCTCGGCAGCCTACTCCCCTCATCAAAATGGAGTGGACGAAAGGAAGAACAGAACATTAATCGAAATGGCGAGAACTATGTTGTATGAATACAAGACATCAGATCGATTTTGGGCAGAAGCGGTGAACACCGCTTGCCCTGCCACAAATCGACTGTATCTCCATCGACTACTGAAGAAAACTCCATATGAGCTCCTTACCGATAAAAAGCCTAATGTTTCCTATTTTAAAGTTTTTGGTTGCAAATGTTTTATTCTGAACAAGAAACAGAGGGCCTCGATGTTCGCTTCGAAGTCCGATGAAAGATTCTTGCTCGGTTATGAGTTGAATGCCTACGCCTATCGTGTCTTCAACAAGGTGTCCGACCTTGTTGAAGTAGCACGTGACGTAGTGTTCGATGAATCTAACGGCTCACAAGTGGAGCAAGTTGATAAGTGTGTGCTAGATAAAGAGGAAGCTCCATATGAAGCATTAAAGAAAATGGGACTTGGTGATATCTTACCACAAGAGCAAACATTCGACTCAAATGCACAAGATGAGCCTCAACACGGAGGCAATGATCAAGGGGGAGCTCTTGCACAAGATCAAGAGGAGGAAGATCAAAAAATCAGGACAATCATGGAAACAATGATCTAGGGGGAGACAATGCACATGAAGATAATGAAGAACAAGCAACTACACAAGCTCCACACCCAAGAGTACACCAGAGCGTGCAAAGAGACCACCTTGTCAACAATATCATTGGAGATATTGCTAAGGGAGTAACTACTAGATCTCGAGTTGCAAATTTCTGTGAATCCTATTCTTTCGTGTCTTTTCTGGAACCATACAGGGTAGAAGAAGCCTTAAGGGATCCAGACTGGGTGATTGCAATGCAATAGGAGCTGAACAACTTCAAGAGAAATGAAGTATGGGAGCTGGTGGAGAGACCAAAGGCGAACATAGTTGGAACCAAATGGGTCTTTTGGAACAAGCAAGATGAACATGGAGTAGTAACAAGAAATAAGGCAAGACTGGTGGCCAAAGGTTATTCTCAGGTCGAAGGTTTGGACTTCGATGAAACTTTCGCTCCTGTAGCTAGACTTGAGTCCATTCGTATTTTATTGGCATATGCTACTCACCATAATTTTAAGCTGTATCAAATGGACGTCAAGAGCGCTTTCTTAAACGACCCAATCAAGGAGGAAGTTTATGTGGAGCAGCCACCAGGATTTGAAGACCAGAAGTATCCCAACCATGTCTACAAACTGCGTAAGGCTCTTTATGGCCTCAAACAAGCTCCTCGAGCTTGGTATGAGTGTCTTAGAGATTTTCTAATTCAGAATGGATTCAAAATTGGTAAAGCCGACTATACACTTTTCACTAAACATTGTGATGATCATTTATTTGTATGTCAAATTTAGTTGATGACATTATCTTTGGATCCACTAACAAATCCTTATGTGAAGAATTTAGCAAAATTATGACAGATAGGTTCGAGATGTCAGTGATGGGCAAATTAAAGTTCTTCTTGGGATTTCAAGTGAAGCAACTAAGAGAAGGTACATTTATAAGCCAAACCAAATATACACAAGACATTCTCAAGAAATTCAATATGGACAAAGCCAAGCCCATCAAGACACCCATGGCCACTAATGGACACCTCGACCTCAATGAAGATGGTCTAAATGTGGACCAAAAGGTATATCAGTCCATGATTGGCTCCTTAATTTATTTTTGTGCATCTAGGCCAGATATTATGCTTAGTGTTTGCTTGTGTGCAAGGTTTCAAGCTGCACCTAAAGAGTGTCACTTAGTTGTGGTAAAAAGAATCCTAAGGTACCTTGTGCACACACCCAACTTGGGTCTTCGGTATCCCAAAGGATCCAAATTTAACTTGATAGGGTATTCCGATGCCGACTATGCAGGATGCAAAGTCAATAGAAAGAGCACGTCAGGGACTTGTCAGTTTCTTGGTAGGTCCCTGGTCTCTTGTTCATCTAAAAAGCAAAACTCCATTGCCCTTTCCACAGCAGAAGCAGAATATATTACAGCCGGTAGCTGTTGCGCACAACTACTTTGGATGCGACAAACCCTTAGGGACTATGGCTACAATCTTAACCATATCCCACTTCTATGTTACAATGAAAGTGCTATAAAAATTGCACACAACCCGGTAGAGCACTCAAGAACTAAGCACATAGATATTTGTCATCATTTTCTTAGAGATCATTCATTAAAAGGTGACATTGCTATTTCACATGTTAGAACTGAAAAACAACTTGCGGATATTTTTACCAAACCATTGGATGAGAAAAGGTTTTGTGAACTTAGGAATGAACTTAATATTCTTGACTCTTGAAATGTGGCTTGAAACGTTGCACACCTGGTTGAAACATCAAATGTTACATTTTATTGCTAAAACTGCCCCTCACCACTTTTTCTCCTAAGAAAACTAATTTTAATGAAGAAATCTTGGAATTTATGACCATTTTTTTGTGTTGATTGCTTTATGGTCATAATCACCAAGATTATTTGCAAAACATGTCCTTGGATTACTATTAGTTATCTCTAAATACTCAGTTTTTCTAGGGACACCGGACTAGTCAGGTTTGCCACCGGACTAGTCCGGACAGTCCCTCCTTCTAGGTTTTCCAGGGGCATTGGATTAGTCCGTCCTCTGACCGGACTAGTCCGGTTGGCTGCGTATATAAGCAGCTGGCCGGCCCAAAACCGTTTCAAACCTCCCTCCACTTTGATTTGAACCCTCACCTCTCAAACCCTAGCCCCCAAAAGTGATTTTCGAGTTGAGCCCTCAAAATCCAAGCCTTCTCCATGGGAAATCCTCCCCTCGACGAGTTGATACTCCACTCCAAACTCATCCGGACATATTCGTGCTCCTTCAACGCGAATCTTCAAATCTCACTAAATTTCTCCCTAAAGTCAAACTCTCAACTTTTCTAGTTCTAGCTTACTTCTCTTGATTCCAAAGAAGTACATTAGCTTCAGAGATGTATTCCTTTCACTTTCATGCTCCTTTGCATCCTTAGATAGAAGTTGTGATTTTAGTTTTGTTAGGGTTCTTGTGCCAGGCCGGACTAGTCCGGCTCCCAGATACGGACTAGTCTGGTACACCGGACAAGTCCGCACTCTGAAACTGGACATGTTCGGTCTCTGACATTTGAATCCTCACATCTTCTTCATTCTTAGTTCACTCTCATCTAAATCATGAACTCCTTGTTAGGCACGATGTCTTCAAGCTCCGATGACAGCTCCTTCCATGTTGATGAAGAAGTTGAACGCAAAAAAGTGAAGAGAGCCAAGGAGTAGTACATGAAGAAAAGGCATGATGTAAATGTGCACTCTCCACCCTCCGACGACAGCTTGCCCAAGAAAAGGAGGGTGGTTGTGAAGAAGGCCCAAGGAAAGGCTGACGAGAGCTCCTCAGGGCCAAAGAGGACTCTCAACAAAGGAAAGGGGCTTGCTAGTGGTCCCATTGGACCCCTGAAAATAAAGAAACCAAGTCACCGCAACAGACATCGCTCAAGTAAGGATTTCACTAGAAAAGGGGGTGAGCTTGCCGATAGCTTCAGGCAGGTTAATGTGTATGATCAACCTCGGCAATGCTCAGACCCAAGATTTTGGAGCAACTTCCATGCCGACTACTATGAGCATGTGTACATGAAGATGAATAATCCCGTTGTGAAGAGTCAATGGGTGAACATTGGGTACATGCAGTCGAAGAAATATCCTGCCTTCCGTGAGGTGGTTGAGTCCCTGGAGAGGCACGGACTGAAGGAACTGTTTTCCTTTGAGAATGACTGGAACAATGAGGTCATCACCCAATTCTACTCCACCCTCTACTTTGCTCGTGGTGATGGAGACAGTCTCACTTGGATGACTCATGGTTCCAAGTATAGTGTTACTTATGATTAGTTTGCAAGAATTCTTCACCTTGAACACACTTTGGATCATGATCTTGTTATCCACAATTTGCAACCCTTGGAGAAGGATGAGCTCAAATTTCTCTATGACACAAGGATGCCTTATGTCCCTCCCAATATCAATTTTTTGAAGCCCTTCTATGTGGTCCTCAACAGAATTTTGAGGAAGACAATAGCCCCGAAAGATGGAGATGTGGGGACTATTCAAGGAACTTTGAGGACCCTAATGAAGGTCATTGGTGGGAGGAGACCGTTCAATGTCTTTGAATACATCTACAATGACATTGTGAACATCTCAATCACTCCAAACAGATCTTGCGGGTATGCCCTGTACATCATGTACATGATTGAGAAGGTGACTGGACTTGAGTTCATCAAGGATGTTCACCATACGGGGTTCAACCCGCAAAAGCCCACCGAGTACACTCTACCTTCGGCTCCTGATGCACCTCCCTCCCTTGAAGCTGAGAGGAGGACTAAACAAACTCGGGATGTGAATGTCACAAGATCTTCAACTGCTCCTCCTAGCTCTCCACCTGCCCATGAATCCTCCGGTGGTGTGCTCAAAATGCTCACCTCTATCTTTGCCTGCTGCCGCAAGATTGAAGTTAGGCAGAAGAAGCATCAACAATATGTCAATGACAACATCAAAGCTATCTGTGACAAGCTGGAGATTGAGCCAGTGGGATCCCCGCCTGCCTTTGAGGACTCCGAGGAAGAGTCTTCTCCGACGAATGATGATGATGGTGGTGAAGATGAAGACCGGACCGAGACTGAAGAAGAGAGTGGCGAAGAGTGATTCCACTCAATTTTTCCCTTTTTGGTGCCTTGATGCCAAAGGGGGAGAGATTGAGACTAGTAGTTTGAGACCATCTCTAGTTGGCATCTTTATGTTTTTTTGTGATCAAGGACATGTACTTATTTTAAAACCTTGTAATGCACTATTTCTTCTCTTATGTGTGATGCTTATTGTTGCTTGGATGATTATCTCTATGCTCATTATTGATTACCTTTACTTCATCACACCTTGTTGATCACACACCTGTTAGGCACCCCACCATAAGGTGTGCGCATATGTGAGAAGCTTTTTGTGGACTTATCTTTATTCTCATATGTGCACATCTTATGAAAATCTAGATTTTATTCTCAATTGTGATATCTCAAATGGTTGTCATCAATCACCAAAAAAGGGGGAGATTGTAAGTGCATCTAGGATATCCCTTGTGGGTTTTGGCTAATTGATGACAAACATATGAGATCCTAATGAATCCAGTGAGATGATTGCAGGACAAACAAGTGAAACAGCTCGGTGCACACAAAAAGGTAAAAAATGAAGTGGTGTTCAAAGAAAGATACTTTGATGAAGCTTGGAAGACCAAATTAGATTTTGAATGTATAGGGAGTGTATGAAAGACACACTCCAAGAGCTCACAACTTTGCGCGAGGGTAAGGGATTAAAATTAATCTAACTTAAACAAAGCATCGGACTAGTCCGATCATGGACTGGACTAGTCTGTTCATCTTTTTGGAATCTCACTTATTGGGAGACCGGACTAGTCCGTGCATCCACTGGACTAGTCCGTTGATGTTTCTGGAGTCTCTCTTATTGAGTGACCAGACTAGTCCTATGTACCACCGGACTAGTCCATTGAACTTTCTGGAATCTCCCATTCGTGGAGATCGGACTAGTCCTCGGACTAGTCCGTTGAACTTTCTTGAGTCACCTTCACACAGCATCGGACTAGTCCGAGCTTGTACCGGACTAGTCTGGCAGACTTTCTGGACTTCAAAATGCACTGAGACCGGACAAGTCCGGACTTGCACCGGACTAGTTCGGTGTTAGGGTTTTTCAACGGCTACCTTTTGGAAACCCTATAAATAGAGAGTCCACAGCTTTCCTATTAACACACACGTCGAATACTGATCAAAGAACAAACCCTAGCGCCGCCACTTCGTCCCAAGAGCCCAAAACACATCTCCCCACACATCTAATGTGCAAAAAGAGTGAAATCAATTGAACACTTGGATTCGGGATTGGGAGATCGTCGTTCTTTCATTGTGAGCTCTTGGGGTTTGATCTTTCTACACTCATACTCTGCATTGTAATACTTTTGAGTGTATTTGATCACTTGTTTTGTTGTAATTCTCGTGGGAGCCCTCAACGTGTGAGGTTGCCCCACAAACTTGGTGATTACCCGTGATAGTGGAATCAAGTCGGCCTTCGTGGTGACTTGAAGAGGGAAAGGGTTGGAGACCCGGCTCTGTGTGAGCTTCCTCAACGAGGACGTAGATCTCGTGGTGAGATCGAACCTCGAGAATAATTCGTGTGTCTTGCGCCTTATTTCATTTAAACTTTGTTCACTAGATCACTTAAGTGCTAAAACATCAACCTAAGGCAATTATAAGTTTTAACTGCATTCTTATATTAATCTCAAATAAAAATATCAGTTGTTCTCATTTCTGTTGCTAAAAGAAATTTAGTTTCCCAAATAACACCTGATCAACACACATATTTCTTGCACACCGGACAAGTCCGCCCACACGACCGGACTAGTTCGGCCAACCAAGTTTTGACGATTCTATTAAGTGTGCAGGGAGTTCAAAAGGCCTATGCACCCCCCCCCCCCCCCCCCCCCACTCTAGGCCACATTCAATTTGCTGTTCTTTCTTTCAACCACCCATGAATAGGAGAAGGCATAAGCCCCATAATGACTTGAGATGGGTGAAGTACCATGCAATTTTTTGCAATGATAGGTAGAGTATTTTGTTGTGCACATGGTACTTTTGAAAAGTAGAACATTGTAGAAACTCCTAATCATCAACCTAAAGTGTTGACTTTGCTCGCGACGAGCAAAGGATAAGCTTGGGAGAGTTTGTTGATGGTTGTTATATACCAATTTCACCCGTCAATATAACTCAATTATGTGAAGGAATTGACATTTCTTGCACACATCACCTTTTTATTTAACCTGTTTCCAATTGTCCTTGGAGAAATAGTGCACACAGGGAATTATTGCATGAAATGAGGTAAAAGAGGGGAGCAATACTATAAATACCATCCTAGCCAATCAAGCAATGACATGTGGCACCACATGGATCAATTGGCCCACAAAATGAAGTATCCGAGGCCATCTAACTGTGTAGCACCCATATCAAGGGATGGAACCCACCTGGCAGTGACCTGGAGAAAGCACACGAGAAATGGTGCAGAGACTAGGTCGGCCGACTTCCCTAGTCGGCCGACTTGGTCCTGGCGCCGAACTCGGTCAATCGCCACATGTTGGGTCCTCCCAGCTTGAAAAAGTCAGTGATGACTGATTCATGCGCTTTTGGTGGCAGGAACCGACCTTTCTCCACCTATAAATAGGACCACCTACCCTCACTTCTCACACACACCACTTGAGTATTCAGCAATTGTATACACTACTCTGTAGGTTTGGAGTAGTTTAGACTGTAGAGAGGAGAACCTCTCGTCCATAGTCCAAGTAGGAGAGGAGTAGAAGGAGTATCTTCTCGATTCCTAATTGGGAAAGGTATGGCTCTCATATTACAATTTGTATTTGTGACTTTGCTCTTAATAAAGATGTTATCTTTAGTCTTCTAATGTTCATATACTTGGATGAAGTGTTTCTTGTTTGATTGTGGATTCCATATATGTGGTAGGAGTAGTATTTATGATTATTCTATACCATTCTCATTATATTATCATAAACACTACAAACCCCCACCATTGTCAAATTAGCTATGACATGATTATGTTAATATGAATCACTTATGTTATGTATTAACATTGATTCAACGATGATTTAGTTCATTGCCTTAGGATGGCTTGTGCTTAGGCTCTTAAGGTAATTACTTAATATGCTAGCATGTTGCTAGGATAGATAAGTAGCGTTGAAAGTCTTGTAGACCCAAAGATTGAAGTGGTAGGCAGTAGGTTGTGACAGCCATATCTGTCCTTTGTAATCCTCCATGTTCGGCGATGCCACAGGGTCTTGGCAGGAGTCGTGCTAGTGTTGCTAGGGGTAAACCCGTGCCCAGTGTGTTAATCCACTTAGAATGAGAATTCACAATTGATATAATCATTAGTAACTAACTTAGGCTATGTATATGTATATTAGAAGCACAGTAGGAGTATCTACCTAACACTTAGCCTAGTCCCTCTTTACCTTATTTACCCTTCTCGGGATAGAATGCTCTTGTGTGTGTCACACTACTTCCAAATTATCATTTATCGATCCTTGCTAGAACCCTACCTAGACCAACCTAGACTCTCCATTTGATGATTGCTTTGCTTCCACCTAGCCTTCCTTTGGGAGGATGTAAATGACACCCTTTGGGAATACTCTAAAAGGGGAAATGCTACATTGATAGATTCTGAGCGCTTGCGGATTTATATCTGTGATTTAAGAACTATCAACAAGCATTTCTGGCATCACTGCTAGGATTGATTTTTTAGTAGTGCGTAGGAAATATCAACAAATACCCAAGTGTGTATCCCATTCCCAATTCCAACCATTAACCAACATACTCAAGTCCATAACTCTATTCATGTGAGGGTCCAAGTTGCTCATGAATCGAAGCATGGCTATCATGATAGTTTTAGACTATACACACGTTGCACCACTTTACCCACAAGTCTGTGATTTCATCACTCTACGGTGACTAAGGAATCTCAATTATGCTGTCTCACACTTCCGTTGGTGTGTTGCCAAGACATCACAAAATATCCTTTGCATAGGAACTACGAGCATGTACAGACCCACTAAGATTTCACCAGAGGTGATGTCTCACAACTGAGCACATCCATCCAAGGGCCCCGTCTTGTGCCGTTTGGATCCCAGAGCAGTCCTGCCACTATTGCAAACCCAACCGACTCTCATTCTTCGATCCTCTAAAATGATCCGAATGATGCTGGCAATACACCTAATTAATCTGCTAAACCACTCCCATAATGGTCCTATGGTGGCACTGTCGAATCCTTGGTGGTCACTCCATGAATCGGTCTTTAGCTCTAAAGCAAGCAAAACCACCATACCTTCCAACAAAATCCACAAAACCGACTTGCTTAGATCCCTAGGTTCCATGTTGCTAAGGGTCATTACCATCATCTTACATAGTTCACATGATTAAAAGTTCATAATCAATTTATTTAGTTCATCCTGATCCGGATTAAGCAATGTGAGGCAAAAATGTAAAATACTCTTCTCGACTTTCTTTGTTACATCTCGAGTGACAAGGCAGGACATACAAGTTTAGTAAACTCCTACTCATGGGTTTTCAAGTCAAATTTACACAAGCATGCAAGTTCAAAATAAAAAATTTCATAAATAGGATCGAAATGTTGTGGGGCACTTGCCTTGCTCCGGTGCTTGGTTTGGATCAAGTGCTTCAAAGTTTTGGTATTGAAGGTCCTCGTATGCATCCTCTTGAACGTTACATTCTATTTCACAAATACACACATGCGAAGCAAACAATGCAATCAATAAAATGGTCATATTAATCAATATGCCATGATGTGTATGCGTGAGGTAATTATGTTGTAATACATGTTATCAAGTCACTACTACTGTTTACTAAATGGGTGCAACTAAGTTTTAGGTGGGTTTCGGGTCATTTGTGGAGAAATGGTGGAAGTTTTAGAGATTTCTAGAATTCAGACACCAGACTAGTCTGCACATGGGTCGCACAAGTCCATTGCTAGACCAGACTAGTCCACAGTGGTCCAGTGTTTTCAAACTTTTCTGCTAGGGCAAGGCTTCATTCGAGTAGCGGGTCAAAATTGACATGGGTAGTTGGATATAGGGTATTTAATGTGAGTCCAATGGTTCAACGATCGTAGATGGAGCATGGCACGTGAATCCAGTGTCTAGATCCTTTGACGGTGAAACGGCGACGTGACATAGACGAAGAAGATGATGGAGTGTTGATGAAGAAGAACACAACAGTTATGACAATCTTTCTTGCTTCTCCTTCCTCTTTCTTCCCTTCCTTCTCCCTTGCGGCGAGGGCGTTCTCTCCTTAAACGGTGACTCACGGCAAGGGCGACAACGGTGGGGTTTTCTATGTGCCGAGGTTATGGGAGGGACTTGGATCCTTATATAGGGGAGGAGGGGTAGGGTTTTGTGGTGGAATCCCATTGGGACTCAATGGGGACGGTTTTGGGCCACGGTGGGGTCCCACTTGAGCTCTATTAAGGTGGGGCACATTGTCTCTAGCTTTATTTCCCTCAAACACTATCCAACTGGTCGTGGAAGAAAATTGGAATCCGAGCCAAACCGCTAGATACTGGACTAGTCCGTTTTGCACCAGAAAAGTCCGTGTTCTCTCTGAGAGCATATGGGGCTGGTCCGATTTATACAATACAAGTTCATTTTCTGTCTGAGCGAACACCAGACTAGTCATGGTTGGAACGGACAAGTCCGCTGTCCTTCAGCGAAAAGGGCTCGGGCTACATTGAGCGCCTCCGGACAAGTCCGAAGTTGGACAGTAAGCACAACGGACTAGTCCGGACAAAAATCAACAAGGCGGTGGCAGGGAAAAATCTTGATTTATGTATGTGTGGGCTGTGTACACTGGACTAGTCCAGGGTGTGTCTGGACAAGTTCGTGGTCTGATTCAATTTTACTTGTCCTTTTACTTCTAGTTTCTTTTACTCTTGTTTCTTTTAGATTGTTTTATGTTTACCATGTATGAGAATGAGTCCAATGCATGATGATGAAAATGAGGGTGCTACAGATCCATAGGACAGTTGTCGCAAATCTTCATGGACACCGACTTATTTTTGCACTGTCCAACATATGAAGTTAGAAGACTATTTTGTGCAATAAATGTAACTCCAAAGAGAAGCAACGCTAGAAAATGTTACATGATCTTGAAACCACGATTGGAAGTTAGGCCCTCCATTTACTCCATAAGACCACATCGATTGTACTTGCCTACTCGTAGGTTGATGCTTAGATTTTTAATTTTGTTGGTCAAACTCACTAAATAAGTAAAAAACCGAATGATTAGCTTAGATGCATAACACAACACACTAATTAGTATAGACATTGAACATACACTTATTGCAAATATTTGTCCATCCCGTCTATATTAGTGTACATGTATAGCAAAGCAACCGTCTTTTCTTCCGTTGAAGCATCGAAGCTCGTGCCACTACCAATAGTGGTGCCTCTTGTATGAAAAATGGAAAGGTCCCTACAAGGGGATGCTTCATCCATATTGTACCGCAACGTGAAAGCATTAACATTGTGTTCTTCTGCAAAGTAGACGCTTGAAAAGTGTCTTATCTCTTGATGTGTAAATGCTTCGGCGATGCATCCCTTAACCCTTGCCAGATTGTGAACCATTGCTTTAAGACATCTGAGTGCTCTTGCAATGTGATACATTCACTAATATTGCACAGGGCTGCCACTTTAGCTTCATATGGAAGATGGATTCGGAGGTGTTGCATTGGATTGAAGAACCCTGGAGGGAAAACTTTTTCCATCTTACATGAAAGCATTGGCATCTCCCTTTCCAACTTCTCCATAATCTCCCTTGTGATTTCTTTAGCACAAAGCTATCTATAAAAGTAGCAAAGCTCAACTAACACCTTCCACACCGGATCATCAAGATATCCTCAAAACATAACCGACAGAAGTATTTCCATGATTATGTGTTAATCATGACTCTTCAACCACGTAAGATTTCTATTATTAACATTCACGGTGCTCGTCTCAGGCTAGCAGCATAACCGTATGGAATTTCAACATTTTCAACCACCTTAAGACTTCTTTTATGTGACACCTGATTCTGAGAATGCACCGAGTGTGACACATATGTGTGTCCAGGATGTTTATCACACATACTGTCGGTACCCTACGTACCGGATATCCCTTGGGATTGCAAAAATCACAAGGAAACTCCATATACCAGATTTGAAGACCTCCGAAGGCCCCACATGTCAGGCATAGCCGGACCTGCTCCCCCGACGTGGTCAGTCCCAGGGCCGCCACCTGTATCACAAGACTGGAGCTATCACCCACACCTGGGAAGATCCGGTCAGAATACCAATATGGCACCCCCGGACCTAACCCCAGACAGAGGGAAGCTCCGATACTGACACGTGTCCAATAGCACAGAACCTACCCGTCCACGACGGTGAGCTCCGGAGCTGCCACATGGCAACCGCCAGACCTTCAACGTCAAATATCAGGCCGAAGGACTCCCAACGGCTTCGGACCTTCAAGGATCAATCAAAGACTTCAAGACCTGATTAAGTGTCATTAATGCCATATTAGTGACACACGATCGGATGGCCCTTAATACTGGTAACAGCACTATTAAGGCCCATTACCAGACTATTAAGTGTAATTAACCCCATTATTGTGTATCAAGCGTGTGTAACCCCCGGGGCCACCTGTCGGGTCAGGCTAACGTTGTAACGACTAGTCCTTGTACTATAAAAGGACTGATCGATGATACGCAAAGGACAGTTCCAGACCACTGTTGAACACTCTGAGATAGACAAGCTTCTTCTTCTTGAGCTTCTTCTAGACTCCCGAGCTTAATACATCACCAACACACCCCGTGGAGTAGGGTATTACACCAAGCGGCCCGAACCACGTAAATCCATGTGTACACGTGTCTTTCACCGTCTTGAATCTCTGCACGCCCATTACCGAACTACAACTCCTCGATCTACCAAAGGTAGTGTCGGGAGATCTGCCGGTTCCAAACACCGACACTTGGCGCACCAGGTGGGGGGACGCCCGAGATTTCGAGTATGGTGAACTCAGCTGCTGGATCATCCAACTGCAACCCTGCCGTTCAACCCGTTGGAGGCAATCCCTCCAACATGCAGCAACCAGCAGGTGCTGTTGCTCCAACAGGAGTCGTGCCTCCACCGCCATTGCCTACACTAGCACGTCAAGCTGAGCAACGTGATGGTGCATCGGCGTCAGTCACTGCATCGACAAACAACAACAACCCTTAACACGCGCTTCATGCAGCACATGCTCTCCTCCAACGTCCACCACCTCCAGGTGCATCCCAGGGTGCAATGGAGCAGTGGAGAGCTGATGTGGAACATCTGGTTGTAGCAACAGCCGACCGCATCAGCAATCAAGGTCCTCCTCCTTTGGGGCGGGCCCCATCGCAGTGCTAAACTGTGTCTGGTAGACTTGGTCCGCATGCTGCGTCACATCAAGTTACGTCGCTACCCCTTGGGGCGCGACGTACTCATATGGTAACCAGGATGTCAACTCATGACCTCCGGGCAGAGCTTGATCGCCGTTACCGTCAACAGGATGGCCGTGTCCATATTGAGCGCACTCGCGAAAGGCGAGAAGCTCGAGACAGCCCTGCTCCCGAGGGAGTAGGAGGAGGCTGTTCTGCACTGGCCATGCACCTACGCATGGTCAGATGGCCACAAAAGTTCCGGCCACACCTGCAGGAGAAGTTTGATGGGATTGTTAACCCCGCCAAGTTTCTCCAAATTTACACCACCGCAATCCTTGCGGCTGGAGGTAACGAGGCTGTAATGGCCAACTACTTCCCAGTAGCTTTGACTGGGACCGCCAGGTCCTGGTTCATGAGCCTTCCTCACAACTCTATCAATAGTTGGGAGGAATTGTGCCAACAGTTCACCGCCAATTTCGGGAGTTCATACACCCGACCAGGCACCAAACTGGACCTTTTTGCAGTGGTGCAAAAGAGGGGAGAATCCCTGCGCTCATTCACCTAGAGGTTCTCCCAGGTACGAAACACTATTCCTTCTATCTCTATCGCTTCTGTCATTGTGGCATTTAGACAGGGTGTGCGAGATAAGAAGATGCTGGAGAAGCTGGCGATCAAGGAGATCACCAGCGTCATGGAGCTCTTTAGCTTGGCAGACAAGTGTGCCAAAGCTACGGAGGGCCGTGAGATGCACTCCAAACCACCTCCGGAGGATGGCAAAAACTCCTCCAAAGGCGAAGCCACTACCTCTGGGAGTGTCAAAAAGAATAAAAAGTCCAATGGCAAAAAGAAGCCGACGGCTGGCACATCCACCACTGCAGCTGCTACAGCTCCGGGTGGCCGGGGGCCATGCCCTGAGAAACAACCTCGGCCGTCCTCTGAAGACGGTGGAAACTCCAAAATGTGGTGTCCTATCCACATGTCAAACAGCCACAACTTGGAGGACTGCCGGGAGGTCCAAAACCTTGCTGAGCGCTACCACAAGCGCCGGGAATAAGTTCCTTTCCGTCAAAGGGAAGGAAAGCAGAAAGTCGACGAAGCTCCGGCTGAAGAGGAGTTGGGCTTCCAGGACCCTAAAAAGGCCCTGAAGGCTGTGTACACCTCCGTCGACAACGACTACGACGTCTCCGACAATGAGCGTTGAAAGACCATGAACACCATCTTTGGTGGTTCATGGGACATCACCTCCCGCCGTATCCTCAAGACCATGCGGCAAGACATGGCCTCAGTAGCTCCTACAGCCAGAGCGGAACCTCATCGGAAGTGGATGGACACTACCATCACTTTTGATGCTTTGGACTGCCCTCGGAACATGATCGGAGCTGGTCAGCTACCTCTGATGGTATCCCCTACCATCAACAACATTCAACTCCACCATGTGATGGTGGACGGAGGTTCGGGGCTGAACCTCATAAGCTTCGAGGCTTTTGTCAAGCTTCAGCTTCGACCTTTGGACCTTCGCCCTTCCCGACCTTTCTCGAGAGTAGGTCCAGGGGACATAACACCGCTCGGTTCCATTACTCTCCCTGTGACATTTGGGACTCGGGAGAATTATCGCACTGAGAAGTTGATCTTTGACTTCGCTCAGATCAACTTGCCCTTCAACGCCATTTTGGGCAGGCCTGCCTTGTACAAATTCATGGCTGCTGCTCATTATGGCTACCTGGTGTTGAAGATGCCAACACCAGTTGGCGTTCTCCGGATCCGCGGAGACTGTACTGTTGGTGTAACTGCTCTGGAGGAACTCCATGGGCTTGCTACAGCACAGGAGGAAGAATCCAGGCAGGAGCAAGCTCCAAAACCCTCGAGCATTCGTCAGTGAGGCTCAACCTCTGCACCTCGAGTGCAACCAAGCGGTGACGCCGACATCCCCATCAAAGTCATCCAAATCGGTTCCGATGCCGCTCAGACCACCCGTATATCGGGAGGTCTGAATGACAAATAGGAACTCGCACTCATCACTTTCCTCCGGGCTAATGTCGACGTGTTTGCCTGGCAACCGTCACAAATGCCTGGGATCCCTAGGGAAGTGATTGAGCATAATCTGAAGATCTATCCCGACGCTCGGCCCATACATCAGAAGCCTCGGAAGCAATCCGTAGAGCGACAAAACTTCATACGACAAGAAGTGAAGAAGTTTCTCGAAGCTGGATTCATCCAAGAAGTCTTCCATCCAAAATGGCTGGCAAACCCAGTCGTTGTACCCAAGGCTGGCAGGAAGCTTCGGATGTGTAGTGACTACACAACACTAAATAAGGCATGCCCAGAAGATCCATTCCCACTACCTAGAATAGATCAGATAGTGGATTCCACCTCCGGGTGTGAATTACTGTGTTTCCTAGACGCATATTCTGGGTACCATCAAATCATAATGTCTAGGGAAGATGAAGAACATACTTCTTTTATGACAGTAGGTGGATTGTACTGTTATACAGCCATGCCATTTGGTCTCAAGAATGCAGCTTCAACATTTGTACGAGCTATGTACAAAACCTTTGGAGAGCTCATCAGAGACGTAGTGGAAGTGTATGTTGATGACATCGTAGTCAAGATCAAGGACAAGGAGTCACTCCTTGACACCTTGCAAGCTATCTTCGACAAGTTGCGGGTCACCCGCACGAAGCTGAACCCAGACAAGTGCATCCTCAGGGTTAGCTCCGGAAAGCTTCTCGGTTTCCTGGTAAACCAACGGGGCATAGAGGCAAATCCGGCGAAGATTAAGGCCATAGAAGAGATGCGGACACCAGCCCGCATCAAAGATGTCCAGAAAGTGACTAGATGTCTAGCCGCCCTCAGCCGGTTCATCTCAAGACTGGCAGAACGGGCGCTACCCTTCTTCAAGCTATTGAGGAAGTCTGGACCATTTCAATGGTCTGAAGAAGAAAGGCGTTCCAAGAGCCAAAGCAGCTTCTCACCACTCTACCAGCCCTGGTAGCTCCGAACCATGGTGAGCCCTTACTGCTTTACATTTCAGCAACCGACGAGGTTGTCAGCATGGTCCTGGTCGCGGAGGGACCAGAACCATCACAAGCTCAGGAATCCAGACTCCTCCGGGAGGGTCCGGAGGTTCCTGAAGGAGAGTCTGGGTCCCAGCCCCCAGACTTGGATCAATAGGGAGTTAACTCAGAAGACTTGGACCCTTCCGGGAGGATCTGGGTCACTCCAACAGAAGCTCCGGGTTCCTCTAGCAGGAACTCGGAGGTCCCCGAAGCAAGTCCGGACCCCTCCGGGACTGTCCGGGTCGATGTGGAAGAAACTCTGGGCCCCTCCGAGAGGGTCCAAACAGTCCAACACCCAGTGTACTTCATCAGCGAAGTACTACATGATGCCAAGACTCGATACCTAGAGGTACACAAGCTGCTCTATGCAGTTCTCATCGCCTCCAGGAAGCTTCGCCACTACTTCCAAGCTCACAAGATATTAGTGGTGACCTCTTACCCACTGAGTGCGATCTTGCATAGTCCCAACTCTAATGGGAACATTGCAAAGTGGGCCGCGGAATTAGCCGAATTCGATCTTGAATTCATCCCAAGGCAAGCGATCAAGAGTCAAGCATTGGCAGATTTTGTGGCGGAATGGACCCCCTCTCCATCAAACCCTGGGGGCCCTAGTGAGCAGAAGTCAGAACTTAAGGCTCCGATCTTCACCAAACCTCATTGGACCCTCTACTTCGACGGCTCCATGCAAAAGCAGGGGGCAGGAGCTGGAGTCCTTCTCCTTGCTCCAACAGGGGAGAAGGTAAAATACATGGTCCACCTTGACTTCAAGGCAACCAACAACATGGCGGAGTATGAAGCACTCATTTATGGATTAAAGGTGGCACTATCATATGGTGTCAAGCAGTTGTTGTTCAAGGGAGATTCGCAGCTCATCATTAAACAGGTGAAGGGTGAATGCTCCTATAAAAATCCTCAATTAGCTGCTTATCTCCTTGAAGTCCAGAGGCTTCAGAAGGACTTCGAAGTCCTGGATCTCCACCATGTCCAGCGTGTCCATAACGCTAAAGCTGACGAACTCTCGACGAAAGCGTAAACGGAGCTCCGGCTCCTGACAGAACCTTCGTTCAGAGGTTGTCAAAACCCACAGCTCAGCCTGCCAAACTGAGCGAAGGGGGCGAGACCAGCATCCCGAAGCTGGCGGTCCCGATGGCCCTGTTACCATGGCAGCCATCAAGGGTCATAGGTGCTGCAGGAAGCTCCGAGCAACCCAGCACGCAAGACTCAAATGCTCAAGCAAGCTCCGATGCATGGATCTCGGAGATCCGGAGCTACTTGAAAGACAATATCCTTCCTGACGATGATGTATCCGCTGACCGGATAGTCAGATTGGCTAAAAGATACACATTGGTAGAAGAGGATCTCTACCGGTGCGGTGCCAACGACGTCCTAATGCGGTGCATCGCAAGGGAAGAAGGTTGCGAGCTCCTCGCAAAAATCCATAGAGGCGAGTGTGGGAACCACGCATCTTCTCGCACGCTGGTTGGTAAAGCCTTCCGACATGGCTTCTACTGGCCTACAGCGCTCCAGGATGCAACTGAGCTCGTGAAGAAATGCAAAGCATGCCAGTTCCATGCAAAGCAAATTCATACACCGGCTCAGCTTCTACAAATGATACCTCCTACATGGCCTTTCGCCATGTGGGGGATGGACATCTTGGGACCTTTCCCAAGAGCCGTCGGAGGTTACAAGTTCCCGTATGTCGCCATCAACAAGTTTACCAAATGGCCAGAAGCAACTCCAGTTGTGACAATAAACAAGCAACCAGCTATCAATTTCTTGCAGTCCATAGTATGCAGATTTGGAGTCCTGAACAAAATCATAACAGATAATGGGACCCAATTCACAAGCTCTGCTTTCCAAGGATACTGCGAAGACCTCGGCATCCAAGTCAGCTACGCTTCCGTAGCTCATCCGGCAAGCAACGGCCAAGCCGAGAGGGCAAATGCAGAAATCCTGAAAGGACTCAAGACGCGCACATATGAGCGTCTGAAAAAGCATGGAGCCAACAGGATTGAAGAGCTTCTGCCCACCTTATGGGCCAACAGTACTACTCCAAACCACTCAACTGGAGAGACACCCTTCTTCCTTGTGTACGGAGCTGAAGCAGTCCTTCCTCCGGAAATCACCTTGGGGTCGCTCCGGGTCCGGACCTCCGACGAAGCCACGCAGGACCAGCTCCGGCTTGAAGACCTTGACCTCCTTGAAGAGGGAAGGTGCCGAGCAGCTGTTCAGAATGCCCAATACCGCCAATCTCTTCAGCGCTATCACCAATAGCATGTTCACACCCGAGAGCTCGAGGAAGGCGATCTGGTGCTACAGAGAATACAATTCAAAGAAGGGTTAAACAAACTCTCCCCCAGCTTGGAGGGACCCTTCCGAGTGATCAAAGTATCCCGTCCCGGATGCGTTTGCTTGGTAACCGAGGATGGGACACCTCTCCCAAATCCTTGGAACATTGAGCACCTCCGTAAGTTATACGCTTAGTATCACGGAGGTGAGTCTGTAATTACATATGATGTATGTTATAGAGTCATTGTACAGAGTCGGGTAGCTCCTCCGGGAGGGCAGCCGGACCTACCCTGTTAGGTTCGCAACGCCCATGCAACACTTGTCACAGTCTCAGAACTAAAAGTGTAGCTAGCTACCTTGGATCAAATGAGAAATGAAACACACTTAGCCTGGTTTGGTACCCTAAGAGTGTACTTGTTTCCCCTGTACCCCGGACCTATAATGAAAGACATCATTATGTGAAAACAGACTCCACGTGCATTTACTTTGTACAGGCTCAATATCTTTTATTTTTCTCTTTCTTGTTTATAACAAAGTTGTGCAATTCTTAAGAAACTTTAGCTCGACCTGTTCATGTACAATTCGAGTTGCATCGTCTGTACTTTCGGGTTCAAGCATTGTTGATGGTCTACTTGTCTCAATGTCGCCAAGCCAATCTAGGGCCGGAGTGTGCTATCGACTTAGCCTGGTCCTGCACCGTAAGTACGCCACTCTACCTACACTGCGACAGGCCGAAGTAAGTCGAGTCCAGAAACAATCGGACCCAGAGGAAGCAAGACGGAGCTCTTGATTGTACTTAGGATTGTGTTCGACCTAAAACTTTCTCGGGAACAGTAAGCCACAACAAAGTTATAGATAAGAAATGAATTTTACTGTTGATCTTGACTTCAGTGTGCAGGAAAAATAAATAAGCTATGACATCCTCTAGGCAGCTTGTGCTCAATGTTCAAACATTGACATTGAACATATCCAGAGCTACACAGTTCCGGTAAAGCTAGGAGGCAAGTCGTCAACGTGAAAATGGTGGAAAGACTCTAAAGTGGAGTCTGACGTTGACACAACACGTGTTGATGGAGGTCACTGCCAGATATACCAAAGCTCTGACACCCCAAAGGACTAACCATCAATGCTTCGGAGCTACTAAGCTCCGGCGATGGTCAATGCCGGAGCCACTAAGCTCCAACAGCCTCAGGGGGCCTACACTATCAAAGACTTCGGACCTACATTCTACAAGTACGAAGCATGCAAGTCTTCAACAACTGGTACATCCTCTTGGTACATGTTCACAATCAAATTGTGTACATCTACCAGGGGGCCAAGCGAGACAAAGGTGTTGGAGACAAAAAATGAAATTCGAATTCTCAAAAAATTGGATTTCATTCATCTGGGGACAAGAGATTACAAAATTGGGGAGGAAGAAGAGAAAGTACAAGTGGCAGCTACAGGGAGACGATCCTAGACCCTATGGAAGAACTGGGCAACCTTCCGGGCCACCTCCGACACGTTGGCTCGGGCGGCTTCACCCTCTCCTTCGATGGGACCTTCAAGCACCGGGTCCAAAGGGAATTGAGGGTCCCAGCTGGTGTAGCACGTCAGCACATACTCTGCGATGTTCTTCGCCAAGGACTGGCCCTCCATTTCCAATTGGTCCTCGATGACATCGCCCACCTTGGAGAGTTTGTTGCCTGCAGAACCCAGCGCCTCCAATGCCTGGTCCAGCTCTGACTCCGGATCATCCGGGCGCATGGGACTGAAGCCCATTGTCATCAGCGCGTCGTTGGCCTTGCCTAGGAAGTCCCAAACTTGTTTGGACTCCACAGCCCTTGCACCACGCATCTCCGCCAAGGATCCTTTGGCCGCCGCCAGCTCTGAGCTCTCTCGAGCAAGACGCTCCACCTCTTTGGCGTTCTGTTGAATCATTTCAGCAACATGCCTTTCGAGCTTGCTGAGTTCTTCTTCTCGGAGGTGGATCTCGTTCCGGCGTTTGACCAAATCTCTCTCCAAGCCCCGAACTTTCTTCTCCCGGGTGGCGATGGCATTCTCTTGCTTGTAGAGTTCCTGCCCTCGCTCCCAGGCTTTCTTCTCCTCCTACTTGCAACGCTCATCCAATTTCTTGGTATGTTCTTCAAGGCTCATGTCAGCCAGAGTTGTCCTTTGGACAAGCTCCTCCTCCCTCTTCAAGAGGTTGTCTCGCAGCTCCAGGAGTTTCTGATCTTCATCTTCGAGTCGTTTCTCCCGAGCTTCAAGAGCCTCCCGGCACTTGACAAGACTATCGTGGATGGCAGAGAGCCTTTCCTGGCGTTCATCAGCTGCACTATTGGCAGCCTTGGCCTGATCATATATGGTCTGGGACTGGTTGTCGAGGGTCTGCATCATGCTTTCCCTGTCATCCAACAACTTACCCCAGTACTCCAGGCGGGCTTTCTCCCTTCGCACCCACTCCTTGTCGTCAGCCAGCCTCGACTGTGCCAGCTTGGTCTCAAAATGGAGTCGGTTGTGCCACCTCCTAAGGGTTTGGCGCTCCTCCTAGAGGGCCTTGCTGTCGTGGTAGCAGGCGTTGTCGATAGACAACGATAGGGGGATCGGGTCTGGACCTGCCGCTGGCTCCCACTCTACTGAGCTTCCACGGCACTAGGGTCATCCTCCGGGATAGCCTCAGCCGCCGCCGAGGAAGTGCTTGCAGCAGAAGTACCGACCTCCGGAATTGGTTCTGAAGGCCTAGCCGCCAGGTCATCAACAATTGGTCCCTCCGGCGGGGGCTAGCAGCTTCATCCTGGCACTCTGGCTCGGCAACGGGCACCTCTGGGATCATTGCTTCCGGAATGGGCGTTGAAGTTTCGGCCGGAGCAGAAGCTACTTCTGGCTCCAGCACAGGCGCTTCCTCCGCCTCTGGTTCGGGTGCTGGCGCTTCAGCCATCATGAGCTCCGGCGTTGGCGCCTCGGCCGCCATAGGCTCAGGTGTCGTCGCCTCCGCAGCAACTGGCTCGGACGCCGGAACCTCTTCAACAGCCGGCTCCACAACCGGAACTTCTGCAGCAACCGGCTCTGCCGCCGGAGCTTCCTCGACGACCGGCTCAAGTGTCGGAGCTTCATCAACACCCGTCTCTACTGTCGGGGCCTCCTCAACCACCGGCTCAACTGTCGGGGCTTCGACAACATCCGGCTCTAGGGACGGAATCGCAACTTCCTCCGGCTCTGTGGCCGGAGCGTCCAACATCACAGCATCCAAGCCCGGAGCTTCAACCTCCGAGGCTGGCGCTGCTGGTACATCTTCAGTCACGTGGTCCAGCGCAACCACGGGAGCTTCTGGGGATGAGTCGTCCAATACCACGACAGCCGACGCTGGGGCTACCGCAGCCTCTGCCACCTCTTGAGGTGGCGCTGGAATCGGAGCCCGAGCTTCGGCCTGCACAGCCTCAACTGCTGCTGCAGGGGCTGGAGCTTCAGCCCTTTTCTTGGGCACGCTGTGAATGAAGGACGAAGAGACTAAAAATACATTTAACAATAAAACAACTGACTGAGGTAAAAAATCAGAAATTACCTCGGAAGGCTTCCGCACCAGTTCCCGCGGAACCTCTTCCCCGGACGCTCCAGACTGGCCCCAGCTGACACTGGCGTGTTAGTCCCGGAGGGCTCCCCGGAGCTTGCTGCTGCTGTCGGTGTTGCTATGGTCGAGGCCCCCCTTGACCGGGAAGGACCTCTGGACCCTAGCCATGGGACCGGAGTCACTTGGCCGGAGATAGCACCTCGGGAAGATGCCGCAATTAGAGTAGATGCCGCCGTTGAAGACCTTCCCCTCCGGGGAGAAGGGGACACTGCGGAAGAAGAATGTCTGGCCCTCCTGTCGGCATGCTTGCTCTTACGGCTCGAGGGCTCGGCCAATTCCTTACCCTTGCCGACAACCTCGGTTCTTGTCTTAGGGGTAGGTACGGAGCCATCCTCCAGAGCTTCGGAGATTGCCAACCCGGTGGTCGAGCGCCTCTCAACAAAAACAAGGTCGTCAAGCACCGACATCGTCCGCCGGAGCTCCCTACTGAATGCTGCCTCCATGTTCAATGGGAGGAAAGCTAGCAGCGGAGCCAAATCGTCGCCCTCTTCAGGTGGAACTCCAAAGTTGCACCCTCCATGTTGGACTTCAAACCGGTTACGATCTGGTCATCGTCCAACATACTGTTGAGGGCCCAAGCCAACTTCTCCCTCCTCTTCAATGGAGCCCACCTATTGGTCAGGAAGATGCAAAACACTGCCTGGGGAGTCACTCCTCCTTCCGCACACAGGTGGATCCTGGTCAGAGCAGGATCGAAGGCATCCGACAGCACCGGAGCTTCACTCCAAACTGCAGTGTCGATGTTGGGGAGGCCTTCCGGCAGCTCTAGCTTCTCGTGCTCCTCCACCCTGATTACAATCCAATCCTTCTTCCAGTCTTCCCATTTCCCAGAAGGGAATGACCGCAAGTACTTGTACGGGCACTTCTTGCGCTTCATAAAATAGTAGAAGCCAAGGTACTCGTCGCTCCGACCTGTGGTCTGGACAGTGAAGAAGGTGCGGAAGAGCTCAATGCAGGGGGGAATCCCCACCCACATCTCGCAAAAGTGGACAAATATGGACACCAGCAGAATGGAGTGGGGACCAAGGTGGTAAAGCTGTAGACCATAGAAGTCTAGCAGCATCAAGAAGAAGGAGGAGAAAGGTGGGACCAGTCCCACCATGGCATACGCGGACAAGTACACCATCTCGCTGGCGTGCTCCTTCTTGAACGGAAGCTTGCCGGCGTGGACCAGGTGGGTGAAGAAGTCAGGGGACCATCCCATGAGCGCCCGGACCTTCTTCAAAATCGTCATCGGTCTTCAGTCGGCTTTGGCGGAGACCCAACTCCATCGCAGCACAACAAGGCAAGAGAGGAAAGGCAAGCAAAAGTTTGGAAGGTTTGAGTGCAAGATCGATTGAAAGGCGTAAAGAACCCCAAACGTTGCGTGCTTTCCTTCTTAAGTAAGCCCCCGCAATGCTTGGATGGAAACCGCAGAGCAGCCAACGATACCAGTCAAAGATTTCACCCCGCCAATGACAAGGGGCCCGGGGCCACCCCGACGATCAAGTCGAGGTTCTTACCCCAGGCGAATGGTTGTCATCATGAAAGGCGGGAAACCCGAAGTCGGCAGCCTGACAGGGCGCGCGGAACCGATACGATTTTCGTATCGGGAACCGGCGGCCTTCAATTGCGTGAGATCCGCACGCTAAGATCTCACCTGCCGCCTTCAAGATACGTCACACGGTGGAAGTTTAACTATGAACTACCGCCAACGGCATAACCAAAGACCCTTGAAGACACGGTTTAGAAACCGAAGAATGGACCCACCTCTGGCAAAATGACTTCATACAAAAGGTCTCTCCCGGAGGTGAGTCCAGGGGGCCACTGTCGGTACCCTCCATACCGGATATCCGTTGGGATTGCAAAAATCACAAGGAAACTCCATATACCAGATTTGAAGACCTCTGAAGGCCCCACATGTCAGGTGTAGCCGGACCTGCTCCCCCGACATGGTTAGTCCCAGGGCCGCCACGTGTATCACAAGGCCGGAGCTATCACCCACACCTGGGAAGCTCCGATCAGAATACCAATGTGGAACCCCCGGACCTAACCCCAGACAGAGGGAAGATCCGATACTAACACGTGTCCAACAGCACCGGACCTACCCATCCACGACGGTGAGCTCCAGAGCTGCGACGTGACAACCGCCGGACCTTCAACTTCAAATATCGGGCCGGAGGACTTCCAACGGCTCCGGACCTTCAAGGATCAATCAAAGACTTCAAGACCCGATTAAGTGTCATTAATTCCATATTAATGACACACGATCGGATGGCCCTTAATACTGGTAACAGCACTATTAAGGCCCATTACCAGGCTATTAAGGGTAATTAACCCCATTATTGTGTATCAAGCGTGTGTAACCGCCGGGGCCACCTGTCGGGCCAGGCTAACGTTGTAACAACCAGTCCTTGTACTATAAAAGGACTGGTCGACGATACAAAAAGGACGGTTCCAGACCACTGTTGAACACTCTAAGCTAGACAAGCTTCTTCTTCTGGAGCTTCTTCTAGACTCCCGAGCTTAATACATCACCAACACACCCCGTGGAGTAGGGTATTACGCTCAGGCAGCCCGAACCACGTAAATCCCTGTGTACACGTGTCTTTCACCTTCTTTAATCTCTGCACGCCCATTAACGAACTACAACTCCTCGATCTACCAAAGGTAGTGTCGGGAGATCTGCCGGTTCCAAACACCAACACATACACGCGTGCATCACAAACGATATTCATATAATAACCATGTTTTGAATAATTAATAGTACCTTATTACAATATCAAAATAGTCTCAAATCACAAGTTCTAATAACATTGCAGCGGAAAAACTAAGCACTTGCAGACTCCATCTCCATAGGCATGTGATGGTAACACGCACGGCTAGTACTTCACATATTCCTCTAGATACTCCAAATTATCTCCTGTTACTGAATTAATATGGGAATAGCAAGAGTGAGCACATGTCGTACTCAACAAGTGTGGGAAAATATGACATGTAGCTTAAACAAGGTCTGCAATAATGGTTTATTGCAGAAAAGTATATTTCATTCATAAAAACAAGAATATGCGACTTATGATTACTATGTGAGGTCAATCCCATAATAACCCAAATACCACTAGTACCATATGCAATACCACCAATTCGACATAAGTAACCATAATCATCCATAGTTATCCATAACCATCCATATCCAACTCATCATAACCAAACCCATATCCCAATCCCAATTTCAATTCCAATTCCAACCATTATTCAATACTCAAGTTCATAATTTTAATCATGTGAGGGTCTAGGTCGCTTGTAACTGGGAGCATGGCTATCATGATAGTTTTACACTTCTTAGAGGTTGTACCACTTTACCCACAAGTTTGTGATTTCATCACCTTTTGATGACTAAGAACATCATTATGCCGTCTCACACTTCCGTCGGTGTGTCACCAAATAATCACAAAATAGCATTTACAAAGTGACTACCAGCATGTTGCGGACTCACTAATGTTTCACCGGAGGTGATGTCTCACAACTGAGTACATCCATCCAAGGGCCCCCTCTTGTGCCGTTCGGATCTCAGAGTAGTCCCACCACTATTGCAAACCCAACCGACTCCTATTCCCCGAGCCTTTCATATGATCCGAATGATGCTGGAAATACACTAATTAATTGGCTAAGACACACCCATACTTGGCCCTGTGGTGGCATTATAATCTTGGGGGGTCGCTCCACGAACCAGTCCTTATATCTAAAGCAAGAAAAACCACCAGATCATTCAACCCATTCCACATAACCGTCTTGCTTAGATCCCTAGGTTCCATGTTGCTAAGGGTCAATATTATCAATTCACATAGTTCATATGTTCATTAGTTCATAATTAAGTCATTTGGTTATCCCCAATCCCAATTAAGCAAAGCGGAGCGAAAGTGTAAAATATCCTTCCCGACTCTCTACATTACATCCCGAGCGACAAGGCGGGGCATACAAGTCTAGTAAACACCTACCAAGGGTTTTTCCATCAATTTGACACAAGCATGCAATATTGAAACAAACATTTCAAAAACAGGATCAAAATATTCAAGGGCACTTGCCTTGCTCCGGTGGCTGGTTTGCATCGATAGCTTCAAGGTCCTGGTGCTGAATGTCCTCGTAAGAACCCTCTAGATCATTTCCTTCTATTATGCACGACAAACATCCGAAACAAGCATTGCAATCAATAAATGCTCATATAGTACTCAATATGCCATGATATGCCTCACTGATGCAATTATGATGTAGTACATGTTATTAAGTTACTACTATTGCTTACTAACTGGTTACAATTAATTTTTACAAGTTCGAGCAAGTTTTCAGTCATTCCTAGGAAAATTGGGGACATTTCAGGATTTTTAGGAATTCAGAAGTCGGACTAGTCCGCCCTGGGGCCGGACATGTCTGCTTTGGAACAGACTAGACCGCTCTGGACCAGATAAGTCCGCTACGGTCCAAGGTTTTGCGGACTTCTCAACTAGGACATGGTTTGAATCAAGTGTGTAGTCAAAATTGATGTGGAAAGTTGGATCTAGGGTAGATACCGTGAATGCAATGGTGCAACAGTCGAAGATTTGATGTAACGTGCAAAACTTGGTGTCTAGATCCGTTGACGATGAATCAGCGATAAGACGTAGAAGAAGAACATTGACATCAAAGTGTTGATGAAGAAGAATGCAGCAGTGACGGCGATCTTGCTTGATCCTTCCTCTTCCTTCTTCTTCTCCTTCCTCCTCATTTTATTCCTTCTCCTCCTTTCCATGCGGCGAGAGCTTCCTCTCTTATGAACAGCGACTCACTGTGAAATGGCAGGGCGGTGGGGTTTTCTCACGTGGACAAGGGTGAGAGGAGGGCTTTGGGTTGTTTATATAGGGGGAGGAGTGGTGGGGTTGGGGTGAAATCCAAGTAGGAGTTGGTGGGGACGGGTAGGGGCCTTAGTGGGGTCCCTCTTGTGCTCCTTCGGGGTGGGGCACGACTTTCGAGGGCCCAAATATGTCAACCACCTAATAACTCATCATGGAGGAAAATAGGAATCTGAGTCGAAACCCTAGAAGTCGGACTAGTCCGTACGAAGGTCGAACAAGTCCATTTTTGGTTTCAATGTGACAATAGGCTAGTCTGTTGTTTAAGCAGACAAGTCTGCAGTACCATAGCAAAAAAGGGATTTTTGTGACGCCCGGTTCCGAATGTGAAGCAAGCTAACGCATATGTGTGCCCAGGATGTTCAACACACATACACGAGTGCAATCACAAAAGAGTATACAGAAAATTACCACAGAACCAGATTAATTATCAAATTTTATTACACAAACCATATTATCCTCGAATACAAGCTCTAATGAATATTAATGACAAGTTCAACTAATGCAGCGGAAATAAACTAATTAAAAAACTAAGCAAACTAAGCAAAAGGGATAGCGCAGCTCCATGCAACACCACAGGCAAAGTTGACGGTAGACACGGCCTAGAACTCCGCATTATCGCCATTAAACTCACAATCCTGACCTGCAACTGTTGGGGGGGGGGGGGATTGCAAGAGTGAGTACGTGTCGTACTCAGCAAGTGTGGAAAGTATGACATGTGGCTGATTCAAATGGCGAATGTAATAATGGCTAAGTGCTGAAAAGTACAGTAAAACCATTTGGAAAAGCAATGAATCATATTTATGTGAAGTAAACCCATCATAAACCATGTAGCAATCATAATACCAGTCCATAATTTACCATTGCCAATAACCATAATCAATGTCATAGACCATGATTCCATCCCATAACCATAACCATAACCATAACCATAATATCAACCTTAACCATTACCAAACCATAACCATCCCAAATCCCAATTTCCCTCTAATCATGTAGGTCATCCAGGCGCTCATAACCGGGAGCACGACTATCATGATAGTTTTATTTAACTCTGCAGAGTTTGTGCCTCTTTACCCACGTGTTTGTGATTTCATCACCCGTCAGCGACTAAAGAACCTCCCTTATGCCAATTACACTTCCTTTGGTGTATGGCCAAGAGATCACAAAATAGCCATTACAAAGGGATTACTAGCCTATTTAGACCCCACTGAGGTTTCACCGGTGGCGATGCCTCCAACTGAGCACATCTTCAACCAAGGGCCCCCTCTTGAGCCATTCGGATCCCAGGGTAGTCCCGCCAATCATCAACAAATCCAATCCGACTACCCCTTCCCCGAGCATCCACAATGGTTCAAACAGCACTAGCAAAGCCCTAATTAATCACTACGCCGCACCCATACTTGGCCTCGTGGTGGCACTGTAGTCCTGGCCTATTCTCGCATGAACCGGTCCTTAGATCTAAAGCAAGCAAACCACCATAACATCCAACCCATCCACATGCCAGACTTGCTTAGATCACCCATCGTATTGACCAATTCACATTAACCAGCATATCATTGATGCATAATTAAATGTGTAGTGTTGTTTGCCATCCCAATTAATTAAACGAAGCAAAAAGGTAAAAGCCCTTCCCGACTCTCTACCATATATTCCAGGTGACAAGGGTGGTTAAACAAATCTAGTAAACTTCCTACCATAGGATTCCCATCAAATTGACACAAGCATGCAGTTTGCAAACAAAACATTTATTTTAAAAACGATCAATATGCTTCAAGGACACTTGCCTTGCTTCGGCGGATAGGGTTGCTCAAGCGCCTCGAAGTCTTGGTTCTCGAAATCCTCGTACACGACTTCTTGAGCACTTCCCTCTACTCGCGATCACACATACAAGAAAATACATACAATTCAACATGATGCACACACATTAATCAACATGCGATGATATGCATGCATGCAAGGTTCAATTATTAATTAACTATGGTTGTTAATTTATTAGATGTAACTAGTTCATACGTGTTCATATGAGTTTATGGGGGTTTTAGCGAGAATTAATGCAGCTGAAAATAAAAAGACGATGCAACTAAAATCAATTTGCGTCTATCAGATCTAATACGTCGCTAAAATTCACATCGGAAAAACGAATCCTACCGTAGATATGATGGCTTCGAAGATCGCGGGATGATGGTGACGCGTAGACGAAGTAGATGGCGCAAGGTGCTCCAGCGGCACGATGACAGCGACGCGACGATGAAGATGATGATCTCCAGCGGACGATGGTTTCTTCCTCCTTTTCTTCTTCTTCCTGCCCTCTTTTTTCTTCCTTTTCTTCCCCTGGCGGCGGCAGCATTTGGTCTCCTTTTTTTTTGTACCGACGGCTAGGGATTTCTGGTGTTGAGGGAAAACACGAGTGCCTCGGCGGCGGGACGCGCTGCCTCTTGGCCGACTCGGCCACGGGGCTCGGGCGCGGGTTGGGCGAGGCCGGGAGTCAGGCGGTGTGGGAGGCCAGGCGGGCGAGCGGGCGCATGCGGCTCGGGTCGGTCGGCTGAGCGGGCGGTCGGGCGGGGCTGCTTCCGGCGGGGCGCGGCGCTAGGGCACGTGGGGCGCTCGGCCACGGGCGCGGGAGCGTGGCGCGCGGGACGCGGGCTGGCGTGGGACCGGGCGCGGGGGCAGGCGGGGCGTGGGGCCAGGCGTGGGCGGGGTCAACGCTGCGGGAGGGAGCGAGGGGTCGCGCGCTGGGGCCGGCGGGGCTGGCGTGCTAGCTGGGCCGTTTGGCCTAGCCGGCGGTTGGCTTTTTTTTCTTTTTCTCTTTTTCTTTTCTTTTTTTTACTTTCTTTTTCTTTTATTTTTTATATTATTATTATAATATATTTTATTATTTATATATTATTATATATATTATTTATATATACTTTTTTTATATATTATTATTATTATTTTTATACTTATTCCATATTACAAGTTTTATGCTATTATTTTCTTTTTCTTCTTTTGCTACATACATTTGTATATATGCTCCATCTTTTATTATTTTTTTTGTCTTTGTTCTACCAATGTTAATGCATGATCTTGTATGCAATGCATGATGACAAAATTTAGGGTGTTACAAACCTACCCCCTTAAAGTGAATCTCGCCCTCGAGATTCGACAGCGTGGAGAAAAAAATGCGGGAATTCTGCCTTCAGGTCTTCTTCACGTTCCCACGTAGCTTCGGCTTCTGTATGGTGTTTCCATTGCACTTTGCACCAACAGAACTTCTTATTTCTCGTGACCCTTTCCTTCACGTCCAAGATCTTGATAGGTTGCTCGACATAGGACAAATCCTCCTGAAGATCTAACTCGTCCATCGGCACTTGTTCTTCCGGTACCCTGAGACACTTCTTGAGTTGAGAGACGTGAAACACGTCGTGTACATCGGAGAGATACGTCGGCAGCTCAAGTCGATATGCTACTTCTCCTCGTTTGTCCAAAATCTTGAATGGTCCGATGTAATGTGGTGCCAGTTTTCCTTTGACGTTAAACCGTCGCTGACCTCTGATTGGTGACACTTTGAGGTATACGAAATCTCTAACTTCAAAAGTCAGACTCCTTCGCCTATTATCAGCATAACCTTTCTGTCGAGACTGGGAAACCTTTAAGTTTTCCCGTATTATTTGGACTTGCCTTTTCAGCATCTTGTAACACGTCGGGACCAAACACTTGATTCTCTCCGGTTTCATTCCAAAACAAGGGAGTCCTACACTTCCTTCCGTACAATGCTTCGTAGGGTGACATTTTCAGACTTGCTTGGTAGCTATTGTTGTACGAGAATTCAGCATACGGCAAACTTTTATCCCAACTTTTCCCATGCTTTAATGCACAAGCTCTTAACATGTCTTCCAAAATTTGGTTGGTCCTCTCGGTTTGTCCACCTGTTTGAGGGAGATACGCCGAACTGAAGTTCAACCTTGTTCCCATTGCTTCATGCAATTTCTGCCAAAATCTGGAGGTAAACTGAGAACCTCTATCCGAGACTATCTTCTTCGGTACTCCATGTCGGCACACAATATGCTCCATATACAATTCTGCTAGCTTCGCGGTGGTATATTTGGTCTTGACAGGGATGAAGTGAGCTGATTTTGTCAACCGATCCACAATAACCCATATTGAATCATAGCCAGACTGAGTTCGCGGTAATCCAACTATAAAGTCCATACCAATCTCTTCCCACTTCCACTCTGGGATCTTTAATGGTTTTAACAATCCGGCTGGCCTTTGATGTTCAGCTTTAACTCGTCGGCACACATCACAAAATGCAACATATTCGGCTATGTCCTTTTTCATGCTGGCCCACCAATAGCATGTCTTTAAGTCCTTGTACATCTTTGTACAGCCGGGATGAATTGAGTAAGGTGAGTCATGTGCCTCCTTCAATATTGTTTACCGAATATGCCTAACATTAGGTACCACAATCCTCTTTCCAAGCCATAAGGTACCCTGTTCGTCCTCATCAAATCTGAATTCTCTTCCTTCTTGGATCTTTTCCTTGATTTCCTGTATTTCCTTGTCCTTTGTCTGTCCTTCCCGTATTTCCTGCTCTAATGTTGGGTTGACTTCCATCGTTCCCATCTCATTTATGAATCCAAGGTTCAACCGTTCAAACTCCTTGCATAACTCGGATGGCAGCTCCCAGACTGTGAGTTGGTGGCTTACTCCTTTTCGGCTCAAACCATCGGCCACTACATTGGCCTTCCGTGGGTGATAGTTGATCCACACGTCATAATCCTTGATGAGCTCCAACCATCAGCGTTGCCTTAGATTCACGTTTGCGTAAATATGTACTTGAGACTCTTGTGATCCGTATAAATCTCACATCGGTGACCAAAAACATAGTGTCTCCATATCTTCAAGGCGTGTACCACGGCTGTGAGTTCAAGGTCGTGTGTAGGATAATTCAACTCATGTTTCTTTAGTTGCCTCGATGCATAAGCTACCACTTGGCCTTCTTGCATGAGCACACATCCTAATCCTTGTCTTGATGCATCACAATATATATCAAAACTCTTGCTCACGTCCGGCAATATTAAGACTGGAGTTGTTGTTAACCTTTTCTTTAACTCCTCAAAACTTTCTTGACAAGCTTGAGTCCAATGGAAAGCTTTTCCCTTCATTAGCAATTCTGTCATTGGCTTGGCTATCTTGGAAAAGTCCTTGATGAATCGACGGTAATATCCAGCCATTCCAGGAAAACTCCTTACTTCCTTTACATTTTGCGGTGGCTCCCACTTCAACACATCCCTCACTTTACCGGGGTCAACCGATACTCCTCCTCCTGATATGATATGACCCAAAAATGGCACCTCTTTCAACCAAAATTGACACTTGTTGAACTTGGCATGCAATTGATGCTCCCTCAATTTCTGCAATGTAAGCCTCAAGTGTTCCTCATGTTCCTTCTCATCCTTCGAGTAGATCATAATATCATCAATGAACACCACGACAAACTTATCCAAGTACTCCATGAAGACTTTATTTATGAGGTACATAAAGTAAGCAGGTGCATTTGTCAATCCAAAAGACATCACGGTGTACTCATAAGATCCATATCGTGTCCTAAAAGCCGTCTTGGGTATGTCTGATGGTCTAATCTTCATTTGAAAGTAACTTGACCTCAAATCAATCTTGGAAAACACACAAACACCTTTCATCTGATCAAACAAATCTTCTATACGGGGCAAGGTGTACTTGCTCTTGATGGTCACCTCGTTGAGAGCTTGGTAATCCCACACATCCTTTGCGTTCCATCCTTCTTGTCCACAAATAGAACGGGCGCTCCCCAAGGTGAAGAGCTTGGGCGAATAAAACCTTTCTCTAGTTGTTCATGAATTTGCTTCTTGAGCTCTGCTAATTCTATAGGAGGCATCCGGTACAGCCTCTTAGCTATAGGTGCAGTTCCAGGTATTAAATCAATAACAAACTCAATGTCTCGATCAGGTGGCATACCTGGCAACTCATTCGGAAACACATCCAAAAATTCACACACTACCGAAATCTCCTCAATTGCGGCACCGTCCATATGATTCAGCTCCAATTGCTTCTGTGCGGTTTGAGATGCTTCAAATTCTACGGTGATCCCTTCCTCATTAGTCAACTTCATCGTCTTTGTGGCACACTCAATAACTCCATTGTGCTTCCTCAACCAGTCCATACCAAGTATAATGTCCAATCCTTGAGAATCCAAAACTATGAGGTTGGCGGAGAAGTCTACCCCCCTTATTCTAAGGCTTACTTTTGGACATACTATATTTGTCCTCATCTCTCCTCCAGGAGACTTAACCAATAGAGTAAACTTCATATGAGAGATAGGCAAACTATACTTGGCAACATACTTCGATGCAATGAATGAATGCGATGCTCCAGAATCAAATAACATAGTCGCAGGGTTGGAGTTGGCGAGAAACATACCAATGACCACGTCATCCGCTTGTTGAGCATCCTCCGTAGAGACATGGTTCACGTTGCCACGAGCAAAATTCTGCTGTCCACGATTTCCTTGTGGTTGTCCTCCATTGGGTCTTGGGTTTTGCCTCGGCGCATTGCTTCCTTGACCAGGGCCTGACTTAGGACATTGATGTGCGAAGTGTCCAGCCCCTCCACAAGTATAACACTTCTTAACTCCACCAGAATTGTTGGGACGAGCTTGGTTTTGAGCATTGGCTCCAAGAAAATCAGCACGAGGCGCATAAGGCATCGGAGGCCTAGGTGCTTGCATGACAGGGCGCTGCTGCACAAACTGAGTTGGGCGCGGTGCATAACTAGGGTGCTGAGCAGGGATAGAGGAGCTGTAATGAGGCGCATTGGGCGGCGCAAAGTGAGGGCGCACATTACTTCCTTGTTGCTGTCCTTGATATGGAGCCTTCCTCTTGATTTCTTGCTCCATCTCACGAATATTGTTCTCAACCACAATTGCTTTGTCCACAAGCTTCTGAAAATTGACATAATCACAGTTGAGCAATTGCACTTGGATCTCATTGTTCAATCCCCTCATGAACAAGTATTGCTTCCGGCTGTCCCGACCTACATCCTTAGGCGCATACCTTGAGAGTTGAGTGAATTTATTGAGATACTCACTCACGCTTGATCTTCCTTGCCTTAAATTCTCAAATTCTTGCCTCTTCAAGATCATAACACCCTCCGGCACATAATGAGAACGGAAATTCTCCTTGAATTCGGCCCAAGTAATTCTCTCTTGGTTCTCATGAGCATTGCAATAAGCATCCCACCAATCCGCAGCTGCTCCAACTAGTTGATGAGAAGCAAACAAGACCTTCTCCCGGTCACTGCATTGGACAATAGCTAGCTTCTTCTCCACGGACTTGAGCCAATCATCCGCATCCATAGGGTCGGCAGCTTGAGCAAAGGTTGGCGGCCTAGTCCTCATAAACTCTCCCAATCGGTTATGAGGAGGTGGGGGTGGCGGTGGAGGCATGTGGGGCTGATTGTTGATGTTGCCAGCCTGCAGCTGTCCCATAGTCTGTATCATGGTCTGCATGAGCTGGTTTTGCATAGCCAATAGCTGCTCGATGTTGATACCTCCCTAAGTAGATCCTTGCCCATTGTTGTTCTGAGGCACTCCATTGTTCTCCTCCTCATCATTGCCATCCCTCTGATTGCGAGTCCTCACCATCTAAAGAAAAGCAATAGGTAAGATTTAGAAAACATCCCCAACTATATGCATCAAGGGTTATAAACTAAACAGCTAGCTACACTAGCCTAGGTGGACATGGCAATGCTAGAGAACCCCCAAAATCTTCTATTAAGCACACAAGCAAGCAATATATATAGCAAACAACACTCCAAGCAAAAACACATCGATCCCTGAGTGCTCCTATGTGCTCTAAAGTGTCCATTCTATCTAGGCTGCATCCTACGGTCAACATGTGGCTCTGATACCAATCTGTGACGCCCGGTTCCGAATGTGAACCAAGCTAACGCATATGTGTTCCCAGGATGTTCAACACACATACACGAGTGCAATCACAAAAGAGTATACAGAAAATTACCACAGAACAATATTAATTATCAAATTTTATTACACAAACCATATTATCCTCGAATACAAGCTCTAATGAATATTAATGACAAGTTCAACTAATGCAGCGGAAATAAACTAATTAAACAACTAAGCAAACTAAGCAAAATGGATAGCGCAGCTCCATGCAACACCACAGGCAAAGTTGACGGTAGACACGGCCTAGAACTCCGCATTATCGCCATTAAACTCACAATCCTGACCTGCAACTGTTGGGGGGGATTGCAAGAGTGAGTACGTGTCGTACTCAGCAAGTGTGGAAAGTATGACATGTGGCTGATTCAAATGACGAATGTAATAATGGCTAAGTGCTGAAAAGTACAGTAAAACCATTTGGAAAAGCAATGAATCATATTTATGTGAAGTAAACCCATCATAAACCATGTAACCATCATAATACCAGTCCATAATTTACCATTGCCAATAACCATAATCAATGTCATAAACCATGATTCCATCCAATAACCATAACCAAAACCATAACCATAATATCAACCATAACCATTACCAAACCATAACCATACCAAATCCCAATTTCCCTCTAATCATGTAGGTCATCCAGGCGCTCATAACCGGGAGCACGGCTATCATGATAGTTTTATTTAACTCTGCAGAGTTTGTACCTCTTTACCCACGTATTTGTGATTTAATCACCCGTCGGCGACTAAAGAACCTCCCTTATGCCAATTACACTTCCTTTGGTGTATGGCCAAGAGATCACAAAATAGCCTTTACAAAGGGATTACTAGCCTATTTAGATCCCACTGAGGTTTCACCAGTGGCGATGCCTCCAACTGAGCACATCTTCAACCAAGGGCCCCCTCTTGAGCCATTCGGATCCCAGGGTAGTCTCGCCAATCATCAACAAACCCAATCCGACTACCCCTTCCCCGAGCATCCACAATGGTCCAAACAGCACTAGCAAAGCCCTAATTAATCAGATACGCCGCACCCATACTTGGCCTCGTGGTGGCACTGTAGTCCTGGCCTATTCTCGCATGAACCGGTCCTTAGATCTAAAGCAAGCAAACCACCATAACATCCAACCCATCCACATGCCAGGCTTGCTTAGATCACCCATCGTATTGACCAGTTCACATTAACCAGAATATCATTGATGCATAATTAAATGTGTAGTGTTGTTTGCCATCCCAATTAATTAAGCGAAGCAAAAAGGTAAAAGCCCTTCCCGACTCTCTACCATATATTCCAGGTGACAAGGGTGGTTAAACAAATCTAGTAAACTTCCTACCATAGGATCCCCATCAAATTGACACAAGCATGCAGTTTGCAAACAAAACATTTATTTTAAAAACAGGATCAATATGCTTCAAGGACACTTGCCTTGCTTCGGCGGATAGGGTTGCTCAAGAGCTTCGAAGTCTTGGTTCTCGAAATCCTCGTACACGACTTCTTGAGCACTTCCCTCTACTCGCGATCACACATACAAGAAAATACATACAATTCAACATGATGCACACACATTAATCAACATGCGATGATATGCATGCATGCAAGGTTCAATTATTAATTAACTATGGTTGTTAATTTATTAGATGTAACTAGTTCATACGTGTTCATATGAGTTTACGGGGGTTTTAGCGAGAATTAATGCAGCTGAAAATAAAAGACAATGCAACTAAAATCAATTTGCGTCTATCAGATCTAATACGTCGCTAAAATTCACATCGGAAAACCGAATCCTACCGTAGATATGATGGCTTCGAAGATCGCGGGATGATGGCGACGCGTAGACGAAGTAGATGGCGCAAGTTCCTCTGGCGGCACGACGACAGCGACGCGACGACGAAGATGACGATCTCTGACGGACGATGGTTTCTTCCTCCTTTTCTTCTTCTTCTTCCCCTCTTTTTTTCTTCCTTTTCTTCCCCTGGTGGCGGCAGCCTTTGGTCTCCATTTTTTCTGTACCGGCGGCTAGGGCTTTCTGGTGTCGAGGGAAAACACGAGTGCCTCGGTCTTTTTTATAGGCGGCGGGACGCGCTGCCTCTTGGCCGACTCGGCCACGGGGCTCGGGCGCGGGTTGGGGGAGGCCGGGAGTCGGGCGGTGCGGGAGGCCAGGCGGGTGAGCGGGCGCGTGCGGCTTGGGTCGGTCGGCTGAGCGGGCGGTCGGGCGGGGCTGCTTCCGCCGGGGCGCGGCGCTAGGGCACGTGGTGCGCTCGGCCAGGGGCGCGGGAGCGTGGAGCGCGGGACGCGGGCTGGCCGTGGGGCCAGGCGCGGGCGGGGTCAACGCTATGGGAGGGAGCGCGGGGTCGCGCGCTGGGGCCGACGGGGCTGGCGTGCTGGCTGGGCCGTTTGGCGTGGCCGACGGTTGGCTTTTTTTTCTTTTTCTCTTTTTCTTTTCTTTTTTTACTTTCTTTTTCTTTTATTTCTTTATATTATTATTATTATATATTTTATTATTTATATATTGTTATATATATTATTTATATGTACTTTTTTATATATATTATTATTATTTTTATACTTATTCCCTATTAGAAGTTTTATGCTATTATTTTCTTTTTCTTCTTTTGCTACATACATTTGTATATATGCTTCATCTTTTATTATTTTTTTGTCTTTATTCTACCAATGTTAATGCATGATCTTGTATGCAATGCATGATGAGAAAATTTAGGGTGTTACAATTTCAGACTAAAATGCAATTATTCAGACAAGTATGGAGCTTTACAATTTCAACATCGGGCTAGTCCGTAAAAATTAACAAGGAGATCAGTAGCAAAACCAGACTAGTCAATACCAAGTAACAGACAAGTCGGTTGTCCTGAAGGAAATTGAATCAAGCCAGAGCGAACGGGTATACCGGACTTGTCCGGGGCAAGGAACGGAGAAGTCCATACCCAAGGCTAATTTTAATTGCTCTTTTGCCTCTATTTTGTTTTAATCTTGTTTCTTTTTGTGTTGCATTACGTTAAACATGTATGGCAATGAATGCATTGCATGATGAATGAAAATGAGGGTGTTACATTTTATTATTGACTTACAAATATTGGAATGAAAATGAAATAAAGCAAACTAAGTGGTAAGCACCCAAGGCCTAATGGGATGTCTACTCATTATGTCTTGTAGATGTTGGACATCTGTGTGTCCTCGCATAAGCACATAACTTTAGCACTTAAGCCACGGTGGACACCATCAATCTCCTCGCTAAGATTATCAATGTCATCCTTGACTTCCGCCCTCTCAATGCGTGCTTCGGCCCCTATGCACGCCAGCTTTTTGTTCTCCAAACAGAGATTTGCTATTTCATTAGCTAGCTTCCTCGCATCGGCACAAGGAGATTTCTCATCACTGCCTTGATATTGGCTTGGAGGCCCTTTTATAGCAGTTGGTGAGAGGTGATGCCTCACACTGAAGGGAGGAGAACCTGTCGACTTCTGCATGGCCAATTTGTCCAGACACTTGTATAGGCTTTCTCCATAATCCATCGGTGTTCTCATGCCTTGGATTATGAAACTGTCGTTCATCGGCTCTGGCGAGGTGCAAGTCGGTGACTCGTAGTGGTGGCTCACTGTTAACGGTCGTTATACACAAATTTCTACCGTTAATATAACTCAATTATGTGAAGGAATGAATATTTCATACACACATCGTAGTTAGAAATAACCTAGTTCGACTTGTACTTGAAGAAATTGGTGCATGCATGTATTATAGGCAGAATTGAAGCGAAACAAGGGGATGGATCCTATAAAATACCATCCTAGCCAAACAGGCGTCGCCACGTGGCACCACATGGATCAAATGGCCCACAAACAGAAGTATCCGAGGCCATCCAATGGTGTAGCACCCATATCATGGAATGGGACCCACCTATCAGTCACCTTGCAGAGGAACTCGCCGTTTAGCGCCAGGACCAGGTCGGCCTACTATGGGGTTCGGCCGACCCCTTCTTAGCACCAAACCTGGTCAAACTCCACGTGTTGGCTCCTCCTGGCTTGAAGAAGTCGCTGGTGACAGATTTGCGCGCTTTTAGTTGCGGGAACTGACCCTTATCCAAGCTATAAATAGGATCCCTTACTTCAACACACACCACTTGAGCATTCACTCTCTTGTATACATTAGTTCTCTGAGTCCCTAGTGGAGGTTAGGCTATAGAGAGGAGCCTCTAGTCCCAAGACAAATCGGGAAAGGTATGGCTCATGTATCTTCTCTTGTATTTGTGACTTTGTGCTTTACAATAATATTATTATTGGTCTCTATTTACTTATATACTTGGGCAAAACATTCCTTGTTTGGTTGTGGAATCCATGTATGTGCTAGGTGTAGATGTTGTTATGATCTATAAATAATTTTATTATCATGTCATCATAAACATCATACCCCACCACTATAGTCTAATTAGGTAATAATATGATTATGTTAATATGAATATGTTAGTGCTTGGTCCAAGCAAAGGTTCAACGATGTTTAGGTTAGTCATTGTCTTAGGATGAATATTACGTTGCAACTCTTAAGGTAACTTAGCATGCAAGCATGATGCTTGGATAGCTAAGTAGCATTGGATGCATAGTAGTCAACGGGTTGTAGAGGTAGGCAGTAGGTGGTGACAGCCCTATCCGTCCATCGTAATCCTCCACGTTCGGCTACGATGTAAGCTCTTGGCGGGAGTCGCCTGGCAGACCAGGGTAAGCTCGTGCCCGATATGTTGGATCACTAAGCCCTAGTATTCAGTATAAGCATATTAATGTGTACTTTATTAGGCTATGTATGTGAGTAATTAGAGCACAGTAGGAGTAGCTCCATCTCGTAGTCTAACCCTTGCTAGGACAACCTTACCCTTAGAGTAGATTGCTTAGTTGTGTGTCACACTACCCATACTATCATCTTACTCCTGTTCTGATAAACAATTAGTAACCTATACCTTGATCATAAGAGTAGTGTTTACTTTACCCCATTGCCATCCTTTGGGATAAATACGGTACCCTTGGGAATACTCTTGGGTGAAATGCTACACGATAGTTTCCGTGCGCTTGCGGACCTCATCTCTTACTAGAGATGATCTATGACATTAGTAGCCGCCAACAAGCATTTCTGGCACCATTGTCGGGTAAGGCGAAGGAAGTGAAGGATAACTATCACTTGTGATTAAGTTATAGGTACTAATAGTTATTAGACAGGATTATCCTTATTTGATTTCTCCTTTTGTGGTGAAAACAGGGTAGTGTTGGCTAACCCATTTCGTGGGATGGCCAACGAGGACGCTAGTGCTCAACTGCAAGATCATTCAAAGTGTACCTCAACAATGTCCGCAAGGCAACATCATTGCCTTTCGCGGAAGAATTTCAGCTTCCAGTAGGAGCCAAAAGTTATCCATCCCCAAGCTTGGGGGAGGCTCCAAGAAGTTTTTCTTGATTTGCCTCTACCATAGAATGGATAGTTGACTACTCATCCAACATTCATGTCATGGGTTGGTCCACCAATCCATGACCACCGTTGTGTTGGAGCTGACGGAGTCCTATTCTCATTCATCATGAATGAGAATATGGTCTCTACTCAAGGGGTGGATTGAAGAGTGCTCTAGTTCCTTTAGCTTGGCATGCACAACACTTAACAAGGTGGACATGCTAGCTAAGGAACTACACCTCCCATTGAAGTATCATTAATATCAAGCCAATGGAGAGGTGTTTAGATGATCCAAGACATGGATATTCACATGATTTGTGAAAATCCATGTCAACATGGGCCACTTAGGGAATCATTTCCCTAAGACCCATGGGGACGCTTCCTTCCAAACACAACTCCAATGACTATCACCAACAAGGAGGTCAAGGGTGGAATCAATATCACCCTTGTAATCAAGGAGGCTATGAGGATTTCAAAGGATTTAAGTTCAACGAGCCTACCTTGATGTATCTTGTCCTTGCCCAAGCAAGAAATCAAGACAACATCCACATGAAGCCCTCGGACAAGGACAAGAAAATTTAAGAGCATTCAAGGTCCAAGATATCCCACAATCACTTGTTGGGATTCCTACCCTTCGACCAAGCCCATGCAACCTACGACAAGTGACATTATGGATGAACGTTTCTTGTGTGATTGTGGAGTCCACATGTCATCATGTCCAAGGAAGCTTTTGATCCATGATCAAAGTATGGGTTGACCTTAAGCAATATCAAGAAGGTTGAAGTAACACCCCTAAAAGAAGGACAAGCCTCAACATGCTCATGAGAGAAGAGGGAAAAGCCGTCACTACATCAACAACTCTTTATCAAGATGACGGAGAGGCTAGGGCCACCATGTGGCCCACATGTCCAACTAACATGCCAAAGGAGTATGACACCCGGTTCTAGAAAATGAACCAAGTGCAGTATATGTGTGCCCAGGATGTTTAACACACATACACAAATGAATTCACAAAAAGGTAACTAGATAATTACCACAAGACAACATTAATTAACCACTTTTATTACACAATTCATAAAATCCTCGAATACAAGCTCTAATGAATATTAATGAAGGTTTTGAACAAATGCAGCAGAAATAATTTAATTAAGCAACTAAGCAACCTAAACAAAATAAGCATAAGGGATAGTGCAGCTCCAATCAAACCACAAGCAAGCTAACGGCAGACACGACCTAGAACTCCGCATTAACGTCGTGATACTCCCAATCTTGACCTGCAACTGTTGGTGGGGGAATTGCAAGGGAGAGTACATGTCGTACTCGGCAATTGTGGAAAGTATGACATGTAGCTGATACAAATGACGAATATAATATCCGCTAAGTGCTGAAAAGTAAATTAAAACATTTGGAAAGCAGTATATTATATGTATGTGAAGTAAACCCATCATAAACCATGTAGTTATCACAATACCAGTCCATATTTCATCACCATGATCCATATTCCAGATTTCTCTTTACCATTAACCATATCCATTGCCATAAACAATAATACAATCCCATTACCAGTACCAAACCATCCCAATCCCAAAAAGCCCTCTAATCATGTAGGTCATCCAGGTGCTCTTAATCGGGAGCACGGCTATCATGATAGTTTTAACACTCTCCAGAGTTTGTACCGCTTTACCCACGTGTTTCTGATTTCATCACTTGTCGGCGACTAAAGAACCTCCCTTATGCCAATTACACTTCCTTTGGTTTATGGCCAAGAGATCACAAAATAGCCTTTATAAAGGGACTACTAGCATGTACGGACCCACTGAGGTTTCACAGGTGGCGATGCCTCCAACTGAGAGCATCTTCAACCAATAGCCCCCTCTTGTGCCATTCGGATGCCAGGGAGTCCCACCAGTAATACAAACCCAATCCAACTCCCCTTCCCCGGTGCGCCAAATGATCCTCGCAGTAATAGCAATACCCTAATTAATCAGCTACAACGCACCCATACTTGGCCTCGTGGTGGCACTGTTGTCCTAGCATATTCTCGCATGAACCGGTCCTTAGATCTAATGCAAGCAACCCCCATGTCTTTTAATCCATCCACATACCAGGCTTGCCTAGATCACCCATCACCATATCAAATTAACTAGTTCATGTTAACCATAATCTCATTAACGCATAATTAAATGGTATAGTTGTTTTCCCATCCCAATTAAACAAGCGAAGCAAAGATAAGAAGCCATTCCCGACTCTCTACCATGTATCCCAGGTGACAAGGGTGGTTAAACAAAGATAGTAAACTTCCTATCATAGGAATTCCCATCAAATTGACACAAGCATGCAATTTTGAAAACAAAACATTTAGTGTAAAAATAGGATCAATATGTTCAAGGGCACTTGCCTTGCTCTTGGGCTTGGTTTGGGTCAAAGTCTTCAAATTCCTGGTGCTGGAGGTCCTCCGCGGCACTCTCTAGCGCAAATCCGTCTAAACCGCGCAATAAACATACAAGACAAGAATTACAATCAATGAGTGAACATATGTTACTCAATATGTCATGACATGCATGATTTATGCAAATATGAAGCAAAACTAGTTAATGAGTTACTATTCATGTTCACTAATCCTTTACAATGGTTATTAATAAGTTTATACAGGTTTCAAGTTAATTTACATCAATTTGGAATTAATTCAACATTGAATGAATCTAGATGCTGGACAAGTCCGCTAGGGGTCGGACTAGTCCGCCCTACGCAAAACCAGTGAATTAGGGTTTTTCTAGATCGACATGAATTTGGAGAATTGGGGTTGAATTGACATGGGAAAGAGGAAGTAGAAGGTGTACCACGTGTTTAGATCACCAAATATCATGAGTTTGGAGGCAACACTTGGATCTTGACGATCTAGGGTTGATCATGGAGAGTTGAGAGTGAATTGGTGATGAAGAACGTAAAGTCGATGAAGATCTTGATTGCTTGGTTCTTCTTCGCGATCTCCTGCTCCTCCTTGCTGTTGGATCTCCCCTTGGTGGCGGCTCCCACGAACTAGGGTTTGGTGGCGGCTCCCACGAATTGAGAAGAGGTAAAAGGGTGGGGTGTTGGGTTGTTTATATAGGGGTGGAGGGATAGGGTTTCAATGGAGGTCGTTTCTAGAGAGGGTGGAGGCCGGTATGGGGTCCCACATGGGCTCCAAAAGGGTTAGACACGACGTCCTTGGTCCCACTTAAGTTTACATCCAAAAACAAGTTGTGGAACAAAAGATCAACTTAGAATCGCGATCACCAAACAAGTCCGCACTAGGCTGGACTAGTCTGATGTTAGACAGCGACAAAAACGGATAAGTCCGAACAAAATTGGACATGTCCAAACTTAGTTAGAGAGGAAAACGGACAAGTTCGACATAAAACAGACAAGTCTGGACAAGTCCAAGGACTTAGCAAAATTTTTCAAGGATGGGATGACCGGACTAGTCCGCAATAGACCGAACAAGTCCGAAATAGGTACAGTGAGTAAAACGGACTGGTCCTTAGCAAAAATGAACAGGTTCGAGAGAGGTCATAGAGAAATCGTACTAGTTCGCACCAAAACGGACTAGTCCGTACTTCTCAGCACTTTTGAGTGATGTTTTGTTTTAAATTCATTTTAAACTCATTCCTTTTTATGTGGATCAATGTTAAACATGTATATGAACTTATGCAATGCATGATTCATGAAAATGAGGGTGTTACAAACATACCCCCCATATAATGAATCTCGCCCTCGAGATTAGACGTAGAAGGAAAGAGATATGGAAAATCCTTCTTGAGGTCATCTTCTAGCTCCCAAGTTGCCTTTGATTCCGTGTGATGCTTCCATTGAACTTTACACCTTTTAAGAATCTTGCTTCTTGTGACCCTCTCCTTGGTTTCCAAGATCTTGACCGGTTGTTCGGCATACGTCAAATCTGCCTCTAGTTCCAACTCTTCCATTGGTACTTGTTCTTCCAGTACCATTAAACACTTCTTGAGCTGTGAAACATGAAACACATCATGGACATCGGAAAGATGAGCTAGCATCTTCAATTTATATGCTACTTCTCCTCTTTTGTCCGGAATCTTGAATGGCCCAATGTATCGAGGTGCTAGCTTGCCTCTTACGTTAAACCTCTCATGACCTCTCATTGGTGACACCTTGAGGTAAACAAAATCCCCTACTCCAAAGACTAGTTTCCTTCTCCTAATGTCCGCATAACCTTTTTGCCTTGATTGAGGAGCCCTCAAGTTTTCACAAATAATCTGGACTTGTCTCTTAGCTTCTTGCAACATATCCGGTCCAAACACTTGGCTCTCTCCTAGTTCATTCCAAAACAATGGTGTCCTACACTTCCTTCCATATAATGCTTCAAAAGGTGACATCTTCAAGCTTGCTTGATAACTATTGTTGTATGAAAATTTTGCATATGGCAAACTTTTGTCCCAACTTCTTACATGCTTCAAAGCACAAGCTCTTAACATATCCTCTAGAATCTGATTTGTCCTCTCAGTTTGTCCATCGGTTTGCGGGTGATATGTTGAGCAGAAGTTCAACCTTGTCCCCATAGCTTCATGTAGTTTCTCCCAGAACCTCGAGGTGAATTGACAACCTCCATCGGACACTATCTTCTTTGGTACCCCATGTCGGCACACAATATGCTCCATATACAACTCTGCCAGCTTCGCGGTGGTATAGATGGTCTTGATTGGAATAAAATGAGCTGATTTTGTCAATTGATCCACGATAACCCGTATTGAATCGTAACCGGACTAGGTACGCGGTAAACTAACTATAAAGTCCATTGCAATCTCTTCCCACTTCCACTCCGGAACCTTTAATGGCTGCAATAATCCAGCTTGCCTTTGATGTTCAGCTTTTACTCACTGGCACACATCGCACAAGGCTACATATTCAGCTATGTCCTTTTTCATGCTAGCCCACCAATAACATGTCTTGAAGTCCTTGTACATCTTTGTACAACCGGGATGAATTGAGTACGGCAATTCATGTGCCTCCTTTAATATTGTCTCCCAAATATACTTCATATTAGGCACGACATTCCTTTTTCCGAGCCATAAGGTACCATGGTCATCCTCATCAAACCTGAATTCTCTTCCCTCTTGGGTCCTTTTCTTGATCTCTTGGATTTCCTCATCCTTTGTTTGACCTTCTCGAATATCCTGCTCCAAGGTTGGGTTTAACTCCATTATTCCCATCTCATTCACAAATCTGAGATTCAACCGTTCAAACTCCTTACATAACTCGGATGGATATTTTTGAACGGTGAGCTGATGACTTACTTCTTTTCGACTCAAGGCATCGTCCACTACATTAGCCTTTCTTGGATGATAGTTGATCCCCACATCATGATGCTTGATGAGTTCCAACCATCTTCGTTGCCTCAAATTCAGATCCGTTTGCGTGAGTATGTACTTGAGACTCTTATGATCCGTGTAAATCTCACACCTATGACCAAGATTGTAATGTCTCCAAATCTTCAAGGCATGCAATACGGCTATGAGATCATGTATTGGATAATTCTACTCATGTTTCTTCAATTGCCTCGATGTATAGGCTACCACTTGACCTTCTAGCATGAGCACACATCCAAGTCCCTGCCTTGAGGCGTCACAATAGATATCAAAACTCTTGCTCACATCTGGCAATATCAAAATTGGGGCTGTAGTTAACCTTTTCTTCAACTCCTCAAAACTGTCTTGACAAGCTTGAGTCCGATGGAAAGCTTTCCCCTTCATTAGCAATTCCGTCATTGGCTTGGCTATTTCGGAAAAGTCCTTGATGAACCTACTGTAATACCCAACCATCCCAAGGAAGCTCCTTATTTCCTTTACATTTTGCGGTGGCTCCCATTTTAGCACATCTCTCACTTTTCCTGGGTCAACCGACACTCCTCCTCCAGAGATGATATGCCCCAAAAATGACACCTCTTTCAACCAAAGTGGCACTTGCTAAACTTGGCATACAATTGATGCTCCATCAATTTTTGCAATGTGAGTCTCAAGTGTTACTCATGTTCCTCCTCGCTTCTCAAGTAGATCATAATGTCATAAATGAACACCACAACGAACTTATCCAAGTACTCCATGAAGAACTTATTCATGAGGTACATAAAGTATGCAAGTGCATTCGTCAATCCAAAAGACATCAGGGTGTACTCATAAGATCCATACTGTGTCCGAAAAGTTGTTTTGGGTATATCTGACGGTCTTATCTTCATTTGGAAGTAACCTGACCTCAAATCAATCTTGGAGAAAACACAAGAACCCTTCATCTGGTCGAACAAATCCTCTATACGGGGCAATGTATACTTTTTCTTTATTCTCGCCTCGTTGAGAGCTCGGTAATCCACACACATCCTTCGTGATCCATCCTTCTTGTCCACAAAAAGTACGGGCGCTCCTTAAGGTGAAGAGCTTGGGCGAATAAAACCCTTCTCTAGTTGCTCTTGAATCTGCTTCTTGAGCTCCGCTAACTCCTTAGGAGGCTTCCTATATGGCCTCTTAGCTATAGGTGCAGTTCCAGGTATTAAATCAATTACAAACTCTATGTCTCGATCAGGTGGCATAGCTGGCAACTCATCCGGAAACACATCCAAGAATTCACACACCACTATAATCTCCTCAATTGTGGCACCGTCTATGTGATTCAGCTCCAATTGCTTCGGTGCATGTCGAGTTGTTTCAACCTCAATGACGATCCCCTCCTCATTGGTCAACTTCACCGTCTTTGTGCCACATTCAATGACTCCATTGTGCTTCCTTAACCAGTCCATACCAAGTATAATGTCCAATCCTTGAGAATCCAAAACAATGAGGATGGAAAAGAAGTCTACCCCCCTTATTCCAAGGCTTAGTTTTGGACATATTATATTTGTCCCCATCTCTCCTCCAGGAGACTTAACCAACAAAGTATACTTCATATGAGATATAGGCAAACTATACTTGGCAACATACTTTGATGCAATGAATGAATGCGATGCTCCAGAATCAAATAACATAGTCACTGGGTTGGAGTTTGCGAGAAACATACCAATGACCATGTCATCCACTTGTTGGGCTTCCTCCGTAGAGACATGGTTCACATTGCCACGAGCAAAATTCTAGTGTCCACGGTTCCCTCGTGGCGCTCCTCCATTCGGTCTTGGTTTCTGTCTTGGAGCATTGCTTCCTTGACCGAGTCCTAACTTAGGACATTGAACTGCGAAATGTCCTGCTTCTTCACAAGTATAGCACTTCCTAACTGCACCAGAATTTGGACGGACTTGATTTTGCACATTTGCACCAGGAAAATTGGCACGAGTTGCATAAGGCATTAGAGGACGAGGTGCTTGCATGATGGGGCGTTGCTGCACAAACTGAGGCTGAGGTGGACGAGGTTCATAACCAAGGCGTTGAGCAGGTGTAGGGGTGCTGTAATATGGCACATTGGATGGTGCAAAGCGAGGGTGAATATTAGGCCCCTGTCAGTGTTTGGAACCGGCAGATCTCCCGACACTACCTTTGGTAGATCGAGGAGTTGTAGTTCGGTAATGGGCGCGCATAGATTCAAGAAGGTGAAAGACACGTGTACACAGGGATTTACGTGGTTCGGGCCGCCTGAGCGTAATACCCTAGTCCACAGGGTGTGTTGGTGATGTATTAAGCTCAGGAGTCTAGAAGAAGCTCCAGAAGAAGAAGCTTGTCTAGCTCAGAGTGTTCAACAGTGGTCTGGAACCCTCCTTTGTGTATCGTCGACCAGTCCGTTTATAGTACAAGGACTGGTCATTACAATGTTAGCCTGGCCCGACAGGTGGCCCCAGCGGTTACACACGCTTGATACACAATAATGGGGTTAATTACCCTTAATAGCCTGGTAATGGGCCTTAATAGTGCCGTTACCAGTATTAACGGCCATTCGATCGTGTGTCATTAATATGGCATTAATGACACTTAATCGGGTCTTGAAGTCTTTGATTGATCCTTAAAGGTCCAGAGCCGTTGGGAGTCCTCCGGCCTGATATTTGAAGTTAAAGTCCGATGGTTGCCACGTGGCATCTTCGGAGCTCACCGTCGTGGACGGGTAGGTCCGGTGCTATTGGACACGTGTCAGTACTGGAGATTCCCTCTCTCTGGGGTTAGGTCCAGGGGTGCCATATTGGTATTCTGACCGGAGCTTCCCAGGTGTGGGTGATAGCTCCGGTCTTGTGATACACGTGGCGGCCCTGGGACTAACCATGTCGGGGGAGAAGGTCCGGCTACGCCTGACATGTGGGGCCTTCGGAGGTCTTCAAATATGGTATATGGAGTTTCCTTGTGATTTTTGCAATCCCAAGGGATATCCGGTACGGAGGGTACCGACAGCCCCCTTTGGCACAGCTCCACAAAGCTGATTCTCTGGATTCACTTCTGATTCTCTATTGAAGTGATTCTGTGACTGAATGATTCTCTATGATTCTCTAGAACAAACTCTTAGAATCAGGACAGAGAATCACTTCACAGAATTAGGAGAAACTATTTTTTTCAGCTTCCAGCCTCTTAGTTCATTTCATAGAATCACTTCACAAAATCAGCCAAGAATCACTCTTTTGAAAAATAGTGTTTGCCACAGCTTCTCTGATTCTGCTTGAGAATCAGCTCTGTGGGGCTCTTCCAAAGGAGGCCTTACTTCCTTGTTGCTGTCCCTGATATGGCGCCTTCCTCTTGTTATCTAGCTCCATCTCGTGGACCTTGTTCTCAACCACAATTGCCTTGTCCACTAGCTTCTGGAAGTTGGCATAATCACAAATCATCAATTGTACCTGGATTTCATTGTTCAAGTCCCTCATGAACAAATATTGTTTCCGGCAGTCCTGGCTCACATCCTCAGGCGCATATCTTGAGAGTTGACTGAATTTATTGAGATATTCACCCACACTCGATCTTCCTTGCCTCAAGTTTTCAAACTCTTGCCTTTTCAAGATCATAACACCTTCTGGCACATAATGAGAACAAATGTTCTCCTTGAATTCATCCCTAGTGATCCTCTCCTGAGTCTCATGGGCATTGCATCAAGAATCCCACAAATCCGAAGCTGCTCCAACTAGTTGATGGGAAGCAAATAGAACCTTCTCCCGGTCACTGCATTGGACAATAGCTAGCTTCTTTTCTACAGACTTGAGCCAATCGTCAGCATCCATAGGGTTGTTGGATTGAGCAAAGGTTGGTGACCTAGTCCTAATGAACTCTCCCAACCGGTTATGAGGCGGTGGAGACATGTGAGGCTGATTGCTGTTGTTGCCAGCTTGCAGCTATCCCATAATCTGTATCATAGTTTGCATGAGCTGGTTTTGCATAGCCAATAGCTGCTCAAGGTTGATAGCTCTCTGGGCAGGTCCTTGTCATTTGTTGTTCTGAGGTGCTCCATTGTTCTCCTCTTCATCATTGCCATCCCTCTGGTTTCGAGTCCTCAACATCTGAAGAAAAGCAAGAGATAAGAATTTAGAAAACATCCCCAACTATATGCATCAAGGGATATGAAACTAAACCTAACCATACTGGCCTACATGGACATGGCAATGCTAAAGCATCCCAAAATCCTCTACTAAGCACACAAGCAACATTACATAGCAATCAGCACACCAAACAAAAACATAATGTGTCCTGAGTGCTCCTATGTGCTCTAAAGTGTCCATTCTATCTAGGTTGCGTCCTGTAGTCAAATATGTGGCTCTGATATCAATTTGTGACACCCGGTTCTGGAAAATGAACAAAGTGCAGTATATGTGTGCCCAGGATGTTTAGCACACATACATAAGTGCATTCACAAAAGGGTAACCAGATAATTACCACAAGACAACATTAATTAACCACTTTTATTACATAGTTCATAATATCCTCGAATACAAGCTCTAATGAATATTAATGACAATTTTTTGAACAAATGCAGCGTAAATAATTTAATTAAGCAACTAAGCAACCTAAGAAAAATAAGCATAAGGGATAGCGCAGCTCCAATCAAACCACAAGCAAGCTAACAGCATACATGACCTAGAACTCCACATTAACGTCGTGATACTCCCAATCCTGACCTGTAACTATTGGTGGGGGAATTGCAAGGGTGAGTACATGTCATACTCGGCAAGTGTGGAAAGTATGACATGTAGCTGATACAAATGACGAATATAATAACGGCTAAGTGTTGAAAAGTACATTAAAACATTTGGAAAGCAGTATATTATATGTATGTGAAGTAAACTCATCATAAACCATGTAGTTATCACAATACCAGTACAAATTTCATCACCATGATCCATATTCCAGATTTCTCATTACCATTAACCATATACATTGCCATAAACCATAATGCGATCCCATTGCCAGTATCAAACCATCCCAATCATGTAGGTCATCCAGGTGCTCTTAACCGGGAGGATGACTATCATTATATTTTTAACACTATGTAGAGTTTGTACCGCATTACCCATGCGTTTGTGATTTCATCACTCGACGACGACTAAAGAACCTCTCTTATGCCAATTATACTTCCTTTGGTGCATGGCCAAGAGATTACAAAATAGCCTTTACAAAGGGAATACTAGCATGTATGAACCCACTGAGGTTTCAGCGATGGCGTTGCCTCCAACTGAGCAAATCTTCAACCAAGGGCCTCAACTTGTGCCATTAGGATCCCAAGGAGTCCCACCACTCATACAAACCCAATCTGACTCCTCTTCTCGATGCACCAAATGATCCGCGAAGTACTAGAAATGCTCTAATTAATCAGCTATGCCGCACAGATACTTGGCTGCGTGGTGGCACTATTGTCCTGGCATATTCTCGCATGAACCAGTCCTTATATCTAAAGCAAGCAACCACCATGTCTTCCAACCCATCCATATACCAGGCTTGCTTAGATCACCCATCACCATATCATATTTACCGGTTCATGTTAATCATAATCTCATTAATGCATAATTAAATGGTATAGTTCCCATCCCGATTAATCAAGCGAAACAAAGGTAAAAAGATCTTCCCGACTCTCTAACATGTATCCCAGGTGACAAGGGTGGTTAAACAAAGCTAGTAAACTTCCTATCATAGGAATTCCCATCAAATTGACACAAGCATGCAGTTTTGAAAACAGAACATTTAGGGTCAAAACAGGATCAATATGTTCAAGGGCACATGCCTTGCTCTTGGGCTTGGTTCGGTCAAAGTCTTCAAATTCCTGGTGCTGGAGGTCCTCTGCAGCACTCTCTACCGCAAATCTGTCTAAACCACGCAATAAACATACAAGACAAGAATTACAATCAATGAGTGCACATATGTTACTCAATATGTCATGACATGCATGATTAATGCAAATACAAAGCAAAACTAGTTAATGAGTTACCATTAATGTTCAGTAATCATTTACAATGGTTATTAATAAGTTTATATAGGTTTAAAGTTAATTTACATCAACTTGGAATTAATTCAACATTAAACGAATCTAGAGGTCGGACCAGTCCGCTAGGGGCCGGACTAGTCTGCCCTACGCAAAACCAGCGAATTAGGGTTTTCTAGATCGACGTGAATTTGGAGAATTGGGGTTGAATTCACATGGGAAAGAGGAAGTAGAAGGTGTAACACTTGTTTAGAACTCCAAGTATCAAGATTTTAGAGGCAACACTTGGATCTTGACGATCTAGGGTTGATGATGGAGAGTTGAGGGTGAATTGGTGCTAAAGAATGTAAAGTCGATGAAGATCTTGATTGCTTAGTCCTTCTTCGTGATCTCCTTCTCGTCCTTGCTGCTGGATCTACCCTTGGTGATGGCTCCCACGAACTAGGGTTTGGTGGTCTTTCAATTGAGGCAAAGAGGTAAAAAGGTGGGGTGTTGGGTTGTTTATATAAGGGTGGAGGTCTAGGGTTTCAATGGAGGTCTGTTTTAGAGAGGGTGGAGGTCAGTGTGGGTCCCACATAGACTCCAAAAGGGTTAGACACAACATCCTTTGGCCCACTTAAGGTTAAACCTAAAAACAAGTCTTGGAATAAAAGATCAACTCAAAATCGCGATCATCGGACAAGTATGCACTAGGTCGGACTAGTCCGATGTTAGACTGAGACTAAAATGGATAAGTCCGGACAAAATCGGACAAGTCCAAACTTAGTCGGAGAGGAAAACGGACAAGTCCGTACAAGTCCAAGGACTTAGCAAAATTTTTCAAGGATGCATGACCGGACTAGTCCGCAATAGATCAGACAAGTCCGAAATCGGTACAGGGAGAAAAACGGACTAGTCCGCAGCAAAAACGGACATGTCCGAAGGAGGTCAGAGAGAAATTCAAACGAGTCCGAGCCAAAACGGACTAGTACGCACTTCTCAAAACTTTTGAGTGCGGTTTTGCTTTAAATTCATTTTAATCTCTGATGAGGACATCTCTCTTTTGCATACATTGTAAGGACTGATCACTAGAGCACGTGCGCGACAACTGGATCTCCAGTTATGTTCTAACCTTGTCAATTGTTTTTCAGAACTTACACTTGTTTTCATGCATGTTTTATTGATTAGGAACAATGGAGAGAACCAGCAAGGTCTTGGATGAATCTAATGAGTCAAGGAGGAGGAGATAGGACATGCACACCAAGGAGGAGCCCCAGTCCAACTTGACTTCGACTCCACCTCGGGTTCCAGGAGCTGCCTTCACCAAAATTGACGCCTGGGACACATATGAAGTCAGATTTGGACGTTCTATATATGGTCGGAACCGTGATTTCATAAATCTTTCAATGGAACTAGCCCCACCTCAAAATTCCTGCTAAGTTGACGGGAATCAGCAAAACAAGTGGGCATCCAGAATTTGTTTGGTGCTGCGCCACCGTCTTTTGGGCTGCTGGTCCGTGTATAGTGTGGAAGCCCATTAGGTTGCGTCCAGGGGTCTTGCACCCCCCTAAACTCCTATTTATACAGCATCCTTCACAACATTAGGGTTGCGTTTTGCTTAGATACAATCTGTCATTGAACAGTGTTTCTGATTATCGGTTGTGAGACCCCAATTTCGTGATCAATTCAGTTTTGATTGCAACTTCTCTGCTCTTGCTTGTGTTCTTCATTGCGCTTGTAGGAATAAGACTTCGTGGCAAGGTCATTCATGTGATACGAGTGATAACCAAAGGAGCAGTGGTGTAGTGATTGCGGGGATTCGTTCGTTCGGAGCCTTGGATCATCAACGTCGAGATCACCTAATCAAGTTTACCATACCTCTCGGAAGGTCGGGACTCATCTTTCTATCAATTGGTATCAGATTTCCAGGTTCACCGTGAGGTATATTTTTGTGACCTTTAGATTTATTTTGTTTCAGTCCTATCGTACACAAAAAGCCACAAAAAAATCTTTACTTTCCCTAACCTACAACCCCCGCTCAGCCTTTTGCACAATTTAGTTTCGGAGTCCGTAGTTCTGAGTTTGTGTCGTAGGTTGAGTCTGGTTGCTGGTTTAGATTTGTTTTGGTTCATTTTTGTTTCTTCCATCAGCTGCCATCTACAAAAAATCAATATACAAAAAAATCCATCCACCGATTCGTTTTTGTTGCAGCTTTCACTACCACCAAAACCTGATTCGGGGTATCCTCCTTAAAACGAGCGTAACTTTTCGCTCGGAACTCCGATTGAGGCGTATTTTTTTCCCGGAAAGGTCCTGAAAAAATCTACATATGATACACTGGCTATGCCGATCACGGTGTTTTCAAAAAAAATTAAAAAAATTAAGAAGGTCCTCGTTTCGAACTCTGAAGTTCCAGCACCAGTTTTTCCAATCGCTCCTGAATTTGTACCGATCACATATTTCATCGGTTTGAGCTAATACTTGGTGCTGTTTATATTTTTTTCCCTGGTTGTGGAAAAAATATCAAAAAATAAAGGAAAAAAAGATTTTGATTTCTACTAGTGCTTAAAGACAAAAACAGGAGGCTAAGGGGTTTTCTAGTTGTGCTGTTTCTGTGTGAGTGTTGGATACTTGCTGATATTGTCCTTGTTATTCATCATCATTCATCATTCTCCTTGCTTGTTGCCACAACTGTTCTAATACATTCTTAGACCAGCAACTAGGTAACATTCCTTGGACACTTATTCAGCATTGCTATCTGTTACTAACTTGTGTGCCACATACATATACTGCATTTGAGCCTTCCAAGCTCCACCTTCTCTCAAACAGAACAGGTAACCTCTGCAATCACACCCACTCTCTGCTTGCTTTCACACTGATCACTGTTGGCCACCTGCAGTGCTGGTAAGAAACTTGTAAGAGCGGGGTAAGACGCATCTTACTGATCGAATTTCCACTTCCACTTCAGAGAGCGTAGTAACAGTGTTCTTCATGATCTTTTTGTCTTTATTTCTGTTTTGTACTAACAATGACAGGAAAGAATCCTATGGATAAGCCCTCTGGTTCTACACCTCCGGATGATGATGAGTGCGTGTCCCATATGGAACTAAGGGACATGATGTGGGCGATGACCGAAGCTTTCAACAATTACCAGACCACTACAACAGCCACCTTTCAGAGGATCCATACAAGTGTTACTGGTCTTACCACACGGCTGGACGAGATAGAGACTCGTCTTCCCCAACAAGCTACACCATCTATCATCCTTGATGCTGATGCACATGCTCACTACGACACAGAGGATGACTTCAATAATGATGAGGTTGATGCACAGGAACGCCGTCGCCCTCGACGAAATCATCAAGTTATGGGAGGTAGACCTCATCCTCATGCTCCTGAACAAGATAATGATCCTTACGCTAAGATTATGTTTTCTATTCCCCATTTTATGGATCTTATGATGCTGAGACTTACTTGGATGGGGAGACCACGGTAGAAAAAAAATTAGCTCTCATCTTGTTCATGAGCGACATAGAGTTAGACAAGCCACTAGTGAGTTTGAAGATTTTGCTATAATTTGGTGGATTGAACTTGTCAATACACGTAATGCACCATGGACATGGGCTGCGTTAAAAGAAGAGATGCGCGCTAGGTTTGTTCCTCCTTCATATAGACATGATCTTCTTAAGAAATTACAACGCTTTGATCAGGGTGACATGACTGTCCAAGAGTACTACCAAGAGTTGTAGAAAGGTATGCTTCATTGTGGGGTAGTTGAGGAACAGGAAGAGCAAATTGTTAGGTTTTATGGGGGCTTGCGGCGTGAGATCCAGGACATAGTTGACTACAAGGAATATCATTCTATTCAAATTTTATTTCAACTTGCTATGTTAGCAGAAAAAGAAGTGCAGGGTGGCCAACAACAGCAGCGGAAAAACACCTTCACGCCACGACAGCTTCCGATGCCATCCAAAGCAGCGCCCTCCTCGAGCGTACATGCTTCCACACCACCCTCCACCGGTGTTGTACACAGCAGCACCGCACCTTCTACATCACGGGGACAAGATAACAGCAAGTGCCAGATGCCTCCAGGTGTTGCAGCAAAGGCGGCTGCACCCAACACTTCGACATGTCGCACCTCCGGCATCAAGTGCCACCTCTGCAGGGACTTGGCCATATGCAACGAGATTGCCCCAGCAAACGGGCAATCATTGCCAGTACTGATGGTTGGTATGTTAGTGCTTCTGATATTGAAGATGAAAATATTATTGCAACTAACATTTCAGGTTCGGATGATGGTGCTGAGGAGGTTCTTGGTACATCTGCGACCAACAACTATAGGACTTTGATTGTGCAGCGAGCTTTGAGTGCCACAGTTCGAGAGGACAACAACCGCCAACATCACAACCTTTTCAACATGTTTCTTGTCGTCAAGGACTGTCATGTACATACTATCATTGATGGTGGTAGCTGCAACAATTTGGAGAATGTTGAGGTGGTCAAGAAGCATCGCTTGACCACACGGGAGCATCCCCACCCTTATCGCATTTAATGGTTTAACAACAATGGTAAGGTAAAGGTAACACAAACAGCAAGGATACATTTTTCCATTGGTTCTTATTATGATTTTGCTGATTTTAATGTGGTACCTATGGATGCTTGCTCTCTTTTGTTGGGATGTCCTTGGGAGTTTACTCTCATGCATAAGGGCAAGAAAATTGTGTTGCTTTCTATGAGTCCCACTGAAATTGTGCAATTTGAGCAGGAGAAAAAGCATAATGCTAAGCAAAAGGGTGTTTTCAATTCTTAAATTCAGCAACCTATTAAGTTGAAAAATCCTAATTTGCTTGCAATTAAATCTGATCTTGGTGATTTATATGCCTCCAATGGAACTTGCTATGCTTTAGTGTGCAAACATGCTTTATATTCCATTGAGGATACATCCATTGTCTTGCCACCTGTTGTTGCTGACCTTTTGTAGGAATATATGGATGTTTTTCCATCAGAGATACCCTCGGGATTACCACCTGTGCGAGGCATTGAGCACAAGATTGATTTGATTCCAGGGGTGACCTTGCCAAACCGTGCCGCCTACAGGACCAACCCTGACAAAAATAAAGAAATTCAGCGACAAGTCCAAGATCTTCTGGACCGTGGGTACATTCATGAGAGCCTTAGTCCTTGTTCTGTTCCTGCTCTTTTGGTTTCGGAAATAGATGGCACTTGGCGCATGTGTGTTGATTGTAGAGCCATCAATAACATTACCATTCATTATCGCCATCCTATTCCTAGATTGGATGACATGCTTGATGAGTTGAGTGGTTCTGTTATTTTCTCCAAGATTGATTTGCGTAGTGTGTATCATCAGATTCGTATGGCTTTAGGTGATGAATGGAAAACTACTTTTAAAACTAAATTCGGACTTTATGAATGGTTAGTCATGCCATTTGGTTTAACTAATGCGCCTAGCAATTTCATGATGGTGATGAATAAGGCTGCACGTGCTTTCATTGGTAAATTTGTGGTGGTTTACTTTGATGATATCCTTATTTATAGCAAGTCATATGATGAGCATCTTGAACATTTGTGTACTGTTTTTAATGTCTTGCGCGATGCACGTTTATTTGGTAACCTTGAGAAGTGCACCTTTTGCATCGATCATGTGTCTTTTCTTGGTTATGTTGTTACTTCGCAGGGTATTGAGGTGGACGAGGCAAAGATTGTTGCCATCACGAGCTGGCCACTTCCGACTACGGTCACACAAGTTCGAAGTTTTCTTGGTCTCGCAGGTTTCTACCGGCGTTTCGTGCGGGATTTCAGCACCATTGCGGCACCTCTCCACGAGTTGACAAAGCATGGAGTGCCGTTTCGATGGGGACCAGCACAACAACAAGCTTTTGATGTTCTCAAGTCGAAGCTCACACAAGCACCATTGCTGCAACTTCCTGATTTTGAGAAGACCTTCGAGCTTGAATGTGACGCAAGCGGCATTGGCATTGGTGGAGTGCTAATTCAAGGAGATAAACATGTTGCCTTCTTTAGTGAAAAATTGCATGGGACTTCTCTGAATTATTCTACATATGACAAAAAACTTTATGCTTTAGTGCGTGTCTAGCAAACTTGGCAACATTACCTATGGTCTAAATAATTTGTTATACATTCAGATCATGAGTCTTTGAAGTATCTTAAAGTACAAGATAATCTGAACAAACGTCATGCTAAATGGATTGAGTTCATAGAATAATTTCCTTACATCATTAAACATAAGAAAGGGAAAGACAATGTGATTGTCGATGCTTTATCTAGACGTTATACCATGCTGACCAAACTTTCTCATAAAATCTTTGGTTTGGAAACCATAAAGAGGTTATATGCTACTGACTTGGACTTCAAAGATGCCTTTGAAAATTGTAGAGAGGGATGAACATGGCAAAAATTCCTGCTGCGTGAAGGCCTTCTCTACCATGCTAACAAGCTGTGTGTTCCAGCTAGCTCCGTTCATATTTTTTTGTTGCAGGAAGCGCATGGAGGTGATTTGATGGGACATTTTGGTGTTAAAAAGACAGAGGATGTGCTTGCCGCTCACTTCTTTTGGCCACGAATGAGGCATGATGTGGAGCACTACATTTCATGTTGCACGACATGCAACAAGGCTAAGTCTCGACTTAACCCACATGGTCTTTATATGCCTCTTCCTGTTCCTAGTGCACCCTGGGAGGATATTTCTATGGACTTTTTTTTAGGATTTCCTAGAACAAAGAGGGGGGGATAGTGTCTTTGTGGTTGTTGATCATTTCTCTAAAATGGCTTATTTTGTACCCTGCCACAAGACCGATAATGCTTTACATGTTGCTGATTTGTTCTTTAATGAGGTTGTGCGTTTGCAAGGTGTTCCCAATACTATTATTTCTGATAGGGATTCTATGTTTTTGAGTCACTTCTCTAGAACTTTATGGTATAAATTGGAAACAAAGTTGCTTCTTTCTACTACTTGTCATCCACAAACTGATGGGCAAACGGAGGTAGTTAATCGTACCTTATATACTATGTTGCGAGCTGTTTTGATAGACAATTTGAGGTTGTGGGAGGAGTGTTTGCCACATATAGATTTTGCTTATAACAGGTCTGTTCACTCCACAACCATGTTAAGTCCGTTTATGATAGTCTATGGTTTCAATCCTCGTGCTCCAATTGATTTGCTACATTTACCACATACTGAAATTGTGAACTTAGATGCTACACAACGTTCTGAATTTTTTCTTAAGTTGCATGAAACTACTAAGTTACAAATTGAAAAAATGAAAAAAAGTATCGCATTGCTGCTAGTAAAGGTAGGAAGGAGGTAAAATTGGAACCCGATGATTTGATGTGTGTTCATTTATGAAAAGATAGGTTCCCGGATTTGAGGAAGTCCAAACTCATGCCACGTGCCATTGGACCTTTTAAGGTTTTTGAGAAGATAAATGACAATGCATATAAACTTGAGTTGCCTCCCGAGTTTGGGATTAGTTCCACATTTAACATTTTAGATTTGAAGCCATACTTGGGTGAGGAAGATGAGCTTGAGTCGCGGACGACTCCAATTCAAGAGGGGGAGGATGATGAGGACATCTTTCCTTTGCATACAATGCAAGGACCGATCACTAGAGCACGTGCATGACAATTGGATCTCCAGGTAAGTTCTAACCTTGTCAATTGTTTTTCAGAACTTATGCTTGTTTCCATGCATGTTTTATTGATTAGGAACAATGGAGAGGACCAGCAAGGGCTTGGAGGAGTCCAACGAGTCAAGGAGGAGGAGATAGGACGTGCACACCAAGGAGGAGCCCAAGTCCAACTCGACTTCGACTCCACCTCGGGTTCCAGGAGCTGCCTTCACCAAAATTGACGCTCTGGACACAAACGGAGTCGGATTTGGACGTTCTATATATGGTTGGTACCTTTATTTCATAAAGCTTCCAATGGAACCAGCCCCTCCTCAAAATTCCTTCTAAGTTGACAGGAATCAGCGAAACAATTTGGCATCCAGAATCTGTCCGGTGCTGCGCCACTGTCTTTTGGGCTGCTGGCCCGTGTATCGTGTGGAAGCCCATTAGGGTTGCGTCCAGGGGTCTTGCACGCCCCTAAAATCCAATCTATACTGCAGCCGTCACCACATTAGGGTCGGGTTTTTCTTAGATACAATCTGTCATTGAACAGTGTCAAAACTGATCATCGGTTGTGAGACCCCAATTTCGTGATCAATTCAGTTTTGATATCAACTTCTCTGTTCTTGCTTGTGTTCTTAATTGCGCTTGCAGAGATAAGCCTTCGTGGCGAGGTCATTCGTGTGATACGGGTGATAACAAACGAAGCAGTGATGTAGTGATTGCTGGATTTCGTCCGTTCGGAGCCTTGGATCATCAACGTCAAGATCTCCACCCAATCAATTTTACCATATCTCTCGGAAGATCAGGGCTCATCTTTCTATCAAGCTCATTCCTTCTTATGTGGATTAATGTTAAACATGTATATGAAATTATTCAATGCATGATGCATGAAAATGAGGGTGTTACAAGGAGACTTGGCATGTCAACTAAGAGAAGTTGTCCACATCTTCAACTCCGGGATTGGACAAGAAATCATCACACTAAAATGAACGGTGGTAAGTCCAACTCATCAGACTTCGAAAATTCAGTGAGTCCTTACCAATAGGTTAATTGGTAGTTGTCGAAGGGTCAATTCAACACTTCCCCCGGATCTGCTAAGGGGTAGCCTGCGGAGGTTCTTGTTCGGCGGGGCTTAGGCCTCAAACTAGTGTTCTAGCGAAAGAGTATGAGACAACTGTTTTTACGTGGTTCGGGACGCATGGAGCGTAACACCCTACTCCAAGGTGGATTGTATTGCTTGTTGAGTGTGTGTAAAATCCCTGTTTTTTCCCTCAATATGAAGTTCAACTATCAGTTTCTTTTCAACCATAATGAAGATCAAATATGGTTGTGCTTTTGAACTTGAGATCATTAAAATTTTTTTCTTTCACCCATTCTTAAATTTTATTAACATAAGGGATGAACTTCACCAATAAACTTAGAATAATTTAAGTGAACTTTCTACAAGTTTTGGAAATATTGAATTAAAATTTCTAGGGCAAATTTCTATACAGTATTGAATATATTCAAATTCATTTGAATATAGCACTGTCCATTTAGGCCCTGCCAAAATATTTAAATTTGAGGCCATAAATTTTTCCATGGCCTCCTAATATTCCAAATAGACTTCCTGCAAATGTTCATGAATTTTGAGATCCATTTGCTATTTTATTTGAGACGCTTAGCAAATTCAAACCATATTTAGAGTTCAAATTTTGAATCCTGTTCAACTTATTTGAACATCAAGATTTAAACACACCATCGTGGTCAGCGTGACTTGCTTGACTTATTCTCAAAGTTTCAAAATTTTGGAACTCAATTTCTATTTAATTCAGTGACACCATTGAATTTCATCCAATTTCAAATTCAAATTTGAAATTCAATTGAAACGTGTTCCAATTCAAAATCCAATTTAAGAATCAAATTCCAGATATTTACTTTGGCCTCCCCACAAAAATCTGCAATTTTTGGATCAAGTTTGGTAGGAGAATTGATGTTGCAGAGAAGGGAAGAGGATAAGAGGAGGTGGGACCCACTGTCAGCCTCTCTTACTTGAGTGAACCGACGGAGCGCTCTGTATCCAGCTGTCCCCGCCGATCGACGCCAGCAGCACTCGACACCGCGATGCAGCATGCAAGCCATCGAGCTGCCTGCTTGCTTGCGCCTTGGCGAGCTCCCCTCGTCCCTCTATCCCTATAAATACCCCCCCCCCCCCCCCCCTTGGCCATCGTCGTCGACCCCCACCTCGGTTTCGCGCCATCGCCGCCACCTCTGTTCATCGAGTTTTGGCCGGCGATTGAAGCAGTTTCTCACCGAGCTGTAAGTAGATAAAAGGCTTGTCACAACATCCTCTACGTGTTCTATTTGGTCATTGATCGTGACATAGCTTCTGGTTGGGGTATTTTGAAGTTTTCCGGTCGCCGTCGAGAAAGCCGCCGGGAACCTTCATGACCTCACCGTCGAGCTCCGATTCTAGGCCGTTTCCAGTCTCGATCATTTAAGCAAAAAGTTTCACGATCCTCTCTAGTTTATGCTCACCAAATCTGAGCCCATGACATGAACTGTAACTCGAGTATTTCATTCGGTAACCGTATCGTTGCTCGATAGAACAGCAAGGCTCCGTGCTTAAATTTGTTTCATTCTTGCAATAATTACTTAATCTGGTTAGGAGATAGCTCCTATATGTCCTAGCGCAGCTCTCTGCCCAAAAGCCCCAAAAGTTATCAACCGAGCACCTTAGATTTTGAGATTTCGCGGCCGCCGGTTGAAAGACTGTGCTTCATCGTCGAGCTCATATCTCACGGGTGTTTCCGCTCTTCCCTAGTCCAGATTCTTGATCCTCGAGATCCCAGGAAGCTTTTGGAGAAGTTCCCGAGTTGTTTGAGCTTGATTTGAGCGAGTTCAAGCAGGCCCGAGCCCTCACCGCCGCCGCCGCCGCGAGGTTCTTTCCGGTCCGTTTCAGCCAATGCCGACCTCACCGACATGCTCAGTGCCCCCGAAAACCCCCAGGCGGCGAGTCTTGGCGAGTTTGGCGCAGCAGTTTGGCCGGCGGCGAGATCACCGGCGAGCTACCACCGCAAGCGCCGTCGCGCGCAAGCGCCAGCCCGAGGTTGAAGACAACCATGGACCCCACGTGTCAGTCGCTGCGGGATCCGAGTGTGGCCAGGGATCTGGTGTGACTGCGCAGGTAAACCCCGTAGCCCCGGCGCGGCCCTGCTGCGATAGGTTTGTTTTTAAACCAGTGGGCCCAGCTGATTTATTTGAATGTTTCCCGTTGGAAAATAATTTGAGGATTTAGCCAAACTTGGAAAATCCATAACTCTCAGTAGACTTGTCCAAAAATTCCCAAATAAATTTTGTTAGAATCAGCATGAAGAATACTTTCCAGTTGCGCACTTGTACTTGTATGAAAGTTCATAGAAATTTCTCCATAATTCAGATAAGAAAAATGCTTATAGAATTCATTCCAACAGTTTTTTAATTGGAAAATTTCCAATTTTGGTCAGAACACAATTGTTAACACACTTGATCTCCAATAAAAATTTCAAGTTCATTGGACTTCAATTACAGGATTAATCAGTGTTCCAAATCTCTATGTAGTTATAAATTGAGAAAAATGGGGAAAAAATCAATTTCAGAAATTTCACCAAACCTTAAAAATCAGTTTCTCCCTGTAGGAAGCATAGAAAATAGTGAAACAAATTTTCCTAGAACAAGTGAGACCCCCTCTACATAATACAACCACTAGTAGCCATGATAGGTCTCCAAAAAGTTCAACCAAAATTTAGAGAAGATTATTGCTTACCATAATTTTTAAGGACAACAAACGTCCTTGATCATCTCCCGTTCTTTGCAAAAGTCTCCACTATTGTCACTAGTATCAACGATAAAAGTACCAAAGCCAATTAAGATCATTATCTTATTTGTGATCCTAAAATATTATCATAACCTCAAGCATATTACATATTTTCAAAGTCATTCATACATAGTATATGCATATCGTGTAGTAGCTAAAATCGAGGAGCAGTCGGAAGCTTTGGAAGTCCAGCTGCCAGAAAATAACGTAGACTCAGACTCGCATTAAGGCAAGCCCCAGTTTGCATTTAAGTTCCTTACATTGTTTTTGCAATTTTCATTCCCCTTACGTCTTCAGATGATTCTGCATTACGTTTAAGGTGTCTGACATCCACTTGCATAGCCCACAAATCCCAGGGAGTCTTGGGTAGGTCTACGGCCCGTTGAGTACAAACTTCTATACTTATGCTCATAGGAATTCCGTAGAAGTCGAGTAGTTTTAATCTACTCGCGAGATAGGAATTTTATCACATAGGAGGGTTTGGAATCAAGAAATGGTTTATGAATATGAAATTGAGACCGAGCGGCAGGTAGGATGCAGCTCGACCTGATATCACGTGTGTAGTCCTACTTGTGTTGATTGAGGACCGTTTCGTGTGCGGCCCTGCTGGACAAGCTTGAAATGTACCATCAAGATACTAGAGAAATGGGCTCCAGTAAACTTATGTAGCTTGATACTAGTTTGTCGAGGCATTCCGTTCCATTTTATAGGAGTGGGTTGAGGGCAGCAAGGTGTAAATCAGCTGGTGGGCACGTCAGATTACGCCCCATGCAGTGACCTTTTGCTCGTGACGGATTGACCAGTTCGACATTCGAGTGTCTAGTGAAAGGTGGCCATATACGACTAGTAATGAAGTGTTATGTAGGTACTGTTGTAAGTACTCGCTGACATTTCTGAAAGTGCGTATGTGTCGTGTTGTTCCGGGTGTATCCTAATTGCAATCACCGTCCCTCGCGGTATTAGAGTACCACTTGCTCACTGCGCTGTGACATAGTAAATAGTAAAGAAGTCAGAAGAATATGATGTATTGAATTATAATTATTTTGCAACCTTGTATGGCTTAGAGATAGTACAATTAAAAGTTTACAGTTTCCTCATACTTTACCTGTAATAGCATTATGTGCTTTGGGCATGTCATATCATCGGCAAGGCATTTCTTGTTTGATTGTGAAGTCTATGATGTGCCATTCCTGAAGAATGTCATGTGCTACTTAAAACATGACTATAAGGATCCACTTATAGGCGAGTCCTTTATGCTATTCCTTATCTATGCTTAGTATTCACCCCTACATATTTCTAGTGAGACGGGTTAGTCTTGCTGAGCCTTAAGCACATTTTTGCAGTTAACAAGTTTTTGCAGATTATACGACTAATGACGGGTTTGATGACGAGGCTACACCCCCTCTAGGGTTTACAACTGAGTGGGAACCCTGCATGCCGCCGTAAATTGGGTGTTGCTAGTGCGAAGTATCCAGGGCATGGATGACTTTGCTTTTGCATAGCTAGTGCCAAGAGCGTAGCTATGATGTATAGTTCTCTTTCCTTTCGTTAGTATTGTAAAACTTCTGTTGTGCTTTTAAATAAAGACTTGGTATTGTAAATTGTTCTCGTTCTTTTCTTGAATACTGTTGGGTGTCGCATCGCACGACACCACCCAATGAGATCCTTGGAGGTCGGGATTCTGGTCCCCACATACATGGTATCAGAGCATCATTGGGAACAATGTACTTGAAAAGAGTATATTTTCAAAAAATAGGATTGATGAGTGAGGAATTAGCTATATGCCCTTATAAGGAGTATTATTAGTATAAGATATAAAGGTGGTAAACTAACTTATGTGTTATAAATTCTGTAACGATGCTCCGACGTCAGGTAAGAGGTAAGGTACGCCACTGTCAGCGGATCAATTGCGGTAAGCTCACCATGCGAGAGGTAGCATGGAAATATTTCCGTGGCTTGGCACGGAAATGTTAATAGGAGTCTCTGAAGCTTTCTATGTTTCTGAGAACCTATGACACGCGATACCCCAGCGTGCTTCAAAGTTAGTGGGAGACCCCATCGGGTGGTGTATAACCCAATAGTATGCATCTCTAGATCTATTCATGTTCTATAGGAGCATGCGAAACACGTATGCCCGAGCGTGTATAAGCCGGTTCGTGCGGATGTCTTTCCTATACAGACGTAGTACAACCATGTACCTCGAGACATGACATCGCTCGAGGGCGACTCACTGTAAAAGCCCTAATTTCCATAATTCAAAGTTTAGTTAGGACAAAATTTTTGAATGACAAAAAGCATTAAAAAGGAATTGAGAAAAACAAATTAATTCAAACTCCAAATAAGGAAATTCAAAATAATAAACTTAGCTACTGTTTAAATAAATTTAACATGAAGATTTGAGTTGACCAATGGATTCCAAATATTCCAAATAGAATCCCTGCAAAGTTTCATAATTTTTGAAGCAAGTTTGCTATTTAATTCAATAGCTTCATAGAATTCAACTCAAATTCAAATTCATAATTGAATTTAAATGAAACTTTGTCAAATCAACTATGGGAATTCAAAATCAAATTCTATATGTTTAATACAGCCATCCCACAAATATCTAGCGAATTTTGGAATGATTTAGGTGGCAGAATTGATGGGGCAAGGATGAGGATAAGGTGGGACCCACTTGTCATCCAAAGCAAAGTGCTGTTTTGGCTCTCCAAGTGACACCACATTGCATGCAAAGTCCAGGCAGCTGCTTGCCCTGTTGTGGCCGACTCCAGCTGCCCCCAGCTCGCCCTGGCCTCCTACTTATACCCCCTCCATGCCCCTGGCTTGCTCTTTCTTCACATTGAAGTCTCCAGCACCATTTTTACTTCTCTCCTGATTCCTTCTCTGTCCAGACGATTTGAAGCAAAGGTACTTTGTGTTAAGCACTTTTCTTTGCCTCTCCTCACTCCCCAACGTCTTGCGCAGCCTAGTGATCCATTTCTTGCACAGCTAGGTCATCTCCGAAGCTGTTAACTTTGAAACCGAGGCCGCCGGAAATCTCCCCTATTTTGTCGCGCCTCTGCTCATCGTCGACCCAACGATACATCCATCATCTCGCCTCGGTCCTAGAAGGAAAAAGGTTCACCTACTCATGTTCTAGCTGCTCGTAATGTTTCAGCCCATGCCATGCCTCCTAGCCCCCGTATTTGCTTTTCTCCCGACGAACATCGGTTATGAGTACAGTTGCTTCGCGTGTGAAATTCCTTCTATACAGTAAATTATTCCTTGTGCACCTGTGCTATGTTGTTCTATATGGCCAGGCGCATCACCTCAAAGAGGATCATCAAGTTTCATCGAGTATTCACGCCGGAATACAATTTTTCCCCAACTGCCGGTCCGTCCCTCCTCGGTCCATCGGTGCTACCATTCTCCAAGTCATTTATCTCCTTCCTATGGCTGGATTCTTGTTCCCCATGCTTCCATGAATCTTCTCAAGGTCTTCCCGATCAGTTTCACCCACCGTAGGGCTCGGCTGACTTGGCTGAAACCCTAATCGCCGCCGCCGCCGTCGCGCAAGCCTTTTCGGCCATCGTCGCCGTGCGCTGACCCCACCGGCCTGCTCAGCACCTCGAAATAGGTTTAGGCGGCGAGTTTGGCGAGGAGAAGTGTCGTGGATCGACGGGCATCAAGAGCTCCGGCGAGGCGCCGCTCCGGTCGTGCGCCTGGAGGGAGGTAGTTGATGACCCCGTGGGGCCCCGTCGTCAGTGGAAGCGCATCGCGCGCCCGGATCAGCTGCGGCTCGGGGATCTTTTGTGACCACGTGGTTAAACCAGTAACCCTCCGTGTTGCCGCCCAGCGATTGGTCCATTTTAAACCCGTGGACGCCCCCTGGATTATTCAAACATTTCCCATTTTAAATTTATTTCAGATTTTGCCCCAACTTGGAAAATCTATAACTCCAAGGATACTTGTCCGAAAATTACCAAAAATTTTTTGTTAGAACCAGAATGAAGAGTAATTTCAGGTGGTGCACTTGTATTTGTATGAAAGTCCATATGAATTTCTCCATAATTCAAATAAACAAAATGCTTATAGAATTAATTCCTATAGTTCTGATCTTTGGAAAAATACCAAAATTTTCCAGAAACTTCATTTGAATATCCTTGAACCCCAGTAAAACTTTCAGGGTCATTAGACTTCATTTACATGGTCTTATCACCTGTGTATTCTCTATGCACATAAAAATAGTCAAATTCATTTAGAGTTTGTACAGAAACTTGTGCAAACTTCTAAATTGAATATCCCTCAGTATAAAGCTTCAAAATTTGTCAAATCAACTTTGTTGGTTTTGTTGTTATCCACACTAGCCAGAACTACAACCCAATCTTCATGAAAATCCATAGATTTTCTTGTAGAGCCCTTTAAGGCAAAATCATGTTTGATTTTTATCTGCTGATTCACTTCATAGACAAATTCGAAATTTTGCAAAAATATTCCTTAGTAAGTCTCTGAAGTCCTGAAAAAATTTCAGCTTCATTGGACTTTATTAACCTAGTTAAATCTGACGATTTTCCTTACTGGTCATGGAATAACCCAAAAACAACAGAAACATTTCAGTATATTATCTCAACTTGTAAATTCCATATCTACCAGTATAATGCTTAGAAAATTATGAACCATATTTTTGTAGAACCAGTGAGAACCCCTCTGTATGGTACAACCACTGGTAGCCATGATAGACCCCCGGAATTACAACCAAAATTCATAGAAGGCTTTTATTGTTGGAATTTTAGAGAAAACAAGCTTCCTTGAACATCTCCAATTTTTGGTCCAGATCTTCCCATAGTACCTAGTGTCGTCTGTGAAATTTCCAGAACCATTAGGCTTAAGTTCATATACTTAACTGCCTTTCCTTTGAACTATAGTCTAATACCAGTATTGATTAACTTGCATAATTCTTTGCATATCGATTAGTTTCCGAGCTCAAGAGGACCCCAGAGCTACTTCAAGTCTCCCCTCTGGAGATTAACTTTGACACTGTCTCGCAACCAGGCAAGCCCCGGTTTGCATTTAAGTGCTATTACAAAATTTTGATTTGTATCATCTATGTCTAGTGTGAGTCATGAGCATTAGGGATAAGGTAATTGAAAACCCACTTGCATGACCAGATCAACCATAGAGAATTTGGATAGTTTGTAAAGTCATCGTGTAGACTATGCTATGCTAAATGTTGTATAGGATTTGATAGAAGTCGAGTAGTTGGAATCTACTCGCATGGCTAGTAATATGAATATGAGACCGGGCAGGGGCGTAGGATGCAGCAAGACGTGGTCTTGGGTGCGTAGCCCTGTCTTTGTCGGTTAAGGACCAATCTGTATGCCGCCCTGTTGAGCAAGTTTGAACTGTACCGAAGTCATACTGGATATATGGGGTCCAGGAAACCGATGTACCTTGGGAAGCTTTTGTTAACACTTTCTCGATCGCCTCAGGCTTTCGGCCGCAGCACAGTAGACGGAAACTTGCTCACGACATCTTCACAGCGGAAGGGTGCACCGTGAGTGGGGATACTGTCCTAGAAAATTGAATTGATTTAACTTGTGCAAAACTTTAGAAAGGTGGTTGCATATGACGTCCGTGGAGTGGACCGATGTGACTTCCAGTACGGGCGTACGTGTCGTGTTTTCTGGGTATCATTGATTCGAATCACCGTCCCTCGCGGTTATGAGTACCACTTGTTCACTGAGTTGTGACATAGTTAAATACTTGCACTTGAGATGAGAATTAATTGCTACTGTTATGAACATTATATTATCATGGTATTAATATGTTGTATGTATTAGTATAGTGCCCACTAAATTTAATGTCCACCTTGGGCACGCAGCATCGTGATGAAGCGTTTCTTGTTTGATTGTGGAGTTACCATGTTGCCCCGCACAAGTTTTAAGTTGCTGCTATAAATCTGAAAAATAAGGACCCACAATTAGGCGAGTATGTTACGCAAATCTGCCATCCTATGTTATGTCTTTACCCTCATGTAGAGTTTCATGTTTAGGTGAAACAGTTAAGTCTTGCTGAGCCTTCGTGCTCACAGTTGCTATATAAGTTGTTTTGCAGGTATTAACCTGATTATGGTTGTCCAATGAGACTTGGGACTCTCCGAGTAATATACTCATGTGGGAACCATGACGTTGTTGTTTGGTTTTCGTGGCTAGTGAGGAGCGTCCGTGGGCTGGACGACCTCTCTTTTGCTTATTAGACTGGAGTACGAGAGTTCTAATCTTATCTTCCGATGTAGTTTATTTTTAAAAACTATTTGTAAACTGAATATCTTTGTAAATTTAAGCAAATTATTTATGTAATACGCGTTCCTTTACATGTGTGCTGTTGGGTGTCGCATCGCACGACACCACCCAATGCGATTCTTGGAAAGTGTGGACTTCGGTCCCCACAGACGTGGTATCAGAGCCGCATTGGGAATAGCACGCTTATAAAGGATCATATTACAAGAAAAACATAGGATACGATGAGGATACGATACTAGGCCCACAGAAGGACTATATTAGCATAAGTTATTAAGGTGGCAAAACTAACTTATGTGTTATTATATTCTGTAATGACGCTTCGACATGAGGTATGAAGTAAGGTACGCCACCACAAGCGGATCAATTGCAGTAAGCTCACCATGCGACAGGTAGCATGGAAATATTTCCGTGGCATTGCACGGAAGAGTCAATATGAGTCTTTGAAACTTTCCATGTTTCTGAGAACATATGACACGTGGTACCCCAGCGTGCTTCAAAGTTAGTGGGAGCCCCCGTCGGGTGGGACATAACCCGATGCGCCTCCTACTGGTGCAGCACTATGCAAAGATGTGGGACCTCGTCGGGTGGTAGAAAACCCGGTCATGTACCTCGAGATGTGGCGTAACTCGAGGCGGCCCGTATGGAATAATACGGGACGAATGTTTTTACTTTCATATATATTATTGTGAATTGTTCGCCCGTGCGGGCTGTATCGTACGACACCATATGGTTGATCAATAGTTCGTGTGTAGTGACAGGTACACTGACCATGTGATCGTATTACGTTTAGAAATCATTTGCGAGTAAACGTCATTAAGGCCACCATTGAGACGTATGCCGGAATACCGGCTTAGAATTTTTGCTTTGAGAGGCACGTAGTACCGACATATACTCCATTGATGCATTAACCTCTATTCTGTAAAATGAAACCAAGAAGATGTAAAACTACTTATATTAGCTATTGAGCTCTGGGTTTGAACTAAGTTTTCAAATTTGGAGTAGGTTTTGAGGTCACCAACTCAGAAACAGAGTGTTCTGTTTTCTGCCTAAGAAGACCTGACTTTGAGAAACCATATCTCCCAGTAGGAAATTCCAATGAAGGTTTATAATAAATGGATGGAAAGTTTAGGAAGTCCTTTAAAGCTTTTATGTTCAACTCCAGAACTGAATTTCCCTCTAGCCTATTCAAAATATCAAAGTTTCAAACTCTGCCAAAACTGGACAGAAACTAGAACCCTCTGTGAACTCCTGACTGTTTTCACCATATCTCACTCTAGAAAATTTGAACCGGGTCATGCTAGACATTTCTGGAATCCTTGTAATACTTATTACAAATTTTTAGATTGTGGCTTTTGTAAAATCTGCTGTTTTATATCAGGAAATTGTGGCCCAAATTCAGCATAAACAAAGGAGATGCTGTCGAAATTTTCCAGAAAAACTGTCAGGTTTAGATACCATATCATCTCAACCAGAAAGAATCTGAAGGCAAACAAATACTTTTTGGAATGTTCTTGAAGTGTACTTCAACTTTGTAGTTCACCTAGAGATCTGATTCTGCCATTTACTTGGTAAAATTTGTGTTTGAGTACAACCTGGTCAGGTTTCAACAGAAACTTTATCGGTTTGACATAATTTGGTCTTGTTATGAATCTGGTCCTCGAATTCACTTCGAGAAGTGTCGTAACGGACCAGTTGTCGATACTCAACTATTTACAAGTGGAATTGATGGTTTTACTCACTCGATTCTCTTTTATTTTATGGCCATGTTTGTGTCATATTAAAGATAAATGTGTGTTTTCGCACGATAACGCGCATAACGTCCCGTCACGACCAACAATAGTAGAAATGAACTTCGATCCATGGAGTTCATTATTTTGCAACTCGCTATTGTAACATTGGTCCAGGGATGATGTATTGTGTATAAAGTTTATACTTTATCAATATATGACCTTTATGCAAATTTGGTTATCAATACACACACTATTGTTTTCATCCTAGTGTGATCTTGCAATATCACGTCTCATGTTGCATTAATGACTGTAACTGCAGAATGGTGCGCACTCGCACAACATACGAGGTCGGTAGTTCAAGTCATGGAAGGGATGACTTCCGAGAGCAGGAACATCCTGCCCAACCGCCACCTCCGTCTCCGCTTACATTTGGCGGATGATATCGCAGCCATGCTGGGTTCGCGCGACGAGCGTACCGAACTGCTGCGAACCCTCGTGCAGATTACGTCCAATCAAGGGGGACGTCAAGCCGAAGGCAATCGTCAACCTCAGCAAGCAACATATCAAGAATTCTTGACGACTGCAACCCCCGTGTTCAGTGGTGATGGTGAACCTCTAGATGCGGTCCATTGGCTCCGCGCCATTGAAGCTAAGTTCGGACTGCTACAGTGCAGTGATCATATGAAGGTTTTATATGGGGCACAACAACTACATGGCATCGCTGGTGCTTGGTGGGCGAACCACATCGCCTCTTTGGCCGCCGGACAGCAAGTCACTTGGACAGAGTTCCGGAAGGCATTCCGTGCCTATCATGTTCCTCCTGCCATTGTGAGAAGGAAACTTCAGGAATTTCTTGATTTGAAGCAAGGACCGACCGACGTGATAGCTATATGGGAAAGGCCCCTTCGGGGGTGTAAAAGGTATAGAAAGAAAGAATTAATGTCAGAAAAATTGCAAAATTTTTCTGACTGCGTATTTGATGATTGAAAAATCATCAAACTTGACTCAGTAAAAGAAAAGGTTCCCCCCGAACCCCCTCCAAAAGAAAAGGAATGGAGTGGGCGAGCAACAAGCTATTTAGTTTCTGTTGTGTTGCTCACCCAGCTTTATAGACTGGTTCCCTGTAATACGCAGGCTGTCCTTCCTCCTTCTTCCCTTCCACCACTCTTCCCCAAGTCCGTACTAACTGGACTCGCTTCCGCTCCGGTCGACAGACTCGCTCTATCTTCATTCTCGAGCTCAGACATTTTTTTTTCGCCACCAGGACGCTTCACTCTGAGAGTTTTCTTCCAGCCGAAAGAGGCTCAACCCGTGAGAAAGAGGTATTCATTTGCACCAGTCCGGAATAGAGATGTTCGCCAGTGAAATGAGTGCTCAAGAATACTCCAAAGTTTTTGTTAATCTAGCGCAATATGCATCGGAGTATGTGACTACGGAGGATCAGAAGCGAGAGTATTTCTATCAGGGTCTAAGCCCCATGTTGAAAGAAAAGCTTGCATTGTTCAATCATGGCTCGTTCAACACTATGCTTAATGCCGCGATTACGCAAGAGGATGCCACACGTGAGCGGATCGCGGAGGAGTCAAAGAAGAGACTTGTTGTGCAGGACAACACACATAATGTTCCTCAGAAATACCATATGGTTTACCGATGACCGTCCGGTCAGATATGGCAGCCGGCTGCACAACCGAGTTCGTATCAGAGTCGGCCGTTCGAAGTATCAGATTTTCAGCCAGCATTACATCAGCAGCAAGAACCGTCCCAAATGGTTCCAGGGGCATCTATCTCATAGAGAGATGCAGGACAATTCAGGCCTCAAGTCAGCGGGCCGTTGTGATGAGTAGGTTTAGGCCCGATCTTCCGAAAGGTATGTCGATTGGGATGGAGAACTCGACGTTGATGATCCGCGGCACTCGAGCGGTTCGAGTACCCCTGCAATCACTACACCATGGCTCCGTTGGTTATCAACCGTGCTGCACACGCTTGACCTCGCCAAGAAGGCTAATCCCTGCAAGTGCAACTGAGAACACGAGCAAGAATGTCGAAGACACGATCAGGAAATCGCGAAGTTGGGGTCTCACAAACCGTAGAATGGCGATATTATTGATCTAAGCAAAACCCACCGAATATGACCGGCGGCTGTAGTATTTATAGGCTAGGGTTCGACCAAAACACGATTAGACGCGTCCCTAATGGACTCTTACGGGATACAAGGCCCAAACGCCCGATTCGGTGGCGCAGCACCGGACAGAAATCTGGACTCGAATTGTTTCGACGATTCCCAATGACTCCGGAAGAATTTTGATGTGGGACCAGAACCATTGGAAATTTTATCTTCTCCTCTTTCCGTGCATATGTAGAACGTCAAAAACGGAGTCCGTATGCCTCCTGGACGTCTTTTTTAAGGTGGACTGCTCCTGGACTTCGAGTTGAACTCGAGTCCGAGTTGTAAACTGTTTCGATCAACTTGTGGACGTCCCAGCTGGTTCTCCACGCTCCCAAGGCCTCCTTCCTTCACTTGTTGATCTTCTCCATTATTCCTAATAATAATTAAATCATCACATAGCAATCTATTCTCAAACTCACATGCAAAAGATGTTAGGAACGCATTCACCTGCTGATTTAATAACCGTGCTCGTGCTCTTGTGATTGGTCCTTGCAGATCAATGCGCGTCTCCGCTGTTGTGATGTCCTCATCATCCTCCCCCTCTTGAATTGGAGTCGTCCTCGACTCGATTTCATCTTCTTCTCCCAAGTACGGTCGCAAATCTGAAATGTTAAATGTAGGACTAACCCCAAAATCGGGAGGCAATTTAAGCTTATATGCATTATCGTTAATCTTTTCAACGATCTTAAAAGGACCAGCAGCTCGTGGCATTAGTTTAGATTTTCTCAAGTCGGGAAATCGCTCTTTTCTCAAATGTAACCACACCAAATCACCCGGTTCAAGTTTTACTTCTTTTTTACCTTTATTACCTGCAATCCTATACTTCTCATTCATCATTTCAATATTTTTCTTTGTAGTTTCATGCATCTTAAGAATGAATTCAGATCGTTGTGTAGCATCCAAATTTATAGTTTCAGAAGGAGGCAAAGGTAGTAAATCAATAGGAGCACGAGGATTGAAACCATACACTACCTGAAATGGACTTACCTTTGTAGTGGAGTGAACGGATCTGTTGTAAGCAAATTCTATATGTGGTAAACACCCCTCCCACAACTTCAAATTTGTTTTCAAGACAGCCCGCAACATAGTGGATAAAGTACGATTAACTACATCGGTCTGTGCATCCGTTTGTGGGTGACATGTAGTTGAAAACAGCAACTTGGTTCCCAATTTATACCACAAAGTTCTCCAAAAATGACTTAAAAATTTTGCATCACGATCAGAAACAATGGTATTTGGCACACCATGTAAACGAACAATTTTCGTCATAAATAAATCAGCAATGTATGAGGCATTATCATTCTTATGACAAGGTATAAAGTGTGCTATTTTGGAAAAATGATCAACAACTACAAAAATACTATCCCTCCCCCTCTTAGTCCTAGGCAATCCCAAAACAAAGTCCATAGAAATATCCTCCCAAGGAACACTAGGAACAGGAAGAGGCATATAAAGACCATGTGGGTTAAGGCGAGACTTAGCTTTGTTGCAAGTAGTGCATCGTGACACGTAGCGCTCGACATCACGCCTCATCTTTGGCCAAAAGAAGTGTGTGGACAGAACGTATTCAGTTTTCTTCACTCCAAAATGTCCCATCAAACCTCCTCCATGTGCTTCCTGCAAAAGCAATAGATGAACGGAGCTAGCTGGAACGCATAGCTTGTTAGCACGATAGAGGAGACCCTCTCGCAGCACATATTTATTCCAAGTTCTTCCTTCTATACAATTTTCAAAAGCATTTTTGAAGTCCAAATCAGTAGGATATAATGCTTTAATTGTTTCCAAACAAAAGATTTTATGATCAAGTTGGGACAGCATGGTATAACGCCTAGATAATGCATCGGCAATGATATTTTCCTTCTCTTTCTTATGCTTAATGATGTATGGAAACGACTCTATGAAATCAATCCATTTAGCATGTCGTTTATTCAGATTGGTTTGACACTTAAGATACTTCAATGATTCATGACCAGAATGTATGACAAACTCCTTAGACCAAAGATAATGTTGCCAAGTTTGTAATACACGTACTAAGGCATACAATTCCTTATCATAAGTGGAATAATTCAGAGAAGGACCATGAAGTTTTTCACTGAAGAAAGCAACAGGTTTACCTCCTTGTATGAGAACGCCTCCAATACCAATGTCGCTTGCATCGCATTCTAGCTCAAAGGTCTTGTCAAAATCAGGAAGTTGTAGTAATGGTGCTAGTGTAAGCTTTGATTTGAGAGCATCAAAAGCTTGTTGCTGCTGTTCGCCCCATCGAAATGGAACTCCCTTCTTCGTTAGCTCATGTAGATGTGCTGCAATTGTGCTGAAATCCCGCACAAAGCGCCGATAAAAACCTGCAAGACCAAGAAAACTACGAACCTGTGTGACGGTTGTTGGGGCTGGCCAGCTGGTGATTGCTTCAATTTTTGCCTCATCCATCTCAATTCCCTGCGAGGAAACAACATAGCCAAGAAACAAGACTCGATTGGTGCAAAAGACGCACTTTTCAAGGTTATCAAACAAACGTGCATCTCTCAAAACAGTAAAAGCAGCACGTAAATGATCAAGATGTTCATCATATGACTTGCTGTAAATGAGGATATCATCGAAGTAAACCACCACAAATTGTCCAATGAAAGCACGTAAAACCTCGTTCATTAATCGCATAAAGGTGTTGGGTGCATTAGTTAAACCAAAAGGCATGACTAACCACTCATAAAGTCCAAACTTGGTTTTAAATGCAGTTTTCCATTCATCTCCTAGTGCCATTCTAATTTGGTGGTAACCACTACGCATGTCAATTTTTGTGAAGATGATAGCACCACTCAATTCATTAAGCATGTCATCTAATCGAGGAATAGGATAACGATATCGAATGGTGATGTTATTAATCGCTCGACAATCAACACACATGCGCCAACTACCATCTTTCTTAGGAACCAAAAGAACAGGAACGGAACAAGGGCTAAGGCTTTCACGAATGTACCCGCGATCCAAAAGATCTTGGACTTCTCGCTGAATTTCCTTAGTTTCTTGTGGATTCACCCTGTATGCTGCACGATTTGGCAAACTTGCTCCTGGAATCAAATTGATCTTGTGTTCAATGCCTCTCATCGGTGGTAAAACAGGGGGTATCTCGGAGGGAAACACATCCTCAAACTCCTGCAAAAGGTTAGCAACAGCAGGGGGCAATGCAATAGACAATTCATGAAGTGAAAACATGGCTTCTTTGCAAACTAAAGCATAGCACATCCCCTTAGCATCGAATAAATCAGCAAGTTCAGATTTAGTTGCGAGCAACGATGGTGATTTTAACTTAATAACTTGCTGTTTTTCAGATTCTAATTTTGTTGCTTTGCCATCACGAATTTTACTCTTCTCAAAATGCACAATTTCAGCAGGAGTCATGGGGAGCAAAGTGATTTTCTTTCCCTTATGCATGAGAGTATATTTATTGATTCTACCATAATGAATAGCATCTGTATCAAATTCCCAAGGACGACCTAATAAAAGAGAACAAGCATCCATAGGAACAACAGCAAAATCATGGTATGAACCAATTGAAAAATGTATTCTCACTGTTTGTGTTACCCGAACCTTACCGCTGTTGTTGAACCATTGAATGTGGTACGGATGAGGGTGTGCTCTTGTTGTCACACCGAGTTTCTTGACGACGTCCGTGTTCACCAAGTTATTGCAGCTACCTCCATCAATTATAGTGTATACACGGCAGTCCTTGACGACGAGAAACATGTGGAAGAGGTTGTGTCGTTGTAGCTTGTCGTCGGTCTGCACTTTGGAGCTCAAGGCACGCTGCACAATGATGCTCCTATAGTTCTCTGTCGCCGCTGTACCAAGTACCTCTTCTTCGGTGTGTTCGTCATCTGGATCTATAAAGTCAGTAGCAAGAGAATATTCATCTTCAACATCCGAAGTACTATCATACCTGCCATCGTCGTGTGCTATGTATGCTCGTTTGCTCGGGCAATCTCTGATCATATGACCAAGTCCCTGGCAGCGGTGACACTTGATGTTGGAAGTACGACCCGTAGAAGGAGTGGACGAAGAAGGCTTGAATGATGCCGCCTTGCTGCCTTCCGGCACGTGAGAAGGTGGAGCAGCAGGTATAGTTCGTTGGCCGCCATTGGGTGGTGTAGTCGCTGCACGGGGGGTCGAAGATGGTGCTGTTTTGGATGGTGTAGTCGCTGCACGCAGCATGAAGTTGCTCCTCGTGCGATAAATAATCTGTTAACAGTATCATATTCCTTGTAATCAACAATGTCCTGAATTTCACGCCTCAACCCCCCATAAAACGAGCTATTTTATCGTCCATGTCCTCTACTACCCCACAACGCAGCATACCTTTTTGTAACTCTTGATAATACTCCTCTACGGACATGTTACCTTTGTCTAAACACTGCAATTTTTTGCGAAGGTCCCGCTGAAAAGATGGACGAACAAATCGAACGCGCATAGCTTCCTTTAATCTATCCCATGTTGGAGGGTCAGTTCTAGTTTTAACAAGTTCATTCCACCATATGATAGCAAAGTCCCTAAACTCGCTAGTGGCTTGACGAACTCTATGTTGTTTAGGAACAAGATGGGAATTAAATTTTTGCTCTACTGTCATCTCCCAATCAAGATAAGCCTCAGCATCATAAGCACCAGAAAAAGAGGGTATAGTAAATTTCACTTTAGCAAAAGGACCATCAGGAGGACGATTATAATAAATGTTATGATTATTACCTCCCATACCTCGACGATAAAGTGGCAGTCTTGGCTGATTATTGTGATCTTCCAGTTCATCATAAGCATTGTCTTCTTGTCTTCCAGCGAGAGGCAACTGAGCCTCAAAAGTATTCATCCGAAGAGCAAGGTCATCCAGTTGGCGAGTCAAGTTCGCCAATGACTCCTCCGTTGCTGCGTTGTATTTGGCGAACATATCCGTCATGGTCTTCATCATATCACGTAACTCAGCATGTTGAACACATTCGTCATCATTTTCTTCTCCTTCCATTGTTAGTAGGAAATAAGAGACAACAAAAAAAATGTTATCCCTATCAACTACAGTGACAATGTGGAAGGTGGAAGAAAACAATCTCTCTCGCTCAAGCGTCTTACCACGCTCTTACAAGTGTTCTTACCGACACAATAGGTGGTGTGGACGGTGAGATGAACTGAAGAAGCGTGGGGTGATTGCAAAGGTACCTGTTATGCTCAAGAGAAAGGTGGAGCTTGGATGGCACAATATGGTGGCTAATAAGCAGAAAATCGTTAACAGCTAAACAAAGTTGAATAAGTATTCAATGTACGAAACTGTTGCTGGTCAACCAAGTGCCCTAGAGCCTAGCACAACACAAGGAAGTATCAAGGCAAAAGAAAGACAGAATGATATAGCCAACAAAACAGCACCAAGAGGTATAGGCCAATTGCTTTAATATGCTTGCTCTTCACTATTTTTTCTTTTTTGTAATATTTTTTTGATATTTTTTCTTTACTCAGGATCACAAATATAGGAAGCACACAAATTTGCAGCTCAATTGGATGTAATATGCGGCCTATAGAAAATCAAGAAGATTCTTTAAAATTCGTGTTGAAACTTCAGAGGCCGGATAGCCTATCTTCCGAAGGGAATTTGGGCAATCTAATTTTGCCGAACGCAGCTACGCGGCGGAAACTCAGATACGAAATTTAGCGTAGATGAATTTGAAAAAAAAATCGCCCGATTTCGAGTTCGTATGCGAAAGTTATGGCCGTTTTAAGGTAGGCTGTCCGAGTTACTTTTTTTGGATGTTGATTCCAACTCGGTTTGAGAACAGAACTCGCAATCGGATATGAAAACGATCGGGGGTAGATCGGTTTGTTATTTAGGTATTGTGGAATAGGTGTCGAATAGCAAGAAAACAAGGACAAAACACGATAACTAGGACCCAAAACACAAAGCTAAACCAGCAACAAGACTCGACCACACGAATTCAAACTCAACAATGCAATCTGAAAAACGAAACTGCAGGCACTATAGTCTGGGAAGCGGTAAAAATGATCTAATTTTTTTGTGGCTTTTCTGTGGACTCTAGGTACGAAACAAAATTGATCTAATGGAAGGAAAACAAAGATACCTCACAGGCAACCTGGAAATCTGATACCAATTGATGAGTAGGTTTATGCCCGATCTTCCGAAATGTATGTCGATTGGGATGGAGAACTCGACGTTGATGATCCGCGGCACTCAAGCGGTTCGAGTACCCCTGCAATCACTACACCACAGCTCCGTTGGTTATCAACCGTGATGCACACGCTTGACCTCGCCAAGAAGGCTAATCCCTGCAAGTGCAACCGAGAACACGAGCAAGAACGTCGAAGACACGATCAGGAAATCGCGAAGTTGGGGTCTCACAAACCGTAGAACGGCGATATTATTGATATAAGCAAAACCTACCGAATATGACTGGCGGCTGCAGTATTTATAAGCTAGGGTTCAACCAAAACACAATTAGACGCGTCCCTAATGGACTCTTACAGGATACAAGGCCCAAAGGCCCGATTCGGTGGCGTAGCACCGGACAAAAATCTGGACTCGACTTGTTTCGACGATTCCCAATGACTCCGGAGTAATTTTGAGGTGGGACCAGAACCATTGGCAATTTTATCTTCTCCTCTTTCCGTGCATATGTAGAACGTCGAAAACGGAGTCCGTATGCCTCCTGGGCGTCTGTTTTAAGGTGGACTGCTCCTGGACTCCGAGTTGAACTCGAGTCCGAGTTGTAAACTGTTTCCATCAACTTGTGGACGTCCCAGCTGGTTCTCCACGCTCCCAAGGCCTCCTTCATTCACTTGTTGATCTTCTCCATTATTCCTAATAATAATTAAATCATCACATAGCAATCTATTCTCAAACTCACATGCAAAAGAAGTTAGGAACGAATTCACCTGCTGATTTAATAACCGTGCTCGTGCTCTTGTGATTGGTCCTTGCAGATCAATGTGCGTCTCCGCTGTTGTGATGTCCTCATCACGTTGAATCAGTACAGGTGCTCCACATGTGATCGTGTGGGGCACTATACCCAGGATTGCCCAGAGAAGATCTTGAGCAGCAGGCAAGTACCAGTACAACGGTGTATTCAGTCCCGTATTCAACCAGAGAAGACAGCACGGCAAACCGGAAGTGTTCAAGACATAGCAATCGAGAGTGTCCGGAGGGAGCACCGGTGTCAGCGGGCATGTTTGCTATCAAAGACATACCCGTCCTCATACTCTTTGATTCTGGTGCTACCCACAATTTTATCAGTAAATCATGTGTGGATCAGTACCAATTATCCACCAATACTCCCAAGAAAAGTTATCTTATAAGCTCACCAGGTGGAAGTATCTCGGCTAGTCAGATGGTTTCCCGAGCAGCTTTATGTTTGGGGGGAAAAATATATCCAACGTCGCTGATTATATTGGATGGACAGAAGATCGACATAATATAGGGGATGTCATGGTTAAACCATCACGGTGCTGTTCTTAATATCGGTACCCGGACTATCCACATTGACTCTCCGATGCACAGACAACACGAGCTGTTTTTGGACAGTTTGGAGCAGGACAGTGCAGCTGCATATAACACGGAAGCAACTAAACTTGAAGATATTCCGGTGGTCCGTGAGTATCCCGATGTGTTTCCCGATGATTTACCGAGGATGCCGCCCGAACATGACGTTGAATTCAAGATTGAACTTGTACCGGGAACCACACCGATTTCTCGAAGACCGTATCGAATGGCGCCTAATGAGCTAGCTGATTTAAAGGAGCATTTGAAATACCTTTTGGACAAGGGTTTTATTCGCCCAAGCTCATCACCTTGGGGCTGCTCGGCGCTGTTTGTCAAGAAGAAGGATGAAACATTGCGGTTATGTGTGGATTATCGACCGCTCAACACCGTGACTATAAAGAACAAGTACCCGCTGCCCCGCATCGACATTTTATTCGATCAACTTGTTGGCGCGAGGGTGTTCTCAAAGATGGATCTTCGGTCCGGATATCATCAAATCAAAATCCGACTGGAGGATATACCGAAGACGGCATTCTTGACGAGATACGGATTATACGACTATCTTGTCATGTCTTTTGCTCTCACCAACGCTCCGGCTCACTTCATGTATCTCATGAACTCAGTATTTATGCCAGAGTTGGACAAGTTCGTCGTGGTCTTCATCAACGACATATTGGTTTATTCCAAGTCATAGGAAGAGCATGCTGAACATTTGCATATTGTATTGCAGCGGTTGAGAGATCACAAGTTATACGCAAAATTCAGCAAGTGTGAATTTTGGATGAGCCAAGTGCCATTCATGGGACACATTATTTCAGCTGAGGGCATCGCTGTGGACGCAAGACAAATTGTTCAAGTACTGAAATGGCAATGTCCGAAGTCAGTACATGAAGTCTGAAGTTCCCTCGGTTTAGCGGGATATTATCAAAGGTTTATCCCGAGCTTTTCAAAAATTGCTAAGCCGATGAGGGAGCTGCTGAAATAGGGAACCAAATATAATTTGAGTTCAGCTTGTGAAGAAGCATTCAAGACATTAGTACATCACCTTACAACAGCCCCGGTTCTTGCTCAGCCAGACACGACAAAACCATTCAACGTTTATTGTGATGCATCCGGCATCGGACTTGGCTGTGTTCTTATGCAAGAAGGACGTGTGGTCGCATATGGATCTCGCCAACTCCAAAACCATGAGCAGCACTATATGACTCACGACCTTGAGCTCGCTGCCGTGGTATTGGCATTAAAAATGTGGAGGCATTACTTGTTTTGAAATCTTGTACACCTCTACACCAACCACAAAAGATTGAAATATATTTTCACGCAGAAGCAGCTGAATATGGGACAACAAAGGTGGTTAGAGCTGATCAAAGATTACGAAATTGAAATTCACTACCACCCAGGTAAAGCGAACGTGGTTGCCGACGCGCTTAGTCGGAAAGCCCATGTCCACAACATCACCATGGCTGAAATGGAAGATGAGGAACCAAGTCTGTATGTGATTCCATATGGGGCTCTCAATAATATTGCTCTCATTCCCATCATCCGAGAGGAAATTATTAAAGCCCGGAAGAAGGACATGGGCATGTCACACATACGAGAAAGAGTGGACAGCGGGGAAGTAAAATGTTTCCGGAAAGATGATCACGGTACATTATGGTTCAAGGAATGTATAGTTGTACCCCGAAATGTTAAGCTCCAGAAGAGAATATTGGATGAAGCTCACATGTCAAAATTTTCTATTCATCCGGGCAGCAATAAAATGTATCAAGATTTAAAAACCAAGTTTAGGTGGACACGGATGAAGCGGGAAATAGCGAAGTACGTATCCGAGTGTGATACGTATCGGCGAGTGAAGGCCGACCATATGAAGAAAGCGGGAAAGCTGCAACCGCTGAATATTCCAGCATGGAAATGGGAGGATGTGTGTACGGATTTCATAGTCGGATTGCCACTCACATTCCGTAAGCATGATTTAATTTGGGTGATAGTAGACCAACTAACCAAATCAGCACACTTCATTCCAGTAAATGTCGGATTCGATGCCAAGAAATATGCGGAGTTGTACATATCAAGAATCATGTGCCTACACGGCATTCCTCGCACGATTATTTCAGATCGAGGCTCGCTGTTTGTTGCTCGTTTCTGGGAGCAACTGCACGCCTCGTTGGGTACTAAACTGATTAGAAGCTCCACATATCATCACCACACCGATGGACAAACTGAGAGGGTGAACCAGGTCCTTGAAGACATGTTACGTGCATGTGCCATCCACCACGGTAAAAATTGGGATGATCATTCGTCGTTGGCGGGATTCTCGTACAATAACGGTTATCAAGCGAGTATCAAGATGGAACCATATGAAGGTCTTTATGGCCGGAAATGTCGCACCCCACTGAATTGGTGCGAGTCCGGCGAAAGAGTGACATTCGGGATTGATCTAGTCAACGAAGCCGAGGAGCAAATTAGGATCATTCAAGCAAATCTAAGAGCGGCTCAATCTCGACCGAAGAATTATGCGGACAAGCGGCGTCGACCGCTGCACTTTGATGTCGGGGATCACGTGTATCTCCGCGTGTCTCCAATGAAAGGAATCCACTGGTTCGGAGAAAAAGGAAAGCTAGCTCCCCGATTTATTGGCCCATTTGCTATTACGGAGAAGTGCAGACCTGTGGCTTAGCGATTGGAATTACCGGCATCTCTCGCTGGTATACACAACATTTTCCACGTATCGCAGCTCCGAAAATGTCTCAAGTTCACAGCTGCAGTCCACACCGACGAAATTGGCGAATTGCAACTGGATTTGACGTACTCCGAACACCCGGTTCAGATTCTCGACGAGAAGACTCGAACAACGCGGAACCACACGTTGTGGTTATATAAAGTGTTATGGAGCAACCATACTGTTGAAGAAGCAACTTGGGAATCCGAAGAATATCTCTGCTCCAACTATCCGGATTTCTTATCGTCTCACATCCGGCAATTTCTCTCCTACTTTCGTCTGTTCATTGTGATCTCGGGACGAGATTCTTTTAAGGGGGAGGAATGTAAAATCCCAAATTTCCATAATTCAAAGTACAGTTAGTACAAAATTTTTGAATGACAAAAAGCATTAAAAAGGAATTGAGAAAAATAAATTAATTCAAACTTCAAATAAGGAAATTCAAAATAATAAACTTAGCTACTGTTTAAATAAATTTAACATGAAGATTTGAGTTGACCAATGGATTCCAAATATTCCAAATAGCATCCCTGCAAAATTTCATAATTTTAAAGCAAGTTTGCTATTTAATTCAATAGCTTCATTGAATTCAACTCAAATTCAAATTCATAATTGAATTTAAATGAACTTTGTCAAATCAACTATGGGAATTCAAAATCAAATTCTATATGATTAATACAGCCATCCCACAAATATCTAGCAAATTTTGGAATGATTTAGGTGGTAGAATCAATGGGGCAAGGATGAGGATAAGGTGGGACCCACTTGTCATCCAAAGCAAAGTGCTGTTTTGGCTCTCCAAGTGACACCACATTGCATGCAAAGTCCAAGCAGCTGCTTGCACTGTTGTGGCCGACTCCAGCTGCCCCCAACTCGCCCTGGCCTCCTACTTATACCCCCTCCATGCCCCTGGCTTGCTCTTTCTTCACCTTGAAGTCTCCAGCACCATTTTCACTTCTCTCCCGATTCCTTCTCTGTCCAGACGATTTGAAGCAAAGGTACTCCATGTTAAGCACTTTTCTTTGCCTCTCCTCACTCCCCAACCTCTTGCGCAGCCTTGTGATCCATTTCTTCCACAGCTAGGCCATCCCCGAAGCTATTAACTTCGAAACCGAGGACGTCAGAAATCTCCCCTGTTTTGCCGCGCCACTGCTCATCGTCGACCCGGCGATACGGCCATCATCTCGCCTCATTTATAGAAGGAAAAAAGGTTCATCTACTCATTTTCTAGCTGCTTGTAAAGTTTAAGCCCATGCCATGCCTCCTAGCCCCCGTATTTGCTTTTCTCCCGACGAACTTCGGTTATAAGTAGAGTTGCTTCGCGTGTGAAATTCCTTCTATACAGTTAATTATTCCTTGTGCACCTGTGCTATGCTGTTCTATATGGTCAGACGCATCACCTCGAAGAGGATCCATCAAGTTTCATCGAGTATTCATGCTGGAATACAATTTTTCCCGAACTGCCGGTCCGTCCCTCCTCGGTCCATCGGTGCTACCATTCTCCAAGCCATTTCTCTCCTTCCTATGGCCAGATTCTTGTTCCCCATGCTTCCATGAATCTTCCCAAGGTCTTCCCGATCAGTTTCACCCACCGTAGGGCTCGGCTGACATGGCCAAAAACCTACCGTCGTGCGCTGACCCCACCGGCGTGCTCAGCACCTCGAAATAGGGTTAGGCGGTGAGTTTGGCGAGGAGAAGTGCTGTGGATCGACGGGCGGCAAGAGCTCCGGCGAGGCGCCGCCGCAGTCACGCGCCTGGTGGGAGGTAGATGACGACCCCGTGGGCCCCCCCGTCGTCAGTTGAAGCGCAGCGTGCGCCCAGATCAGCTGTGGCTCGGAATCTTTTGTGACCACGCGGTTAAACCAGTAACCCTCTGTGTTGCCGCCCAGCGATTGGTCCATTTTAAACCCGTGGACCCCCCTGGATTATTCAAACATTTCCCATTTGAAATTTATTTCAGATTTTGCCCCAACTTGGAAAATCTATAACTCCTAGGATACTTGTCCAAAAATTCCCAAATAAATTTTTTTAGAACCAGCATGAAGAGTACTTTCCAGTGGTGCACTTTGATTTGTATGAAAGTGCATATGAATTTCTCCATAATTCAAATAATTTTTCTTTTATAAAATTAATTCCTATATTTGTGCTCTTTGGAAAAATACCAAAATTTTCCAGAACCTTCATTTGAATATCCTTGAACCCCAGTAAAAATTTCAGGGTCATTAGACTTCTTTTACATTGTCTTATCACCTGTGTATTCTCTATGCACATAAAAATAGTCAAATTCATTTAGAGTTTGGACAGAAACTTGTGCAAACTTCTTAATTGAATATACCTCAGTATAAAGCTTCAAAATTTGTCAAACCAACTTTTTTTGTTTTTTTCTTTATCCACACTAACCAGAACTACAACCCAATCTTCATGAAAATCCTTAGATTTTCCTGTAGAGCCCTTTAAGGCAAAATCATGTTTGATTTTTATTTTATGATTCACTTCATAGAAAAATCTGAAATTTTGCAAAAACTTTCCCTAGCAAGTCTCTGAAGTCCTGTAAAAATTTCAGCTTCATTGGACTTTATTAACCTAGCTAAATCTGAAGATTTTCCTAACTGGTCATGGAATAACCCAAAAACAACAGAAACATTTCAGTATATTATCCCAACTTGTAAATTCCATATCTCCCAGTATAATGCTTATAAAATTATGAACCAAATTTTCGTAGAACCAGTGAGAACCCCTCTGTATGGTACAACCACTGGTAGCATGATAGACCCCCAGAATTACACCCAAAATTCAGGAATGCTTTTACTTGTTGGAGTTTTAGAGACAACAAGCTTCCTTGAACATCTCCAATTTTTGGTCCAGATCTTCCCCAAAGTACCTAGTGTCACCTGTAAAATTTCCAGAACCATTATGCTTAAGTTCATATACTTAACTGTCTTTCCTTTGAACTATAGTATAATACCAGTATTGATTAACTTGCATAATTCTTTGCATATCGATTAGTTTCCGAGCTCAAGAGGACCCTGGAGATACTTCAAGTCTTCCCTCTGGAGATTAAATTTGACACCGTCTCGCAACCAGGCAAGCCCCGATTTGCATTTAAGTGCTATTACAAAATTTTGATTTGTATCACCTATGTCTAGGGTGAGTCATGTGCATTAGGGCTAAGGTAATTGAAAACCCACTTGCATGACCAGATCACCATGGAGAATTTGGATAGTTGTCAAGTCATCGTGTAGACTATGCTATGCTAAATGTTGTATAGGATTCGATAGAAGTTGAGTAGTTGGAATCTACTCGCATGGCTAGGACTTTTTCACACGGGAATGGTTCATAGAAGTGGAGTAGTAATCTGAATATGAGACCGGGCAGGGGTGTAGGATGCAGCAAGACGTGGTCTTAGGTGCGTAGCCCTGTTTGTGTTAGTTAAGGACCGATCAGTATGCCGCCCTGCTAAGCAAGTTTGAACTGTACCGGAGTCATACTGGATATATGGGGTCCAGAAAACCGATGTACCTTGGGAAGCTTTTGTTGAGACTTTTTCGATCGCCTCAGGCTTTCGGCTGCAGAACAGTAGACGGAAACTCGCTCACGACATCTTCACGGCGGAAGGGTGCACCATGAGTGGGGATACTATCCTAGACGATTGAATCGATTCAACTTGGGCGGAACTTGAGAAAGGTGGCTGCGTACGACGTCCGTGGAGTGCACCAATGTGACTTCCAGTGCGGGCGTACGTGTCGTGTTTTCTGGGTATCATTGATTCGAATCACCGTCCCTCGCGGTTTTGAGTACCACATGTTCACTGAGTTGTGACGTAGTTAAATACTTGCACTTGAGATGAGAATTAATTGTTGTTGTTATGAACATTATATTATCATGGTATTGCTATGTTGTATGTATTAGTATAGTGCCCACTAAATTTAATTTCCACCTTGGGCACGCAGCATCGTGATGAAGCGTTTCTTGTTTGATTGTGGAGTTATGATGTTGCCCTGCACAAGGTTTAAGCTGCTGCTATAAATCTGAAAAATAAGGACCCACGATTAGGAGAGTCCGTTACGAAAATCTGCCATCCTATGTTTTCTCCTTACCGTCATGTAGAGTTTCATGTTTAGGTGAGACGGTTAAGTCTTGCTGAGCCTTCATGCTCACGGTTGCTATATAAGTTGTTTTGCAAGTATTAACCTGATTATGGTTGTCCGATGAGACTCGGGACTCTCCGAGTAATATACTCATGTGGGAACCATGCCGCTGCTGTTTGATGTTCGTGGCTAGTGAGGAGCGTCCGTGGGCTGGACGGCTTCTCTTTGGATTATTAGACTGGAGTACGAGAGTTGTAATCTTATCTTCCGCTGTAGTTTATTTTTATAACCTATTTGTAAACTGAATATCTTTGTAAATTTCAGTAAATGATTTATGTAATGTGCGTTCCTTTACATGTGTGCTGTTGGATGTCGCATCGCACGTCACCACCCAATGCGATTCCTGGAAAGTTTGGACTCCGGTCCCCACACTCACACCAGAGTCGTATGCATTTACTTTCATATGTATTATTGTGACTGCCTGTCGTGTTTCCCCGTGCCTCCCTTGAGGTGTGAAGGTGTGAATGGGGATTGTTTGTCTTCTGCAGCATTGACTACGGTAACGACCCGTGTAGAACACATTTGCGAGTGAACGATACTAGGGCCACCTATAAACGTATCTGGAAATACCGGTTAGAATTTCTCCGGTGAGGCACGTAGTACCGTCGGTATCAACTTTGATACTTGACCATCCCCAATGACAAAATGGATGCATTACGTTTTGGAAAGTCTGACTATCAGGTGCTGGTAGGTTTGGACTCCGCGAAAACGAGTTTTGATTTGACATTGGGTTAGCACCAAGATTCTTGATTTCTGGCTAAAGTTTGCTCAACTTCGCCAGGTTGTAATCTTGCTTAGTTAGAATTAAACATAGGGGTATGTTATATGGATGGAAAGTGCTCGAAGACCTCTACAACTTTTCTGTTGACCATTAAGGCATAAAAGCTTGATACTCTTTTGAAATTTGGGGTATGCTTAAACTACTCCAGATGACCCTACCATTGTACCAGTCTCTGTATTTTTTCTATAACTCACTGTAGAAATATCTTCTGCCTTATTGTGATACATATATGAAAAGGGTAGAAGGATATCTACAGTTTTTTATTTAAAGTTTCTCATGATTCGAATTTGATTCAATTCAAATTTCGAGCTCAAAACAGTGAACTGCAGGGCTGCTGTTGAAACAACAGTCAGTTCATCTGTCAAGTTTAGATAGCTCTAGCTTTTGATCCAGAATAGTGACATGGTCATATATATACATTTATGGAAATCTTAGTAAGTCCTCTATCAACTTTATGTTGCACTCATAGCCTGAATCTTGGTGTAGCTTTGTTTAATTCCTATGGTTGCAAACTGGGTTCTGGCAGACCAGAACTTGAAACAGTTGGCACATAGTTTCGAATTAGCACTACACCTACATAACAAATGTTTTATGGCCGAAATATTTTATTTCTGGATTTTTAACTTGATGTTATACAATGTTTATTTTTTCACTACCTCAATATATTGTCATGATATACCTGTATAAATTGTGGAAATCACCACACATACAGGGGAGGTTCTGTCAAAATTTCCAGAAAATTTGGGTCAACTTTAAACCTGTATAGATTCTATTTCATAGCTCACCTGAAGCTGTATGAGTACAATATGGAAAGGTTGTAAATTGTACTACAACTTTTGTATTCAACCCAACATCTGGTTCTGAGATTTCCTGTATGAAATTTTTGAATTAGTACAGGAAGGTCTGCTGGAACAGACTATGATTACAACTCCAGTTTTAAATTTTCTTAAACTTTTGGGAGTTGGAAACCTTATCATTGTTTCAGTATCTTTTCCACAGATGGAAGATTCGATGATTTATTTACCAAACGGACGGGTGTCCACGAAATGTGCTCTCCTGAAGGGTTTTCCGGATTTGTTGATAGCAATGCTTCAACGATTCGGGTATCACGAAATACCGGACTATTGGGGCAACGAGATCGATGACGGAGGTGTGACAAGATGCACCATTTATGTAGATGTACCTGCTGATCCATTGGATATTGGATGGGCTCCTTTCTCCATCCAAGTGCAAGGGATTCAGTTGGAAGACACATGTTGTTATGCCGCGAGTGTTGCCATAATGAGGTTTTGCAAACTTCATTATCGTGCTATTGTGGGCACTCCATTCGCGCTCTTTCCAGACGATGGTAGAGCCAGTGAAGAGTGGGCAAGTCGGATGGTTGCAGCATATGGACATCCTGAAGAAGTACCCAAGATGATTTTAGCGTCATATGCAGTATCAGCGTGTCAAGAGAGCCTTGATGAGCATGCTAACCTTGGAAGACTGATGAGTGACCTGAAGCAAGCTCTGATTCGAGGAGATCACTTTGAGGGGGCCAATGACTCACTTAGAGCCACAGTTGCTCCTCTCAATCGACGTATAAACTTAAGGGAGAATCAGTGGCACCGGGCTATTAAAGCTCGATCAGAGGCTCGCATGGAAACGCAATACGCGGAAAGCGCGTTGGAAGCAAGCCAACTTGAGGTGCAACTGTTGGGTGAACAGTTGAGTGAGGTGACTCAAGAAAGGGATCAATCCGGAGGGAAGACTCAGGATTGGAAGGCCAGTTGCGAGAATGCACAGAAAGAACTGGAAGACTTGAGGATGTTTCTTCTACAGGCTGATGTGAAATTTTTAGTTGTCGCGACATCATCAATGGTGGGTGAGGTAGCAACTTTGGCTCCAACAACCTCATATGTGGCACTAACGTCGAATGACAAAGAGGAAGAAGAAGATCCCGAGGAACTCGAGTATGTCGAATAGGACGTATCGAAGGGGGCTGGGGCGGCACTTCTGCCATCACGGGGCAACCTATAGTTTAGTAGTTGCACGTGTTTATTTTGTGGCCATGTTTGTATCATATTAAGAATAGTTGTGGGTATTTCTAAGGTGACAAGATGTGTATGACATCTCTTGAGGACCAAGTGTGGCAGAGATGCACTTCTGTAGTGGGAGTCCATTGTTTTGGAGTTCACTACTGTAATCTTGGTCACGAGATAATATATCTTGTATAAAGTTTGTACTTTATTAATATATGTGAATGTTATGCACTTATTCCCTTGTCAATATTCACACTACTGAATATGAAATGGATGAAGGAAAGGAAAAAATGTGCTGATTTTAAGTCATACGGATGCAGAATGGTGCGTACGCGCTTGACACCTGAGATGGGAGGTTCAAGTCCTGGTCGTGAGGACGAATCTCTGACCCAGGAGCCAGCTGCGACACCGCAGCAACAAGTTCCTCCACCACCACCTCCTGAACTTCCAAGGAGTCTAGCGAAGGTTCTCGCCGCAGTGCTTGGCTCGCGCGATGAGCAAACTGAGTTACTACGGACTTTGGTTCAGCATTCGTCCCATCAAGGGGGGCGACCAGATGCGGGTCCACGACAGCCTTCTCCGAGTTCATACTCGGACTTCATGGCAACGCACCCGCCGGTCTTCATGGAGGCTGATGAACCGTTGGAGGCAGACAACTGGCTCCGCTCTATCGAAGGGAAGTTTGGTTTGCTACGAATGACCGAACATCAGAAGACCCTATTGACGACCCAACAATTACAAGGGTCTTCTGGTGCATTGTGGGCAAATTATCTTGCCGCACGACCAGCCGGCTATGCCGCGAGCTAGGAGGAGTTCCGGGAGGCATTTCGCGCCTATCATATACCTCCCAGTGTTTTGAGGAGGAAGCTTCAAGAGTTCTTAGAGCTGAAGCAAGGAGGGAGGAGTGCTTATGAGTACTCCAAGGCATTAACCCACTTGGCCCAATATGCTCAGGACCAAATGAGTACTAAAGATCAGAAGCGAGAATGCTTCTATCGGGGTTTGAACCCCAAGATGAAGGACAAGCTTGCCTTGTTCAACAGCGGCAGCTTCAACAACATGGTCAATGTCGCGATCGTACAGGAGGATGCTACTAGGGAGCTGTTCTCCGAGAAGAAGAAAAGGAGTGCTCAGCAGGGCAGCGGAGGCGGTGCTCCTCAGAAGTACCGAATGGTATATCGATCACCATCCGGCCAGAGGTGGTAGCCGCCATCGCGACCACCGATGTTTTGTGGTCGCCCATTCAACAACGCCGGTTTTCGCCAACAACAACAACAGGGGATGATTCCGCGTGCACCTCTACCTCCACCGCGTGCATCGGGATTCCGTCCTCCTTTCCGTACCGGTCAGACCAGATACACGTGTTTCACGTGTGGACGTACGGGGCACTTCGCCAAGGACTGCCCACAGAGTGGAGGACAGTCATCGTACCAGGGGGCAAACCAGCCCCGCAACCAGCCCAAGAAGACAGCCACCAGAACCGGCAATGTCCACCACCTCGCCATCGAGGACGTTTCAGAAGGCGCACCCGTACTCACGGGTACGATCTCTCTCATTTCTCATCCCATAGTCATCCTTTTTGACTCTGGTGCTTCCTACAATTTTTTAGCAAGTCTTATGTCAATCAATATCAGTTGTCTATCATTTCCACAAAACCCCATATATGATTTGTTCTCCGGGTGGGAAAGTAGTAGCAGACAAGATGGTCCATAGGGTACCTCTGAATCTGGGTGGGAACATATACCCTATGTCTCTCATTATACTAGAGCATCAAAAGTTAGATGTCATCTTAGGGATGGCATGGTTGCAATACAACTGTGCTATTATTGACATCATTCCTCGGAGGATATATATAAATTTTCCGGTCCACTCTCCCCAAACTCTCACTCTTGAGAGTAATATCCACGTGACTCCAACTACTTATAACACCGAGGCCTGTAAACTTGAAGACATTCCAGTAGTATGTGAGTATCCGGACGTATTTCCTGAAGATCTTCCTGGTATGCCACCAGAAAGAGATGTCGAGTTTAAGATTGAACTTATACCGAGAATAGTTCCGATATCAAGGAAGCCGTATAAGATGGCACCTAAGGAACTTGCAGATTTGAAAGAGCAGCTGAAGGAACTTTTGGATAAGGGTCTGATTCACCCAAGTTCATCACCTTGGGGCTGTTCTGCATTGTTCGTGGAAAAGAAGGATAACATGTTGAGACTATGTGTGGACTATCGTCCACTCAATGCTGTCACGATCAAGAACAAGTATCCACTAACACGTATCAATATTCTGTTCGATCAATTGGTGGTTGCTCGGGTATTTTCAAAGATGGATCTTCGCTCTGGGTATCATCAAATCAGGACTCGACCAGAGGATATATCTAAGACAGCATTCTCGATGAGGTATGGATTGTATGAGTACCTTGTCACGTCCTTCGGATTGACCAACGCATCGGCCAATTTCATGTATCTCATGAATTCAGTATTCATGCCGGATTTGGACAAGTTTTTCGTGGTCTTCATCGACGACATCCTTGTGTACTCAAAATCCAAAGAAGAACATGCACAACATTTGCACATCGTGTTTCAAAGATTGCGAGACCACAAGCTGTACGCCAATTTCAGCAAATGTGAGTTCTGGATCAGCCAAGTGCCATTTCTAGTGCACATCATCTCTTCTAAGGGAATTGCAGTTGATCCAAGCAAGATTAAACAAGTACTCAAATGGGAGTCCCCAAAGTATGTGCATGAAGTTCGAAGCTTCTTGGGTTTAGCAGGATATTATCGGAGGTTCATTCCAAGTTTTTCCAAGATATCTAAACCAATGACGGAACTTCTGAAGAAAGGAAAGAAATATGCATGGACAAAGGAATGTGAGGAAGGTTTTCAAGCATTAGTGAAACACCTCACAACAGCGTCGGTATTAGCCCAACCAGACACAACTAGGTCCTTTGATGTTTATTGTGATGCATCTAGGATTGGTTTGGGTTGCGTATTAATGCAAGACAGAAGGGTGATCGCTTATGGATCACGGCAACTTCGGAACCATGAGCAGCATTATCCGACTCATGATCTTGAGCTCGCTGCCGTTGTACTGGCATTAAAGATGTGGAGACACTATCTATGGGGCAACCTAGTACATCTCTATACCGATCACAAAAGTTTGAAGTACATCTTCACCCAGAAGTATTTGAATATGCGACAACGAAGATGGTTGGAATTAATCAAAGACTATGAAAAATTGAGATCCACTACATTCCGGGAAAAGCAAATGTAGTTGCAGATGCACTAAGTCGCAAGTCCCATGCCAATAACCTTTCTATCACCTTGATAGAGGAAGAAGAACCGAGTCTCTACTTGGTTCCATATGGGGCGCTCTACAATCTAGCTCTCATTCCTACCATAAGGGAAGGAATTGCGGAGGCTCAGAAGAAAGACAAGGACATATCGCATATTTGCTGAAGAATGAAAAAGGGGGAGATGAAGTGTTACTGACGATGATGGTACCATCTGGTTCAAAGACCGCATCGTGGTGCCCCGCAATGTGGGACTTCAGAAGAAGATTTTGGACGAAGCTCATTTGTCCGATTATTCTATTCATCCGGGAAGTAACAAATTGTACCAAGACTTAAAGAAGAAATTTTGGTGGACTCGGATGAAGAGGGGGATAGCAAAGTACGTATTCGAATGTGATATGTGTCGACGGGTGAAAGCCGACCATCTGAAGACAGCCGGACAACTACAACCATTAAGCATACCGGCCTGGAAATGGGAGGACATTTGCATGGATTTCATTGTTGGATTACCTCTCACTTTTCGCAAGCATGACTCGATTTGGGTGATAGTCGACCGAATCACCAAGTCGGCTCACTTTATTCCAGTCAATGTCAAATATGTAGCACAACAATATGCAGAGTTGTATATTGCCAGGATCCTATGCCTACACGGAGTACTCCGCACTATCGTATCAGATCGTGGAACCTTGTTCGTTGCTCGATTTTGGGAGCAGCTCCATGCATCATTGGGTACCAAGTTGATTCGAAGCTCAGCTTACCATCCACAAACTGATGGTCACACATAACGAGTAAACCAAGTGCTAGAGGATATGCTCCGCACCTATGCCATTCGCCATGGTAAGTATTGGGATGATCATCTACAATTGGCAGAGTTTTCATACAACAATGGTTATCAGACTAGCATCCAAATGGCACCATATGAACCTCTTTATGGCCGGAAGTGCTGCACACCCTTAAACTAGTGTGGATCCGGTGAACGAGTAATATATGGTATAGACTTGGTGAATGAAGCCGAAGAACGAGTACGGGTTATTCAAGCCAACTTCAAGGCCGCTCAGTCTCATTAGAAAAGCTATGTGGACAAACGACGTCGACCCCTTCACTTCAATATTGGGGATCACGTTTACCTTCGTGTATCCCCAATGAAAGGGTTTCATTACTTCAGAGTAAAAGGGAAGCTAGCTCCATGTTTCATTGGACCATTCACAATAATTGAGCAATGCGGACCTGTAGCCTATAGGCTAGAGCTACCAGCGTCGCTTTCAGGGGTCCATAATGTGTTCCACATTTCACAATTGAGAAAATGTCTCAAGGCCCCAGCGGAAGTCCGTATGGAGGATTTGGAAGCTCTCCAACTAGATCTTACTTACTCTGAGCATCCAACCCAGATAGTCGATGAGAAGACTCGTACCACAAGAAACCGCACCTTGCATTTCTACAAGGTCTTGTGGGAAAACCACACCGCTGAAGAAGCAACGTGGGAAAGTGAGGAATATCTTAGAACAAACTATCCAGACTTGTTAACGGCATATGTTCATTAGATCTTTTCCTTTTATCCTTCCTTTTGTAATCTCGGGACGAGATTCTTTTAAGGGGGGAGGAATGAAAGATCCCAGTTTTTTCCCTTAATATGAAGTTCAACTATTAGTTTCTTTTCAACCATAATGAAGATCAAATATGGTTGTGCTTTTGAACTTGAGATCATTAAAAAATTTTCTTTCACCCATTCTTAAATTTTATTAACATAAGGGATGAACTTCACCAATGACCTTAGAATAATTTAAGTGACCTTTCTACAAGTTTTGGAATTATTGAATAAAAATTTCTAGGGCAAATTTCTATATAGTATTAGATATATTCAAAGTCATTTGAATATAGCACTGTCCATTTAGGCCCTGCAAAAATATTTAAATCCGAGGCCATAAATTTTTCCATTGCCTCTTAATATTCCAAATAGAGTTCCTACAAAGTTTCATGAATTTTGAGATCCATTTGCTATTTTATTTGAGACGCTTAGCAAATTCAAACCATATTTAGAGTTCAAATTTTGGATCCTGTTCAACTTATTTGAACATCAGGATTTGAACACACCATCATGGTCAGCATGACTTGCTTGACTTATTCTCAAAGTTTCAAAATTTTTGGAACTCAATTACTATTTAATTCAGTGACACCATTGAATTTCATCCAATTTCAAATTCAAATTTGAAATTCAATTGAAACTTGTTCCAATTCAAAATCCAATTTCAGAATCAAATCCAGATATTTAGTTTGGCCTCCCCACAAAAATCTGCAAATTTTGGATCAAGTTTGGTAGAAGAATTGATGTTGCAGAGAAGGGAAGAGGATAAGAGGAGGTGGGACCCACTGTCAGCCTCTTACTCGGGTGAACCGACGGAGCGCTCTGTATCCGGCTGTCCCCGCCGATCGACGCCGGCAGCGCTCGACACCGCGATGTGGCATGCAAGCCACCGAGCTGCCTGCTTGCTTGCGCCGTGGCGAGCTCCCCTCGTCCCTCCATCCCTTAAATACCCCCCCCCCCCCACCTTGGCCATCGCCGTCGACCTCCACCTCGGTTTCTTGCCATCGCCGCCGTCTTTGTTCATCGAGTTTTGGCCGGCTATAAGTAGATAAAAGGCTTGTAACAACATCCTCTACGAGTTCTATTTGGTCATCGATCGTGACATAGCTTCTGCTTGGGGTATTTTGATGTTTTCCGGCCGCCGTAGAGGAAGCCGTCGGGAACCTTCACGACCTCACCGTCGAGCTCCGATTCTAGGCCATTTCTAGTCTCGATCCTTTAAGCAAAAAGGTTTGCAATCCTCTCTAGTTTATGCTCACCAAATCTGAGCCTATGACATGAACTGTAACTCGAGTATTTCATTCGATAACCGTATCGTTGCTCGATAGAACAGCAAGGCTTCATGCTTAAATTCGTTTCATTCTTGCAATCATTCCTTAATCCGGTTAGGAGATAGCTACTATATGTCCTAGCGCAGCTCCCTTCCCAAAAGCCCCAAAAGTTATCAACCGAGCACCTTAGATTTTGAGATTTCGCGGCTGCTGGTTGAAAGACCATGCTTCACCGTCGAGCTCATATCTCGCGGGTGTTTCCACTCTTCCCTAGTCCAGATTCTTGATCCTTGAGATCCCAGGAAGCTTTTGGAGAAGTTCCTGAGTTGTTTGAGCTTGAGTTGAGCGAGTTCAAGAAGGCCCGAACCGTCACCCCCCGCCGCCGTCGTCGCGCGGTTGTTTCCAGTCCGTTTCAGCCAATGCCGACCTCACCGAGCGCCCCTGAAAATCCCCAAGCGGCGAACCTTGGCGAGTTTGGCGCAGCAGTTTGGCCAGTGGCGAGATCGCCAGCGAGCTACCACAAGGGCGCCGCCGCGCGCGAGCACCAGCCCAAGGTTGAGGACAACCGTGGACCCCACGTGTCAGTCGCTGCGGGATCCGAGTGTGGCCAGTGATCTGGTGTGACTGCGCGGGTTAACCCTGTAGCCCCCGGTGCGGCCCTGCTACGATTGGTTTGTTTTTAAATCAGTGGGCCCGGCTAATTTATTTGAATGTTTCCCGTTGGAAAATAATTCTAGGATTTAGCCAAACTTGGAAAATCCATAACTCTCAGTAGAATTGTCCAAAAATCCCAAATTAATTTTGTTAGAATCAGCATGAAGAATAATTTCCAGTGGTGCACTTGGACAAGTATGAAAATCCATATAAATTTCTCCATAATTCAGATAAGAAAATGCTTATAGAATTCATTACTACAGTTGTGTTAATTGGAAAATTTCCAATTTTGGTCAGAACACTATTATTAACACACTTGATCTCCAGTAAAAATTTCAAGTTGATTGTACTTCAATTATTTATCAGTGTTCCAAATCTCTATGTAGTTATAAATTGAGAAAAATGGGAAAAAATCAATTTTAGAAATTTCCCCAAACTTGAAAAATCAGTTTCTCTCTGTAGGAAGCTTAGAAAATAGTGAAACAAAATTTCCTATAACCAGTGAGAACCCCTCTACATAATACAACCACCGGTAGCCATGATAGGTCTCCAAAATTTCAACCAAAATTTAGAGAAGATTATTGCTTACCATAATTTTAAGGACAACAAACTTCCTTGATCATCTCCTGTTCTTTGCAAGAGTCTCCACTATAGTCACTAGTATCAACGATAAAAGTCCCAAAGCCAATTTAGATCATTATCTTATTTTGATTCTATGATAATATTATAACCTCGAGCATATTAATTATTTTCAATGTCATTCGTACATAGTATATGCATATCGTGTAGTAGCTGAAATTGAGGAGCAGCCGGAAGCTTCGGAAGTCCAGCTGCCAGAAACTAACATAGACTCAGACTTGCATTCAGGCAAGCCCCAGTTTGCATTTAAGTTCCTTACAGTGTTTTTGCAGTTTTCATTCACCTTACGTCTTTAGATGGTTGTGCATTACGTTTAAGGTGTTTGACATCCACTTGCATAGCCCACAAATCCCAGGGAGTCTTAGGTAGGTCTACAGCCAGTTGAGTAGAAACTGCTATGCTTTTGCTCATAGGAATTCGGTAGAAGTCGAGTAGTTGGAATCTACTCGTGAGATAGGAATTTTATCACACGGGAGGGTTTGGAATCAAGAAATGGTTTATGAATATGAAATTGAGACTGAGCAGCGGGTAGGATGCAGCGAGACGTGGTCTCACGTGCGTAGCCCTACTTGTGTCGATTGAGGACCGTTTCATGTGCGGCCCTGTTGGACAAGCTTGAAATATACCGGCGACATACTGGAGAAATGGGCTCCAGTAAACTGACGTAGCTTGATACTAGTTTGTTGAGGCACTCTGTTCCGTTTTATAGGCATGGGTTGAGGGCAGCAAGGTGTAAATCAGCTGGTGGGCACGTCAGAGTACGCCCCACGCAGTGACCTCCTGCTAGTGACGGATCGACCGGTTTTACATTCGAGTGTCTTGTGAAAGGTGGCCATATACGACTAGTACTGAAGTGTTACATAGGTACTGCTTTAAGTACTCACTGACATATCCGAAAGTGCGTATGTCTCGTGTTGTTCCGGGTGTATCCTGATTGCAATCACCGTTCCTCTCAGTAATAGAGTACCACTTGTTCACTGCGGTGTGACGTAGTAAATACTAAAGAAGTTAGGAGAATACGATGTATTGAATTATAATTATTTTGCAACCTTGTATGGCTTAGAGATAGTACAATTAAAAGTTTACAATTTTCCCATACTTTACCTGTAATAGCATTATGTGCTTTGGGCATGTCATATCATCGGCAAGGAGTCTATGATGTGCCGTGCTTGAAGAATATCATGTGCTACTTAAAACATGACTATAAGGATCCACTTATAGGCGAGTCCTTTATGCTATTCCTTACCTATGCTTAGTACTCACCCCTACATATGTCTAGTGAGACGGGTTACTCTTGTTGAGCCTTAAGCTCACATTTGCAGTTAACAAGTTTTTGCAGATTATATGACTGATGACGGGTTTGATGACGAGGGTGCACCCCCTCCAGGGTTTACAGCCAAGTGGGAACCCTACACGCTGCCGTAAATTGGGTGTTGCTAGTGCAAAGTATCCAGGGCATGGATGACTTTGCTTTTGCATAGCTAGTGCCGAGAGCATAGCTATGATGCATAGTCTCTTCCCTTTTGTTAGTATTGTAAAACTTCTGTTGTGCTTTTAAATAAAGACTTGGTATTGTAAATTGTTCTCGTTCTTTTCTTGAATACTGTTGGGTGTCGCATCACACAACACCACCCAATGAGATCCTTGGAGGATGGGTTTCTGGTCCCCACAGTGTGTATGCGTATGTGATTTTGTCGGGGATTCTGAGTCTGGTCCTTGTATCGATGGCGGTCCGGGCCTTTTATAGTCAAGGTCGGATGCCTTATAAATGGGGTCTCGGGGCCCGACAGGTGGTCTCAGGGCGATCTTATCCTAAAGATCTAAGGCTTCTTCTGCAAGCTTGCTCTGACCACGGATGTGAAGACTCGCCACCTTGCCGCTCGGGTCGTCAGTATCCCACGCGCCGTTGCTGACATTGGCACAAAATGTCCCATCCAACTGTATGCGGCGCCATAAGCTCTTGGCTGAGTTGGATAGGCCTGCGGCACCTTCACTGTGATGTGATTATTCGCAGTGATACCTGACATTAGGCGTGCACCGCACCATGCGTCTGGGGAAGCCGTGTATCTTCAAGTCTTGATGGAGACAAGGCGCACTGCCCTCTTAACTTTCCTACTATCTGCTCAGAGCAAATGGATTGACCATGCGGCCACCGGGGAGCTCTCTGCCATGGTGGAGGCCACGCCCACCTTGTGGGCCACGTGGCAGCTTGGGAGCTCACCTCCGTGGGGAAGGCTAGGTCTCGACTTCGTGGGCCATGTGGCATCTTGGGAGCTCACCCCTACAGAGGAGGTCGGGTCCCGTCCTGCTGGACACATGGCTGCCTGGGAGCTTGTTGTCAAGGTGGAGCTGAGTTCCCCCTTTTGGATGTCTCGTGGGCACCCTGGACTTCCCATCTGAGGCTGGCCGATCCAGGTTTCTTTGAACACGTAGTGCCCTTAGACCCTATCCTTGTTGGGAGGCGAGGCACCTTGGCTGCTCTAGCTTGTGCGCGAGGGTACCCGATGTGCTGGGTACCAACAGTGACCCCTGGGTCCACCTTGGGGTGAGGCGACGAGCCCGAGGGTGGGGCCTTATGCTGTTTTCCTCCGCGGTTATTCAATTTTGTCTTGATAAGTCGAAGCGGTGCGCTCTTCTGCTGCTGTGACCACGCATCCCTTTCTGGTTGAGGGGTCATGGCGACGGGATCTTTGCTCGCTGTAAAGTTATCGCGATGGTTCCCAAGGCGGCTGATGCACTTCTACTGCTTTCACTTCCGTCTTTATGGGAACCGTTGGGTTGCCTTCTCTGGCGGGGAACTGCTCGGGCTGGCTTTAATGCGGGGGACCTGGGCACGCTCATCATGGATGTCGTGTTACGAGCCTTGATTTGGAGCCTTCTCAAATTTGCACGGTGCGCCCAAACGCCACTAGGGTGCTTTAAAAAGGTACCTTTTTGTGTAATGGAGTTTCCTTTCTTCTGCACGTCCCAAGCATTCGAGCCTTCGACTCCCTCCTTGTGTGTCTGCCCATTATTGAGGTTCTCAACCCCTGCTCCAATGGACTCAACTCTGCCTCCTTCCCGGATAGAGGATATCTCATCTGTGAGGTAGCTTTTCGGCTGGGAGGACAAGGGAAGACGTGATCTGATCCGTCCTGGCTCCTTGCCACTGGATTTGGGGAGAAGGAGATCATCTCATTCTATTCGTACGCATACTCCGGGTTCGTCCCTCATGTTTCCTCCTTCTTGGTGACACTCCTGGAAGTCCATGGGCTCCAGCTCCATCATTTGTCGCTGAAAACTCTAGTGGTGGTGGCGGTGTTCTCGCATTACATCGAGATGGTCGTCGAGGTGTGCCCATGCGTGCCGGTGTTTCGGCAGATCTTCATGCCGAGGCGGACCAGGAAGAAGAACAAAGACAACTTCCTCGGTGGCTTCTGCTTGTAGCATCAGGACAACAACCCCTTTAAGTACATTACTCCGCTCTCCCCGGCGAAGTGGCCTGGCTGGAGGAGCGACTGGGTGGTCGTACATGTTGATGCCCATGATCGCATGGTCCTGGCCACTGGCTGGCTGGCAATTAGGAAGGCGGCCTGGGAGGAACGCCCGGAGCTTGAGGCGGCATACACGCCGGTGATGGAGATGATCCGATTCCTGGCGGACCACAACCTGTCGGAGTTATCGATGATGGCCGACTTCGTTTGCCGCCGTCTAGCCCCCTCAAGCACCATTGCCGCCTACCATGGCTCTCAGGCTCCAAGATGGTAACAGGTTACTGAGGGGTCGCGACACGGAGGCGACCCCACAGGAGGTGTTTGAAGCAATGTCCAAGGCATGGGATGACCTGCTGTCGGGTGATGTCTTCAACCTTCCGCAGGCTTTCCCACCACTTTGCACAGATCGGGACCTCTAGACGAAGGTACTGAAGGGGATGCCCAACTTGGACATGATTGGTCTTGGGCCGCGGTAGGTTAGCGATGAGAGCCGAGGCCTGGCCGTTGTCGACTCTTCGGAGAAGTCTGCACCTTCTTCAGGCTCCAAAGCCTCAGGGGCAGAGCAGTCGCCCCGCTGCTAGTGGGAAAGGCATGGCATTGGTCCCCGACGTAGGTAAGAGGAAGACACCGGTCCCTGATGTAGGTGAAGGTACGACCTTGGTGGTCGAGGTCGGGAATGAGGAACGCCCTCGGTCGCCACCAAGGGCGTCGCCACAAGTGGTCTTCGCTGCAAGTCATCATCCACCAGCGCACCGCTCTTCAGTACCTGGCGTCGATTGTTCTTCAGGAGGAGGTTCGGTCTGTCAAGCGGCAGAAGGATTGAGGAGCATGTGAAAAGCTACCAGAGGGGGGTGAATGGTAGTTTCAAAAATCTTACGCAGCGGAAACAATTAAATCCCAACCCCTTCGGCAGAAAAACGATATGTTAGAGAAATCGTGTGTGAAACTAATCTAAACGTGTTTCACCATGAAAAATGTGATATATATCAGAGAGAATCAAGTCACGAAGAAGAAACAAAAATAATCACTTGAATCCGTCGAGAGAAACTCAATTTATGATCGAAAGATCAAACAAAGGTCGATCTGTCCTACCCGATAAAAATAGTTTTGGAACACTGCAAAGAAACCACAAATCCAATGACCGTGAAATTTTGACAGATGATAGATAATCAAGTTGTGAAGACAACCCAAAAAGAATCACGTCAATTGGATCTGTAAAACTCGAGTTATGATAAAACCACTGACGAAAGGTAGTGCTGTCCAGTAACTTGACGAGTAAAACTTGTCTAGAACAAGTCGAACGAACAAGGCACAAAAGTTCCTTAAAACTATGAATTTTATTCAATAGAACACAAGAGGAACAGCCCCAAAGTCGTGCACCACGAGCTCTGACCTCTTTTGCTTATATAACCAGCTCAAAAGCCAACTCAACTCAAATCAGGACCCTAATCCAACTCCGTTCACGAATCGAAACTTTCCATAACTGCTTAGGACTCTTCTATACGCAGATAGAAGCAATCTTAAGACTTCCAAACACCTTAAGAGCGTATCCCACATTCCTAAAACAACTCAAATTCGTGACCCACATGAAATCCTATCATAACCAACTCGATACTTTCCATACCAAGCCATAACCGACTCCGCTGCAGCCAAAGTCATCAACCGATACGGTCTGATCCTTCCAACCAGATCTTCCCATCCATAAACCATCTTTAGAACCATGTTGCCACGTCATGCACCGCATGCATATGTCCAAACACCTTCCTTCAACGTCCAGTAACCTTCATATGCACTGCCCTTGATTCAATCATCCTGTGCGACCTCCTGACCCGCTCAACCACAATTCCTCCGGAATTTGGTTGTTGGAACCTCATCTCCTCCTTGAGACTAGTCCAAACGATCCTGTCACCAGCCATGACATGAACTCAAGCAACACCTGCACATGAACAAACAACCAATTCGTACGAGCCTAAGTCCGCGACTTGACTCAAGTCAGTTCCGAACACAACACCTTACGTGAGCACCTCACATAAGCATGTTGCAAAGCATATCAGAACGATATCAGCCATATCAACCAAAACACACCAAAAACTTAGCAAATGAATACTAAGCAATCTTTCTAAGAATATAAAGCAAGTTCGAAACATTTCACATGAAAATTTGGAACATTACGATCAAGCTCCGAACCTTGTCAAAGCTAACTGGAGCTTGAGATGGAGCTTACCAAAGCTAGTACAACCTACCGTCGGAGCTTACCAAAGCTAGTACAACCTAGCGCTGGAGCTTACCAAAGGTAGTCGGACCTAGCGCTGGAGCTAACCAAAACTAGTCGGAACTAGTCATCCCAAAAGTCGGAGCTAGAAAAACATGTCGGAGCTAACCAACATAAATCGGACCTAGCAAAACATATCGGAGCTTAACAAAGACATGTCGGAGCTATCAAAGACATGCCGGAGCTAAATACAAAGCTCACCGGAGCTACCCAAAAACATGTAGGATCTAGACAAATAAAGTCGGACCTATTGTTGGACCTTGCAGAAGCTCGGAGCTAGAGTCGAACCTTGCTAGATGTTATGGCAGCATTCAAAACTTTTATTGTCAAAGCCAATGTATTCAGCACAAATAGGTCTCACAATCTCCCCCTTGATGAATGCATTGGCAACACCACTTAAGATCCGAACATTGGCTTATTCACATTAAAAGTTTTGAAAACAATTTCTCCCCCATTGTAAAACAGAAATAAAATGAGAAAAAGAAATTCTCCCCCTGAGAAGAATCGTGCCAAAAACAATTGTCAATATGTGCAATGTGTAATCAATGTCTCCCCCATGCATATTTGTTTTTAAAAATTCACATATTATCTCTCCCCCTTTGACAATGTATTCAGCAAGGTTTATAAGACAAATTTTAATTGTTATGAGCATATTATAACATATACATATAAAACAAAGCTCATCCAAGTCATACTATCAAGTAACTTACACTATCACAACAATGAGATACATAAAGTAGTGTAAGCCATGCTAGAGATCAAATGTAATTTTCAATCTAAGCAAGTCACGATCTCACAAACTTAACTATTTCAATACCTGAAAGCATCACACTTGTTGCTGCATTTTATTATTTTTCAAGGCACAAATTTAGATCATATGATATTTGCAAGAGATTATATGCGCATCTGCCTTATTCTAACCAACCATCCCAATCCTATGTCATTTGACAATCAGAAGCTTAAGGACATGGTTTTAGTCATATACAACTTCTTCCAAGTTCATATCTAAGTGCAATGATAAGCCATCTCAAAAGAAGAAGTGCGATGCATGCATATTCTCTTGATCTTTTCTCAACTTATATTTGTTCACAAAAACTCAACATGTGAGTTGATTACTTGATTAATTCTTTATGATTAACAACACTTGTGAACATGCAACAAATTCAAAACAGCAAGAAAGTTCGATCATGAACCGATTTAGTGTAAGTAATTATTCCAATTACTAGTCATGGCAAAAACTACATATAACATGAGTAATGTAGTAAGAATTTTCAGCATGTAAAAGGAATCACAAGTCATATATGTATGAAATATTATGCTCATATTATTTTAGTTCAGATTCACACATAGACTTCCGAAGTTTCAAAACTCCCCCTCAATTTAAGCCATGAGGATTCATAACCCCTATTTCACTATGAATGTAACAAAAATGAGTGAAATCCAAAGGTTTTGTGAAAATGTCAGCCAATTGTTGTTCGATATCTACATGGTGAAGCACAATGTTTCCTTTTTCAACATTATCACGGAAAAAGTGATACCTAATATCAATGTGCTTAGTTCTAGAATGTTGCACAGGGTTTTTAGCAATGCAAATGGCACTAGTGTTATCACAAAACAGTGGAACACTATCTACATCAACCCCATAGTCTTTAAGTGTTTGAACAATCCAAAGAATTTGTGAGCAAGCACTAGCAGCAGCTACATATTCAGATTCGGCTGTGGATTGTGCAACTGAATTTTGTTCTAGAGGACTAAGCAACAAGTGAATTACCAAGAAAATGACAAGCACTGGAAGTACTTTTCCTATCAATCCTATGACCTCCAAAATCATCATTGGAAAAAGCTTTCAAAGTAATGGTTATGGAAGAAGGAAGAAAAATGCCAAATTCTTGAGTTCCATGTAAGTACCTGAGAATCCTTTTGACGGCTTGACGATGTAAAGTACGTGGGGAGGCTTGAAAATGTGCACAAAGACATACGCTGAATTGTATGTCCGGTCTTGATGCCTTGAGGTACAAAAGCGATCTGATCATGCTTCTATATTCTTTTTGATCCACGGTTTCACCATCTTCATCAAGTTCAAGTGTTGTTGCTGTTCCCATTGGTGTACGAAGAGGCTTGCTTCTGTCCATGTTGAAGCGCCTTAGGAGGTCTTTTGTATACTTTGTTTGATGAACAAAGGTACCCTCCTTGGTTTGCTTGATTTGCAGCCCCAAAAAGTATGTGAGTTCTCCCATCATACTCATCTCAAATTCTGAACACATCATAGGTGAAAACTTGGACACAAGATCATGAGAAGCACAACCAAAGATAATATCATCCACATACACTTGAACGAATAATGAGTCATTGCCATGCTTAAGCACAAAAAGAGTTTTATCAACCTTGCCCATGGTAAACCCCTTTTCAAGTAAGAATGTTTTTAACCTGTCATAACATGCTCTAGGGGCTTGTTTGAGACCGTACAAGGCTTTGGACAGTTTGTAAACATGATTAGGAAAATCTGAATTTTCAAAACCCGGTGGTTGTTTGACATAAACCTCCTCATCTATGTATCCATTAAGAAATGCACTTTTAACATCCATTTGATATAGCTCAAAACCTTTAGATGCAGCAAAAGCTAACAAAATTCTTATGGCTTCTAATCTAGCAACAGGAGCAAAAGTTTCATCAAAATATAGACCTTCAACTTGAGTGAAACCTTGAGCAACCAACCTAGCCTTATTCCTAACCACAATCCCATCCTCACTTTGTTTATTTTTAAACACCCATTTAGTTCCAATTAAAGTGTGACCTTGAGGAGGAGGTACAAGTCTCCAAACATTATTTCTTTCAAAATTTTCTAACTCTTCTTGCATGGCAATAATCCAAGATTCATTATTGAGTGCGTGTGATATATCTTTGGGTTCAAAAGAAGCAACAAAAGCAGAATGAGCATGAGAGTTTGGATTGCAAAACCTGGACCATGTAACTCGTTCGTGCAAGCTTCCAATAATCTGTTGTGGAGGATGAATTTTGAGAACCCGGAGGGGAGTGGACACTTCACAAGCTTCTTCTTCTTCATGTTCATTGCAAATCGATGAGCTTGTGACTTGAGGAGGATCTGAACCAGCAATGGTGGTCGTCGGTGCTGGCTATGAATCAAAATCAAGAGCTCGAACAATGTCATTAGCTGCTAAATTTTTGGGCAGCAGCTCCACCTCTTCCCCATCTTCAACGAAAATGCTCTCCCCCTGCAGATATGGATCTGGACATGTAATGTTTGAGATAGTACCTGGGCTAGATTCATCAAAAGACACTTCACAAGTCTCCACAATTTTGTTAGTGTCAAGTAAAAGCACACGGTAGCCTATAGTATGAGATGGATAACCAAGAAACATGCCATCAACGGATCTAGATTCAAGTTTATCAAGATTACCATGTTTCTTAACAAATCATTTGCAAACAAAGACCCAAAAGTGCGTAACACTAGGCCTATGTCCAAACCGGAGCTCATATGGTGTTTTACATAGCTTAGCGCGCAAGAAAACACGTATTGAGACATAACAAGCGGTTGCAATAGCATCAGCCCAAAATTTCCTAGGTGTTTGATATTCATCAAGCATAGTCCTAACCATCTCAACTAAGGTTCTGTTCTTTCTTTCTACAACACCATTTTGTTGTGGTACATATGGTGAAGAAAATTGATGATCTATTCCATTTTCAGCACAAAAGTGATCAAAAGATTGATTTTTAAATTCAGTTCTGTTATCACTTCTAATTGCTTTTAAAGATCTTGGGTGATCAATTGATAATCTAAGAAATAAAGTTCTAAAGTGACTAAAAGCTTCATTCTTAGACGTCATAAAGTAAACCCAAGAGTATCTAAAATAATCATCAACAATAACAAGAACATACCATTTACCTTCGAAGGATTGAACACGTGAAGGTCCTACGGTGTCAAGGTGCATAAGTTGACCCGGTTCAGTTGTCATGATCATTGTGAAAGAAGTATGTGAACCTGCAACCATCTTAGTTTGTCTACAAGGAGAGCACACAATTTCTTTGTCCCCTTTAAGCTTAGGCAGCCCATGTATGCGATCAAGAGCACTAACACGCGTTAGGTGATCAAAGCCTACGTGACCAAGTCTACGATGCCAAAAATATAAGTCCTTTGAATCATTAGCAACTAGAAACCTATGCTTCGAGGAAGACATATCAAAATCAGCTTTAAAAACTCTTCCCAACCGAGACATGTTAAAAATAAGCTCACTATTTGAACCTACAACTTTGCAGCAGTTTTTATTGAAAATAATTTCCAGATTTTCATCTAGCAATTGTGAAACAGAAAGCAAGTTGTATTTAAAATTTTAACAAGTGCCACATCCTTCAAATTGTAGTGATTATTTATTCTAACCGAACCCTTAGCAATTATAGGAGTTGAAGAATTATCGGCAAAAATAACATTCTCTACACGTGACACAAAAGAGAGGGAGGAGAACCAATCTTTGTTACCGGTCATGTGGCGTGAGCAACCTGAATCCACAATCCAAATGTTCTCCTTCCTCAAACGTGTAACCTACATAGAAGCACAATACGTCGATGACTCAATACTGGGGTTAGTCAAAAGACATTTAGGTATCCGTACTGAGTCACACGACGTGCAGCAGGAAAAACACGCAAAAGCTGAGATAAAACAGCAGGTTTATGAGTCAAAGTTTGAGGTTTTTTACTCTTAACTATTGACCTATAAGGTGTTACTTGTGTAGCACAAAAATCAGTAGCTCTGGAGGCAAAAACAGAATGTCCGGAGGTAAACTTTGAATGTTTTTGACTCATAACAGCAGGTTGCATGTTCCTGGCATTCGGTTTAACATGTGCAGCATAGTTTGCATGAAAGTTATGAGATCTAGCAATCAATATTTCCCTTTTCTGTTGTTTAGCTAGTCTATAACAAAAATCTATGACATGACCATCTCTACCACAGTAGGTACAATGAAATTTAACTTTGTGTTCATGTCTAGATGAGCAAGCAATATTTTTATTTGAAACCGAATGAGACAACACTCTTGTAGATTTGAAAACCACTTCTTTTTGTCTAGGAACTGTTTGAATCAAAACACTTCCTAATGACTTTACAATTTGAGGTGGATGTGCCTTAGCATGAGCATGAGAATCAAAACCTAAACCAGTTTTATCTTTGCAAGACTTGGAAGAATTCAACAGCAAGTTTAGGTTCTTATTCCCATTACAAAACTGATGTAATGTCCTATGCATGTTATCAAGTTTATCGAAAAAATCAAGGCAATTTTCACATGAAGTTTTTCCTTTTAATTTGCAATTGGAACAATATTTAACTTCATGAGAACGTAAAGCATTATTCAATATTGAAATTTCATCCATAGCATCTTTTAGTTTCTTTTCAAGATCATCACAACTAGAACAATGAAAATCAATTGTAGAACAAGAAGCATCTTTTAAGTTTCCAATGTCAAGCGCAGCAAGCTTTTTGTTCTTTTTAATTTCAAGTTCAAGTCTATCTAGAGTGGAGGAATGTGCAGTTCTTAATGCGGACAATTGTTCATAGATTAAATCACACGAGGGACAAGAATCATCACTAGGAATCAAGGTTTTCAAATGGTTGATTTCAGATTCTAGTGATTCAATTTTAGCAGCATTATCCCTAAGATTTTTTGTCTTTTTTCTTAACAATAATAGTTGCACGAGAAATTGAATCACACATTTCATTACAGGTAGAACATACCTCATTGTTGTCACTGTTGTGTTCTGCATCCTCCTGACTTGCTCTTGATCTTGTTTTGCCTGCCATGAAGCATAAGTTGGCCAAATCATCTTCATCTTCGTCACTTCCAGTGTCCACGTCGCTTGAGCCATGTTCCTGGCGTGCGGAGATAAAACTGTAAACCAGGTGGCGACCTGTAAAGCCCTTCTTCATCTTCGTCTTATCCTTTGTTGAGGAGTGCTTCGTCCTTGATTGTTTTTTCTTCTCGGGAAGTAGAACCTAAAAGATTAGGACAACCTGTACGAAAGTGTCATGTCTTACCACATTCGAAGCATCGTTGAGGTCCAGATCTTCCTCTCCTTTTAGTTCTCACATTTTGCAATGCTTTTGAAAACCTAGTAGAGAGAAGTGCTAGCTCCTCCTCTTGAAGCTCCTCAATCTGTTCAAGGGTTAGAGAGGACAACAAAGCAGGTGTACCACAATATGAAGATTGACTAGAGCTAGGCATGTCACGTTGTGAAATAAAAGCAATAGACTTGTTGGGGTTTTTACGCGATATTATGTCAATTTCATGAGTTTTTAACTTGGAATATAGCACATCTAAAGTAAGTGTACTCATAACAGTAGATTCACGAATGGATGTAACTTTCATCTCCCAAATTGACATGTCTAATGCACTTAACAATTGCCTACCATTTTCAGCATCTGAAAATTAACATTGACGCTATGCAAGTTGCTGAGAATTTTATTAAAGCGAGCAAAGAGATCATCAATTGACTCACTGGGTTGCATCTTGAAGCGCATGTATTCTTTATTGAACATGTCTTGCCTTACCTTCTTGATCGTGTTGGATCCTTCGTGGTAGTCACAAAGTGCTTTCCACACATCGTATGCAGATCGGAGGTGTGCAACACGGTCAAAGCCGCCTTGAGTTAATCCTTGTATGGTCAAGTTTTGAGCCTTGTTGTTGTTATCGAGATCTCTTAGATTTGTAGCTGTAACATGATCATTTGACGGCACTTCATAAGGCTTGTACACCTTCTCCCATATTGCAAAGCCTTGCGCCTGGATGAAAGCCTCCATGCGTGCCTTCCAAACCTGAAAATCAATACCAGCAAACACACAAGGTTTGGTGGAGTATTTCCCTATGATAATTAGTCAAAAACACGTGTAAATCACAATGATTAGAGCACCGTGGCTCTGATACCAATTGTAGGATCGAGGAGCACGTGAAAAGCTATCAGAGCAGGGTGAATGGTAGATTTAAAAATCTTACGCAACGGAAACAATTAAATCCCAACCCCTTCAGTATAAAAACGATCTGTTAGAGAAATCATGTGTGAAACTAATCTAAACGTGTTTCACCATGACAAAAGTGATATATATCAGAGAGAATCAAGTCATCAAGAAGAAATAAAAAGAATCACTTGAATCCGTCAAGAGAAACTCAAGTTATGATCAAAAGATCGAACAAAGGTCAATCTGCCCTACCCGAGAAAAACAGTTCTGGAATGCTGCAAAAAACTCGTGTAGATCAGAAACCACAAATCTAATGACTGTGAAATTTTTACAGATGATATATAATAAAGTTGTGAAGACAACCCAAAAATAATCACGTCAATTGGATCTGTAAAACTCGAGTTATAATAAAAACACCGACGAAAGGTAGTGCTGTCCATAAACTTGACGAGTAAAACTTGTCTAGAACAAGTCGGACAAACAAGGCACAAAAGTTTCTTCAAACTACAAATTTTATTCAATAGAACACAAGAGGAACAGCTCCAAAGTCGTGCACCACGAGCTCTGTCCTCCCTTTCTTATATAACCAGCTCAAAAGCCAACTCAACTCAAATCAGGACCCTAATCCTACTCCGTTCACGAATCGAAACTTTCCATATCTGCTTAGGACTCTTCTATACGCAGATAGAAGCAATCTTAAGACTTAAAAACACCTTAGGAACATATCCCACATTCCTAAAACAACTCAAATTCATGACCCACACGAAATCCTATCATAACAACCTCGATACTTTCCATACTGAGCCATAACCGACTCCGTCGCAGCCAAAGTCATCAACCGATATGATCCGATCCTTCCAACCAGATCTTCCCATCCATAAACCATCTTTGGAACCATGTTTCCACGTCATGCACCGCATGCATACGTGCAAACACCTTCCTTCGATGTCCAGTAACCTTCATATGTGCTGCCCTTGATTCAATCATCCCGCGCGACCTCCTGACCCGCTCGACCACAATTCCTCCTGAATTTTGTTGTTGGAACCTCATCTCCTTCCTGAGACTAGTCCAAAGGATCCTGTGACCAGCCATGACTTGAACTCAAGCAACACCTGCACATCAACAAACAACCAATTCGTATGAGCCCAAGTCCGCGACTTGACTTAAGTCAGTTCCGAACACAACACCTTATGTGAGCACCTCACATAAGCATGTTGCAAAGCATATCAAAACGATATCAGCCATATCAACCAAAACACACCAAAAACTTAGCAAATGAATATTAAGAAATCTTTCTAAAAATATAAAGCAAGTTCGAAACATTTCACATGAAAATTTGGAACATTACGATCAAGCTCCGAACCTTGTCAAAGCTAACCGGAGCTTGAGCTGGAGCTTACCAAAGCTAGTACAACCTAGCGTCGGAGCTTACCAAAGCTAGTACAACCTAGCGCCGGAGCTTACCAAAGCTAGTTGGACCTAGTGCCGGAGCTAACCAAAACTAGTTGGAACTAGTCATCCCAAAAGCCGGAGCTAGAATAACATGTCGGAGCTAACCAACATAAGTCGGACCTAGCAGAACATATTGGAGCTTAACAAAGACATGCCGAAGCTATCAAAGACATGCCAGAGCTAAAGACAAAGCTCACCGAAGCTACCTAAAAACATGTTGGATCTAGACAAAGAAAGTCGAACCTATTGTCGGACCTTGCAGAAGCTCGGAGCTAGAGTCGGACCTTGCTAAAAAGATGTTATGGCAATATTCAAAACTTCTATTGTCAAAGCCAGTGTATTCAGCACAAATAGGTCTCACAAGCTCCACCATCATCGGCGGTCAGCACATCATCCAACATCCCCGTTGCCTGCACGGTCTAGGGTGCCATAGGGGACTCCGGCAGCATCACACCAACGGAGCCTCAGGCAAAGAAGCCTCGAGCCGACATCATCGGCAGCTCGGGAGGAGGCTCTGTCGGGGTTGGTGGCAGCACACTGGCACAGTGCAGCAGCACTACTAGTGGTTTTGGCAGAGGCCCTGCCAGGATGGCATCGCCTGTGACGCCATTGCCAGGGCCCGCAGCTTTAGGGTCTCCGAAAGTGGAGGCTCGCTGGAGTTTCCGGAGACATCGGTAAGGCATTCTTGCCAATGCTTGCTCTATTGTCTTGCCTGCCTATGTTGATTGGTCAGGGCTTGATCTTGATTTGTAGGATGACGTCAGCTGTTGTGAGGCCCCTACCGATGGGGGTAGTGCCCGAAAGTTCTTTGAAGGCGGTCGAGGATGCTACGACTGTGCTGGCGGGGCAGCCTGCCAAGCTTATTCAGGGGAGTGCTGCTCCGGCAACTGTGCCCAGTGTGGGTAGTGAAGCATCTCCGGTTGCATCTCCAGCTGTCGCGCCAGGGGCACCTCCGTTTGTCGTTGCAGAGGCCATGTCGGAGCCGACTCCGAAGGCTGAGGGTCTAATCTCCATGGTCACTGATTCAGCGGGCAGCTTTCTGAGCGGTGGTAACCCTGCTGTGGGATCTTGCACCGCAACTCCTGCTCAGACTCCGGGGCCAAGATCCCTAGTGCTGGTGGCATTGCCTTCACAGCTACAGGAGGAAGGGGTCAGCGAGATGATCATCGGACGTCCTTCCCTGACTTCGGCATAGCCGGAGCGGATTTCCGACATCATGGACTTGATGCAATCCAGCATCCTTCAGGTGCAATCCAACCTCCACAGGGCACAAGAGGCTCTTGCCGGGGAGTGGGAGAAGTTTTGTGCCGAGGGCAAGTGCCTCCAAGGCTGGGACGATTGCCTGAGTTCCACGATCGCCGAGGCAAAGGCAAAGTACCAGAAGGAGAGCAAGGAACTGGAGGTGAGGCACCGCTTGGTGAAGGCCTCAGACGCCTTGACCCAGAAGATTTTGGCCGGCCCCAAGGCAGCCAACGACACTGCTGATGCCCGCCTGCACGCTCTTGCTGCAAGTCGAGTGGTCCTGAGTCGTCAGGAAGTCGACGTTGCCAAGATAGATGTCGCTGTTGGTAGTGCAGGCGATGATGGCCCGGGCTGAGGCCGACCGAGGAAGACTGCAGTCCTGCCTCGAAGACCTTGAGCTTCGAGAGAGTAATTTGGCATGGCACCGAGCGCAACACCTAGCTGAGCGTCAGGAACTCCTCATGCATGATCTTGATGTCCAAGCCTGGGAGCAGGCAGCAGAGCGCCGAGGTCGGGAGCTTGATCTGCGGGAGCGTCAGCTGGCTCAGCGTCTGTAAGCCTAGGGTAGGGTGGCGACGGAGGCGATAGCATCCATTTCTCGGTGTGCTACCGGAGCCGGTACCCTGATCTACCACTGGAGCCAGTTTTTGAAGGCCCTGTTGAGGAACGCAAAGCGACAGCAGAGGCGGAGGTTAAGGAAGCCGCCCAACATGTCGTAGTGCAGTTCAGCCGGGGCTGAGGCTGGTAGCTTGTTTTTTGTATTCGGGGTTCACCCTCCCTTGCAAAGAATTCCTTAATGAACCCAAACTTGTGTTTGGCTTCTTGCATTTTTTTGTGCTTTTCAACTGTTGCTCTGAGTCCTTAGCTACATAGGGATTTGCAGAACCTTTGTTGGGCTCGTTGGCTTCTCAGGACCAGCAATTTGCACAATTGACATGGTCGAAGTGTCGTCCATTGATTTTCTGCATGTGGATCCCTTTAGAGGCCCCTTGGAAGATGTGGTTAGTTGGCTAAGCACATCTACCACTTGATCGCTGAATTTATTGAACTCGCCCCTTGGTAGATGCTCCGACATCGTCCACCATCTTCGTGTAGACGTCGACGGTAGGCCCCCTGGGAGGTGCCGGAGCTGGATGCTCTAGCGTCGTCCACCATCTTCGTAGAGACGTCGACGGTAGGCCCCTTGGGTGGTTCCGGAGCTGGATGCTCCTGCGTCGTCCACCATCATCGTAGAGACGTCGACGGCAGGCCCCTGGTTTACAGGCCATCGCAAGGGAACCTTGTTAGCAACAATAGCGGAGCAGGAGAGTTTACTCACTTATCCGCATTTGATGTTGTTGTTGAAGTTCTGTGACGTCGACGGCAGGCCCCTTGTGAGGTGTCGGAGCTGGATGCTCTGGCGTCGTCCACCATCATTGTGTAGACGTTGATGGCAGGTTCCTTGGGAAGTGTCGGAGTTGGATGCTCTGGCATCATCCACCATCATCGTAGAGACGTCGACGATAGGCCCCTTGGGAGGTGTCGGAGATAGATGCCCTGGCGTCGTCTAGCACCGTCGTAGAGACATTGACGGTAGGCCCCTTGGGGGGTGCCGGAGCTGGATGCTCCGGCGTCGTCCACCATCTTTGTGTAGACATCGACGGCAGACCCCTTGGGAGGTGCTAGAGCTGGATGCTCCGGCGTCGTCCACCATCGTCGTAGAGACATCGACGGCAGGCCCCTTGGGAGATGCCGAAGCTAGATGCTCCAGCATCGTCCACCATCATCGTAGAGATGTCGACGGCAGGCCCCTGGTTTTCAGGCCATTGTAAGGGAACCTTGTTAGCAACAAGAGCGGGACAAGAGAGTTTACTCACTTATCCGCGCTTGGTGTTGTCATTGACGTTCTGGGACATCGACGGCAGGTGCCTTGTGTGGTGCCGGAGCTGGATGCTCCGGCGTCTTCCACCATCTTACGTGTGGACGTCGACGGTAGACCCCTTGTTAGGTGCCAGAGCTGGATGCTCTGGCGTCATCCACCATCTTCATAGAGACGTCGACGGTAGGCCCCTTGGGTGGTGCTGGAGCTGGATGCTCCAGCGTCATCCACCATCGTCGTAGAGACGTCGATGGCAGGCCCCTGGTTTACAGGCCATCGCAAGGGAACCTTGTTAGCAACAAGAGCGGGGCAAGAGAGTTTACTCACTTATCCGCACTTGGTGCTGTCATTGTTGTTCTGTGACGTCGACGGCAGGCCCCTTGTGAAGTGCCAGAGCTGGATGCTCTGGCGCCGTCCACCATCTTCGTGTAGACATCGACGGCAGGCACCTTGGGAGGTGCTAGAGCTGGATGCTCTGGCATCATCGACCGTCGTCGTAGAGACGTCGATGGCAGGCCCCTTGGGAGATGGCGAAGCTAGATGCTCTGGCATCATCCACCATCGTCATAGAGACGTCGACGGCAGGCCCCTGGTTTACAAGCCATCACAAGGGAAGCTTGTTAACAAAAAGAGCGGGGCAGGAGAGTTTACTCACTTATCCACGTTTGGTGTTGTCGTTGACTTTTTGGGACGTCGACGGCAGGCCCTTGTGAGGTGCCGGAGTTGGATACTCCAGCGTCGTCCAACATCTTCGTGTAGACGTCGACGGCAGGCCCCTTGGGAGGTATCGGAGCTGGATGCTCCGACGTCGTCCACCATCTTCGTAGATACGTCGATGGTAGGCCCCTTGGGTGGTGCCAGAGGTGGATTCTCCAGTGTCGTCCGCCATTGTCGTAGATACGTTGACGGCAGGCCCCATGGGAGGTGCCGGAGCTGGATGCTCCGACGTCATACACCATCGTTGTAGAGACATCAACGACAAGCCCCTTGGGAGATGCCGGAGCTGGATGTTCCGGCATCGTCCACCATCATCGTAGAGACGTCGACGGTAGAGCCCTTCGGAGGGGCCGGAGCTGGATGCTCCGGCCTCATCCACCATCATCGTGTAGACGTCGACGGCGGGCCCCTTGGGAGGTGCCGGAACTGGATGCTCTAGCGTCATCCACCATCGTTGTAGGGACATCGACGGCAGGCCCCTTGAGAGATGTCAGAGATGGATGCTCCAACGTCGTCCACCATCATCGCTGAGACGTCGACGGCAGGCCCCTAGTTTATAGTCCATCGCAAGGGAACCTTGTTAGCAACAAGAGCGGAGCAGGAGAGTTTACTCACTTATCAAAGCTTGGTGCTGTCGTTGACGTTCTGTGACGTCGACGGAAGGCCCCTTGTGAGGTGCCAGTGCTAGATGCCCCGACATCATCCACCATCTTCGTGTAGACATTGACGGCAGGCCCCTTGGGAGGTGCCAGAGCTGGTGCTCCGGCGTCGTCCACTATCGTCGTAGAGATGTCGACGGTAGGCCCCTTGGGAGGTGCCGGAGCTGGATGCTTCAACATCTTCCACCATCGTTGTAGAGACGTCAACGGTAGGACCCTAGTTTATAGGTCATTGCAAGGGAAACTTGTTAGCAACAAGAGCGGGGCAGGAGAGTTTACTCTCTTATCCACGCTTGGTGACGTTCTGTGACGTCGACGACAGTCCCTTTGTGAGGTGCCGGAGTTGTATGCTCCGGCGTCTTCCACAATCTTCATGTAGACGTCGACGGTAGGCCCTTGGGAGGGTGATAGGGTTGGATGCTCCGTTCGTTTGCCCTGCATATAGGAAGAGAGGGGCTAGCCTTGTTCGTCAGTTATACCTATTCCTCTCCTTAGCTCTACCATGTATTACAGTCCTGGACTGACGTAGGGGGCTTGGGTAATTTGAAGCATCAGTGCTCCGGGGTCTGGCTCCTGTCATCTTTAGGGTGTGAGCTCTCCTGTTCTAGTACTCAGCTGTAGCGTTGGGAGGTAGGGTGTGTTTGCTTAGGGTGCAGGACCATGCTAAGCAATTTGCACCCCATGGACCTCCTGCTCGGCACAGACCTTTCCTGGGGAACCTTTTGGCGCCACGGGTCCCTAATGATGAGAGCAGCCGGGAGAACCTGTTGACCCGCCTGTAGCTGGATTGTATGACTTTAGCTAGGATGATTACATAGTATGTGATGGTGAATATGAAGGAAACACATGGTAACCAAGGTTATCATGGCATGATCATAAAATTAATGCGTAATTAAATGAATGAAGTTTTTAAGAAGCCTTAAGTAAAACAATGAATTTCTGATAGGAGTTTGTAGGAGGAGACAGGCTTTTACAAAAGAGGGCAACGGCTTGCCTCCGGATGACGAGGGAGGCAGGGTGCACAGGCTTAGGGTTTGGAACCAAGCTAAGATGACTGCGCACTCTGGACGTGACCCTCCCGGCGCTCGTTTGTCCTTAGTGTTGCTCCTAAGCCATACAAATCTTTTACACTATTCTACTAAGCCTAGTATTTACAATAGGGGCGCCCAAAGCTGCATGGGTAGCTACGATGATTGGTAGGCTACCTTGCTGTCAACAGCTACTTAGAGGAGTGATGAGCGAGTTATCCCTATTTCCCACCTTGACCGCCCATCTTGTGAGTGGCCCGAGCAAAGCCGGCACTGGGCTTGGCAGCTTTGACAGAGGTGTTGGTGCTGCCGGGGGGCTGCAGCTGAGGCGCGGCGGGTACTCTGCACTGACGCGAGCTTGGCAGAGGTCGACTCGATCCAGCGCCGCCCGGGACAGGTGCTGGGTCTGCTGTGAGTGCTTAGAGCTGCTCTGAGGCTAACACTGCAGCGGTGCGATCTCCGCGGATCCTGAGGACGCTGGAGGGGGTTGTCATCTTCGGGACGAGGTAGTCGTAGTGGGATACAATCATGAGCTGGTAGAGAGCAGGCCTACCGATGATGGTGTTGAAGGGGAGGCTGACATCAGCGACGTCGAAAAGGATGCTCTCCGTCCTGTAGTTGTTAGGTGTCTTGAAGGTCACCCGCAGGTGGATGTTGCCGTACGGGATGATGCTCCCAGGTCCCACCTCTGAGAATGGGCTCGAGGGGGCAAGTTTGGACACCGGGATCTGCAGCTGCTCGAATGCTTCCCGGTTGAGGAGGTTGAGGCCGGGCCCGACATCTATCAAGACATAGTGGAGCTTGACGAAGGCAATGGTGGGGGCGACTCGGAGAGGTAGTACCCCTGCCCCGGCCATGTTCTTGGGGCCGTCAAAGGCGTCGAAACTGATCGGCGTCTCCTTCCAGCGGTGGTGCTGCGCCAGAGTGGGTACAGGGGCTATCGAAACAACCGCGGGACGAAGGGTCTTGACCGCGTTCTGGGACGCGGGGTCCCAAGACAATCCGAAGATGACATGGAGGGTCTTGCGACGCTCGTTGTCGCTGCTCGCGTCAGAATCCTCATCTCGGTGGACTACTTTGACGGCATGCTCTTGCTTCTAGTACTCCAACTCCTCGTCATTGTAGACCTTGGGTTCGACCTTCTGCTTGCCCTCCCGTTTGCGCAAGGGGGCACTGTCCGGGCGCTGCTGCGGCCGTTCTTGATAGTGTTCGGCGCACCTTTTTATCTTTCAGCACTAGCTCGCGGTGTGTTCACGAGTCTTGTGCACCGGGTAGGGCTCAACGTCTTTGTCAGTGGCTGGTGGCTGACGAGGATGTTTCTCCAGGTGTGGCGGCTTGCCTCCTCCGGTTGTGGTTGCCGTTGTGACAGGGGATCCATGCAGCGGCTTGTTCTGGCCGCCACCCTGGTTCTTCTTTTTCATTATGCCGCTACCAGCGGTAGCGGCTCCTTCTCCGGTCTGGCCATCCCCGCCCACTCCGGGGGCGGGCTGAGCATGCCAATCACGGCCTTCTGCCGCTCTGGCGCACCGATCGCCGATGGAGAAGAGTTCGGATGCGTCTTGCATGTTGTTCGTGGCTAGTTTCTCGAGCATCTTGCGATCTCGCACTCCCTTGCGAAATACCACTTTGATAGAGGCATTTGGGATGTTTGGAATGGAGTTGCGTACCTAGGAGAAACGCTGGATGAATGACCGCAGCGTCTCCTTGGGTTGTTGTCGCATGGCATGGAGGTCGAGCTCGGTGCTGGGGCGCGTGTAGGAGCTGCCGAAGTGCGCCGTAAACTGCAGGCACAACTCATCCCAAGAGGTTATAGACCCCTTAGGAAGGTTCATCAGCCATTAGCAGGCTGACCCAGTCAGGGTGACTGGGAAGTAGTTCGCAAGGATGGTCTCGTCCGCTCCCACAGCAAGGAGCGTCGTGGTGTAGATCTGTAGGAACTCCGCCGGAGTGATGCTTCCATCGAACCTCTCTGGGATATATGGCTGGAACTTGCGCGGCCACATTGCGAAGCGGAGGTGCGGAGCCAACACCTCGCAGCCTTCGACGGGCTCTGTTGAAAGACAGATGGGACAGCATACCCCAAGGGGGTTTGCTGCACGACGTGCGGCACTTGCTAGACCTGCTGTTGTGGCACTGGTTGTGCCATGCGCTATTGCAACGGTCCTGGCTGTAACAAGTACTATTGTTGCGCACCCTGCTGCACCGAGTACTGCAGGGGAGCTTTCGAGCCAACGTGCTCCTGATTAGGTGGTGGAGGGTTTACCTGCGGCACACCTTGGACGGAGGATGCCTCATGAACAAGGCATTGAGTGCCATATTCGGTGTCGAGGTTGCGCCGCCTCTCTCGCTGCCACCCGATAATGACATGACCGTCCATGTGATCTTGACGACGGTCAAGCTCGACCCTGAGTTCCTCCGTGGTGAAATGGCCAATGCTCGTAGGCTTGGAGGAGCAGGAGTTGGCGGTGCGACAGTCGATGGACAACATGCGTGACAGTGAAACGAGGTGCCTTCCCCTTTTGGGGGAGTTGATGGCTGTGACGATGAAGTGGTCGATATCTTGGACCCACTGCTGAGCTGCCCCCTGAGAGGTGTTCAGCAACGGTGGTTGGTGGAGGAGAGCTCTGGCCACTGCCAAAGCGCTCTCCGGGCTCGCTGTTGGGGGAGCTGACTGATCCGGAGTGTGACCCGGCGTGCTATCTTGGCCAGTCATACCGGCATGGGGGCGAGACGGACCAGACAGTGCCGCTCGAGCGACGAATCTGGTCACCGAACGATGGCCTCGGAAACCGCCTTCCATGGGCCTGATGAACACCACTGTGGTGAAAGCGCTACCACTTTTTTGAGGGAAAAAGCCCCTACCTGGCGTGACAAATGTCAATGGGTCAATGCAACACTTCCCCCGGATCTGCTAAGGAGCAGCCCGCGGAGGTTCTTGTTCGGCGGCGCTTAGGCCTCAAACTAGTGTTCTAGCGAAAGAGTATGAGACAATTGTTTTTTACATGGTTCAGGCCGCTAGGAGCGTAACACCCTACTTGATGGTGGATTGTATTGCTTGGTGAGTGTGTATGCGTATGTGAGTTTATCGGGGATTCTGAGTCTGATCCTTGTATAGATGGCAGTCCGGGCCTTTTATAGTCAAGGTCAGACGCCTTACAAGTGGGGTCCCGGGGTCCCACAGGTGGTCCCAGGGCGATCTTATCCTAAAGATCTAAGGCTTCTTCTGCAAGCTTGCTCTGACCGCGGACGTGAGGACTCGCTGCCTTGCCGCCCGGGTCGTCAGTAGCCCACGCGCCGTTGCTGACATTGTCGGGGAATGTCCCATATAACAGTCTCTGGCGCCGTAAGCTACCCACTTGGCGGAGTTGGATAGGCCAGCGGTGCCTTCATTGTGATGCGATTAGTCGCACCGGTACCTGACATTAGGCGTGCGCCGCGCAATGCCTCTGGGGAAGCCGCGTATCTTCAAGGCTTCATGGAGATAAGGCAAACCACCCTCTTAACTTTCCTACTATCTTCTCAGGGCAAGTGGACTGACCATGCGGCCACCCGGGGAGCTCTCCGCCATGGTGGGGGCCACGCCCGTCTTGTGGGCCACGTGGCAGCTTTGGATCGCACATCCGTGGGGGAGGCTAGGTCTCGACTTCGTGGGCCACGTGGCAGCTTGGGATCTCACCCCTGCAGAGGAGGTTGGGTCCCGTCCTGATGGACACGTGGCTGCTTGGGAGCTTGTTGTCAAGCTGGAGCTGAGATCCCCCCTTTTGGATGTCTCGTGGGCACCCCAGACTTCCCATCTGAGGCTGGCGGGTCCAGGTTTCTTTGACCACGTGGCGCCCTCAGACCCTGTCTCTGTTGGGAGGCGAGGCATCTTGGCGACAGTAGTTATCTCATATTTGATTTCCCAATTGAATAGTTGAATTTCCCTTCAAATCTTTGCATTTGCATTTAGCATTTTTGAATTTACACACTTTCATGTTGGAGAGTAAACTTTCCAACCTTCTTAAAACTAAAATTTAGAATTAGGAATTAAATTTGTTTGTGTATGAACCTTGGGCATAACCACTTGAATTCATCTACCTAATTCAAACAAAAAATATTTCCCTTAATATTCATTGCATTTGCATGTTGCTTCATGTTGGGCAAAACAATTGGACAAAGAGTACAACATGCTTTTTAGCTAGCGTAACCCATTTTCGAGTTGTTTTGTTTGTTCTTCATTTAGCCAGGACAAATTTTGTAAAGAGGTTGGAAGGCCCCATCAAGCGCATATCCCTCCATCGATCTCATTTTGAGTTCATGGTGGAGGAATGCTCAAGACGGTGGTCTAATAGAGGAACAAGATGAAGCTCATTCAACTCCAACCTCAACTTGGCAAAAGACATTGAACATGAAGGCTAAACCAAAATTCATGGTCGTGAGTTTCTAACACAACGACCTTCAACCAAGACTACTCTTCAATTGAGGTACAAGTTCAAATTTTCCGTCATCTGAATTGCATTAGGATTGAATGAATTTTGCTTACTTTGGTAAGGAATGTTTACACCTTCTCATCATTCAAATCTTATGCATCCTCACGAGAGCAAGTGCTGACATTACTCTTTTTTATTCTTCAAAAAGGAATGTCACCTTACATAGGAATAAATTTAAACAAGTACCTGGAATTTCACAAGCATTGCTAAAATTGACTTAGACATTTTCTGCCTAGGTAATGCTTATGGAATGTCTTAATGGTTGAATTGGTGTGTAGCAATAGTGATGGCCATAATTTTGATTTGAAACTCATTCATGCATGGAACACTAAATTTCAAATTCCTAGGCAATAAATGGAAAATGCCCAGGAGGAAAAATTGACAATCTTGTTTGCCATGATCCACATGATAAATATTTGCTCTTGTAAAAAGTTATGATGATTAGAAATTTTACAAGATGAAGGGATCCATATAGTGTATTAATATCACTTGCATTACTATGAGTAGGAACTTTAGACAAATGTGCAAATTGATTTATCCATAAAGCCCCACTCCTATCAATGATTCATACATTGCTCATGGATACACTTGAAATTGGACCCAATGCATCTTTGATTTTGTTCTTCCCTGTACGTACAAATGAAGATTCAGTTACCTAACCTGAAAATTCATTTGTACAAGCATTGGGAGCTAACCATCCCTCTCTATCATAGAGAGGAAGTTGCAGGAGTAAAATAACTACACTGGCATTCAAAGATCCGATTGTTGGAAATCCTAAGAGGATTCCATATCAATATATTTTGGCCAAAGATTAAATTAGGATGGTTGCCACCTATCAGAAATTAAGCCCAAAAGTCAACCATAACTATACGAGGCCAGAGATTTGACATGGAAATCCTCCGTGAGCAACCAATGGGCAACTACAAATATGTGAGAGTATTATGCTCTCAACTATTCTAAGCACTCATTCAAGCTCATGGGAATTGCCACCATCATTGGGTGTAAGTTATTCCTTTGTGGCTAAAAGGTATGATGTACCTTAACCAAGGAATGACAAGATCACATCCAATGTATATTGGGTGCAAGTTGTTCCTATGTGACTAGAAGGTCTTTATACCTTAGCCAAGGAACAACAGATCACACTCAACCCATGTTGAGTGCACGTCATCCCTTTGTGGTTATAGGTATATTGTATTGTGACACCCGGTTCCGAAAATAAACCAAGTGAACGCATATGTGTTCCCAGGATGTTCAACACACATACACGAGTGCATTCACAACGATATATAGACAATTACCATAGACAAGATTAATTAACCACTTTTATTACACAATTCATATTATCCTCAAATACAAGCACTAATGAATATAAATGACAAGTTTCAACTAATGCAACGGAAATAAACTAATTAAGCAAACTAAGCAACTAAGCAAAGGGGTATACCGCAGATCCAACACTCCACAGGCAAAGCAGACGACAGACACGGCCTAGAACTCTGCATTATCATCATTAAACTCCCAATCCTGACTTGCAACTGGCAGGGGGGAATTGCAAGGGTGATTACATGTCGTACTCAGCAAGTGTGGAAAGTATGACATGTAGCTAATACAAATGACGAATATAATAATGGCTAAGTGCTCAAAAGTACATTAAAACATTTGGAAAGCAATATATTATATGTATGTGAAGTAAACCCATCATAAGCCATGTAATCATCATATTACCAGTTCATATTCATCACCATCATTCATATTCCAGATTTCACCATTACCAATAACCATAATCTATATTAGAATTTAACACGTAACCAGCCATAACCATTACCAAACCATAATCGTCCCAAAATCCATCCCAATACAAAGTTCCCTCTAATCATGGAAGTTGTCCAGGTGCTCATAACCGGGGCGCGGCTATCATGATAGTTTTATTAGACTCTGCAGAGTTTGTACCACTCTACCCACGTGTTTGTGATTTCATCACCCGTCAGCGACTAAAGAACCTCCCTTACGCCAATTAAACTTCCTTTGGTGTATGGTCAAGAGATCACAAAATAGCATTTACAAAGGGATTACTAGCCTATTTAGACCCCACTGAGGTTTCACCGGTGGCGATGCCTCCAACTGAGCACATCTTCAACCAAAGGCCCCCTCTTGAGCCACTCGGATCCCAGGGTAGTCCCACCAATCATCAACAAACCCAATCTGACTACCCCTTCCCTGAGCATCCTTAATGGTCCAAATAGAACTAGCAAAGCCCTAATTAATCAGCTATGCCGCACCCGTACTTGGCCTCGTGGTGGCACTGTAGTCCTTGCTTATTCTCGCATGAACCGGTCCTTAGATCCACCATAACATCCAACCCAATCCACATACCAAGCTTGCTTAGATAACCCATTACCATATCATATTGACCAGTTCATATTAACAATAATCTCATTAATGCATAGTTAAACGATATAGTTATTCTCCCATCCCAATTAATTAAGCGAAGCAGAAGGTAAATAGCCCTTCCCGACTCTCTACCATGAATTCCAGGTGACAAGGGTGGGTAAACAAAGCTAGTAAACTTCCTATAATAGGATTCCCATCAAATTGATACAAGTATACAGTTTTGCAAATAAAACATTTATTGTCAAAACAGGATCAATATGCTTCAAGGACAGTTTCCTTGCTCTAGGGATTGATTAGGATCAAAGACTTCAAACTCTCGGTGTTGTAGATCCTCCGCGGCACTCTCTAGCGCAAATCCGTCTAATCCACACAATAAACATACAGGACAAGAGACACATTCAAAGAGTGCACAAATATTACTCAATATGACATGACATGCATGATTAATGCACATGCAAGGTGGAATTTATTAATGGGTTGCTTTTAATGATCACTAGCTAGTTCTAATAGCTCTTAACAAGTTTATACAAGTTTGGATTTGATTAGATCTATTCTTAGAATTAATTTGACACAATTTACCCAGGAAAATTGGACTAGTCCGCATAGGACCGAACAAGTACGCACTGCGCGAGATCAACAGATTAGGGTCTTCTAGATCGACGTGAATTTGGAGATTTGGGGTTAAATTCATGTAAGGAAAGGAGAATAGAATGTATACCAGGTGTTTAGAACTCCAATGAATCAAGAAACTTGGAGGCAACACTTGGATCTTGATGATCTAGGGTTGATGAAGAACTTGATGGCGGATTGTTGATGAAGAACTCGAAGTTGATGGAGATCTTCATCCTCTTTTGTTTCCTCCTCCTCTTACTCTTGCTTGGGATCTCCTCCTCCCTCCTTGATGGTGGCTCTCCACGGACTAGGGTTTGGGTGGGGTGGAAAAGTGGCAAATAGATGTCAAGCTAAGGGGTCGAGTTGCTTATATAGAGGTGAAGGCTAGGGTTATATGGATTTCGAATTTGAGATGAGTAGGGGCCGGTTTAGAGTCCACATGGGCTCTAGAAGAGTTAGGCATGATGTCCCTAGGCCCACTTAACATGAAACCCAAGAAACAAGTTGTAAAACAAAAGATCAACTCGGAGTCGCGAAATATAGGACAGGTCCGAAGTTGTCCAGAGAGAAATCGGACAACTCTAGCCAAAAATCGGACAAGTCCGACTTTAGTCAGAGAGGAAAACGGACAAGTCCACTGGAACACCGGACTAGTCCAGACAACTCCAGGGACTTAGCAAATTTTCAAGGATTCTTGGAACACCGGACTAGTCCGCACAAGACCGGACAAGTCTGAAAGTGTCCAGAGGCAAAAACATACTAGTCCGCAGCAAAAACGGACAAGTCTGATCAAAGTCAAAGAGAAATCGGACTAGTCCGCACCAAAATAGGACTAGTATACGAAATTGTTCCAAATCAATTTTAAACTTATTCCACTTTATGTGGATTAATGTTAAACATGTATATGAATGTATGCAGTGCATGATGCATGAAAATGAGGGTGTTACAAACCTACCCCCCTTAAAATGAATCTCGCCCTCGAGATTCGACACGAAAGAGAAGAGATAGGGAAATTCCTTCTTGAAATCATCTTCTAGCTCCCATCTTGCCTCTGATTCTGTGTGATGCTTCCATTGAACTTTACACCATTGAATCACCTTGTTCCTTGTAACTCTCTCTTTGGTTTCCAAGATTTTGACCGGTTGCTCAACATACGTCAAATCTACCTCTAATTCCAATCCTTTCATTGGAACTTGTTCTTCCGGTACTCTCAAGCACCTCTTGAGCTGGGAAACATGAAAGACATCATGGACATCCGAAAGATGAGCTGACATCTCCAACTTATACGCTATTTCTCCTCTTTTGTCCAAAATCTTGAATGGTCCAATGTACCGAGGTGCTAGCTTGCCTCTTATGTTAAACCTCTTATGAACCCTCATTGGTGACACCTTGAGGTAAACAAAATCTCCCACTTCAAAGGCTAATTTCCTTCTCCTATTGTCCGCATAGCCTTTTTGTCTTGATGGGGCAGCCCTCAAGTTTTCACAAATTATTTGGACCGTCTTTTCGGCTTCTTGCAACATATCCAGACCAAATACTTGAGTTTCTCCTACCTCATTCCAGAATAGAGGTGTCCTACACTTCCTTCCATAAAGTGCTTCATATGATGACATTTTCAAACTTGCTTGGTAACTATTGTTGTATGAAAATTCTGCATATGGCAAGCTCTTGTCCCAACCTTTCCCATGCTTTAAAGCACAAGCTCTTAACATGTAATCCAAAATTTCATTGGCCCTCTTGGTTTGTCCATCCGTTTGAGGGTGATATGCCGAACTGAAGTCCAACCTTGTTCCCAATGCTTCATGCCACTTCTGCCAAAATCTGGAGGTAAATTGAGAACCTCTATCCGAGACTATCTTCTTCGGTACTCCGTGTCGACACACAATATGATCCATGTATATTTCGGCCAATTGTGCAGTTGTATACTTGGTCTTCATAGGAACAAAATGAGCAGACTTGGTCAATCGATCCAAGATTACCCAAATTGAGTCGTACTCAGACTGGGTACACGGTATACCAACTATAAAGTCCATACCGATTTCTTCCTACTTCCATGTCGGAATCTTCAATGGTTGCAATAATCCAGCTGGCCTTTGATGTTCCGTCTTGACTCGTTGGCACACATCACATAAGGCGACATATTCAGCTATGTCCTTCTTCATGCCGGCCCACCAATAGCAAGTCTTCAAGTCTTTGTACATCTTCGTACAACCGGGGTGAATCGAGTATGGCGAGTCATGTGCCTCTTTTAATATTGTCTCCCGAATATGCTTCACCTTAGGAACTAAAATTCTCTTACCAAGCCATAGATTACCATGTTCATCCTCATCGAATCTGAATTCTCTTCCCTCTTGGGTCTTTTCCTTGATTTCTTGGATTTCCTCATCCTTAGTTTGACCTTCCCAAATTTCTTGCTCTAAGGTCGGGATTAACTCCATCATCCCCATCTCATTTACAAATCCAAGGTTCAACCATTCAAACTCCTTACATAACTCGGATGGTAACTCTCGAACTGTAAGTTGATGACTTACTCCTTTTCTTTTCAAAGCATCAGCCACTACATTGGCTTTTCCCTAGTGATAAATGATCCCCAAATCATAATCTTTTATGAGCTCCAACCATCTCTGTTGCCTCAAATTCAGATCCGTTTGTGTGAAAATATACTTAAGACTCTTGTGATCCGTATAAATTTCACACCTATGTCCAAGGATATAGTGTCTCCAGATCTTTAACGCGTGTAATACGGCTGCAAGTTCCAAATCATGCGTTGGGTAATTATGCTCATGTTTCTTCATTTGTCTCGAGGCATAGGCGACCACTTGACCTTCTTGCATCAATACACATCCAAGTCCTTGTCTCGATGCGTCGCAATAAATATCAAAACTCTTGCTCACGTTCGACAATATCAAAACTGGGGTTGTTGTCAACCTCTTCTTCAACTCATCAAAACTGTTTTGACAAGCTTGAGTCCATTGGAAATTATTTCCCTTCATTAGCAATTCCATCATTGGCTTGGCTATCATCGAAATGTCCTTGATGAATCGACGGTAATACCCAGCCACTCCAAGAAAACTCCTTATTTCCTTTACGTTTTGCGGGGGTTCCCATTTCAACACATCGCTCACCTTTCCTGGGTCAACCGATACTCCTCCTCCTGAGATTATATGACCCAAAAATGACACCTCTTTCAACCAAAACTGACACTTGTTGAACTTGGCATACAATTTATGATCCCTCAACTTCTGCAACGTAAGCCTCAGGCGGTCCTCATGCTCCTTCTCATCCATCGAGTAGATCATAATGTTGTCTATGAACACCACTACAAACCTATCCAAGTACTCCATGAAGACCTTATTCATGAGGTACATAAAGTAGGCAGGTGAATTGGTCAATCCAAAGGACATCACGGTGTACTCATAGGATCCATATCGTGTCCTAAAAGATGTCTTGGGTATGTCTGATGGTCTAATCTTCATTTGAAAGTATCCCAACCTCAAATCAATCTTAGAGAAGACACAAACACCCTTCATCTGATCAAACAAGTCTTCTACGCATAGCAAGGCGTACTTGTTCTTGATTGTTACCTCGTTGAGAGCTCAGTAATCCACGCACAACCTTTGTGATCCATCCTTCTTATCCACAAATAGAATGGGTGCTCCCCAAGGTGAAGAACTTGGGCGAATAAAATCCTTCTCTAGTTGCTCCTGAAGTTGCTTCTTGAGCTCCGCTAATTTCTTAGGAGGCATCCTATAGGGCCTCTTAGCTATAGGTGTAGTTCTAGGTATTAAATCAATAATAAACTCAATGTATCGATCAGGTGGCATACCTGGCAACTCATCCGGAAACACATCAAAAATTTGCACACCTCTGGGATTTCCTCAATTGCGGCACCGTCTATGTGATTCAGCTCCAATTGGTTTGGTGCGTGTTGAGATGATTCAAACTCTACAGTGATCCCTTCCCCATTGGTCAACTTCACCGTCTTTGTGGCACATTCAATGACTCCATTGTGTTTCCTCAACAAGTCTATACCAAGTATAATGTCCAATCCTTGAGAATCCAAGACAATGAGGTTGGCGGAGAAGTCTACCTCCCTTATTCTAAGGCTTACTTTTGGACATACTATATTTGTCCTCATCTCTCCTCTAGGAGACTTAACCAATAGAGTAAACTTCATATGGGAGATAGGCAAACTATACTTGGCAACATATTTTGATGCAATGAATGAATGCGATGCTCCAGAGTCAAATAACATAGTCGCGGGGTTGCAGTTCGCGAGAAACATACCAATGACCACGTCATCCGCTTGTTGAGCATCCTCCGTAGAGACATGGTTCACGTTGCCACGAGCAAAATTCTGCTATCCACGATTCCCCTACGGCTGTCCTCCATTGGGTCTTGGGTTTTGCCTCCGCGCATTGCTTCCTTGACCAAGGCCTGACTTAGGACATTGATGCGCAAAGTGCCCAGCTTCTCCACAAGTATAGCACTTCTTTACTCCACCAGGATTATTGCGACGGACTTGGTTTTGAACATTTGCACCAGGAAAGTTGGCACGAGGCGCATAAGGCATCGGGGGCCTAAGTGCTTGCATGGCAGGGCGCTGCTGCATGAACTGAGTTGGGCACGGTGCATAACCAGGGCGATAAGCAGGTGCAGAGGACCTAAAATAAGGCGCATTTGGTGGTGCAAAGCGAGGGTGCACATTACTTTCTTGTTGCTGTCCTTGATAGGGCGCCTTCCTCTTGTTGTCTTGCTCCATCTCACGGACCTTGTTTTCCACCACAATTGCTTTGTCCACAAGATTCTGGAAGTTGGCATAATCACAATTAAGCAATTGCACTTGGATCTCATTTTTAAGGCCCCTCATAAACAAGTATTGCTTCCGGCTGTCCCGACTAACATCTTCAGGGGCATACCTTAAAAGTTGAGTAAATTTGTTGAGATATTCACCCACACTCGACTTCCCTTGCCTCAAGTTCTCAAATTCTTGCCTCTTCAAGATCATCACTCCCTCCGGCACATAATGAGAACGGAAGCGCTCCTTGAATTCCACCCAGGTGATTCTCTCTTGATTCTCATGAGCATTGCATAGCGAATCCCACCAATCGGCGGCTGCACCAACAAGTTGATGGGAAGCAAATAGCACCTTCTCTCGGTCACTACATTGGACAATAGCAAGTTTCTTCTCCATGGATTTGAGCCAGCCTGCAGCTGTCCCATAGTTTGTACCATGGTCTGCATGAGCTGGTTTTGCATTGCCAAAAGCTGCTCAATGTTGATAGCTCCATGAGAAGGTCCTTGTCCATTGCTGTTTTGATGTGCTCCATTGTTCTCCTCCTCATAATTGCCATCCCTCTTGTTGTGAGTCCTCACCATCTGAAGAAAATTAAGAGATAAGGATCTAGAAACATCTCCAACTATATGCATCAAGGGATATGAAACTAAACAACTAACTAGCCTAGGTGGACATGGCAATGCTAAAGCATCCCAAAATCCTTTATTAAGCACACAAGCAACCAATATATAGCAAACAGCACACCAAGTAAGAACACATTGATTCTTGGGTGCTCCCATGTGCTCTAAAGTGTCCATTGTATCTAGGCTCCATCCTACGGTCAACCTGTGGCTCTGATACCAATTTGTGACACCCGGTTCCGAAAATGAACCAAGTGAATGCATATGTGTGCCCAGGAAGTTCAACACACATACACGAGTGCATTCACAAACAATATATAGACAATTACCACAGACAAGATTAATTAACCACTTTTATTACACAATTCATATTATCCTCGAATACAAGCACTAATGAATATAAATGTCAAGTTTCAACTAATGCAGCGGAAATAAACTAACTAAGCAAACTGAGCAACTAAGCAAAGGGGTATAGCGCAGCTCCAACACTCCACAGGAAAAGCTGACGGCAGACACGACTTGGAACTCTGCATTATAATCATTAAACTCACAATCCTGACCTGGAACTGGTAGGGGGGGGGGAATCGCAAGGGTGAGTACATGTAGTACTCAGCAAGTGTGGAAAGTATGATATGTACCAGTTCATATTCATCACCATCATTCATATTCCAGATTTTACCATTACCAATAAGCATAATCAATATCAGAATTTAACTAGTAACCAACCATAACCATTACAAAACCATAACCGTCCCAAAAACCATCCCAATACCAAGTTCCCTCTAATCATGGAAGTTGTCCAGGTGCTCATAACAGGGAGCATGGCTATCATGATAGTTTTATTAGACTCTGCAGAGTTTATACCACTTTATCCACGTGTTTGTAATTTCATAAGCCGTCGGCGACTAAGAGCCTCCCTTACGCCAATTACACTTCCTTTGGTGTATGGCCAACACATCACAAAATATCCTTTACAAAGGGATTACTAGCCTATTTAGACCCCACTGAGGTTTCACCGATGGAGATGCCCCCAACTGAGCACATCTTCAACCAAGGGCCCACTCTTGAGCCATTCGGATCCCAGAGTAGTCCCACCAATCATCAACAAACCCAATTCGACTACCCCTTCCCCGAGCATCCTTAATGGTCCAAATAGCACTAGCAAAGCCCTAATTAATCAGCTACGCCGCACCCATACTTGGCCTCGTGGTGGCACTGTAGTCCTAGCTTATTCTTGCATGAACCGATCCTTAGATCTAAAGCAAGCAAACCACCATAACATCCAACCCAATCCACATACCAAGCTTGCTTAGATCACCCATTACCATATCATATTGACCAGTTCATATTAACCATAATCTCATTAATGCATAGTTAAACGATATAGTTATTCTCTCATCCCAATTAATTAAGCGAAGCACAAGGTAAAAAGCCCTGCCCGACTCTCTACCATGAATTCCAGGTGACAAGGGTGGGTAAACAAAGCTAGTAAACTTACTATCATAGGATTCCCATCAAATTGACACAAGCATGCAGTTTTGCAAATAAAACATTTATTGTCAAAACAGGATCAAGGACACTTGCCTTGCTCTTGGGATTAATTAGGATCAAATACTTCAAACTCTTGGTGCTGTAGATCCTCTACGGCACTCTCTAGGGCAAATCCGTCTAATCCACACAATAAACATTCAAGACAAGAGACAAAATCAAATAGTGCACAAATATTACTCAATATTACATGACATGCATGATTAATGCAAATGCAAGGTGGAATGTATTAATGGGTTGCTTTTAATGATCACTAGCTAGTTCTATCTTTTAACAAGTTTATGCATGTTTGGAGTTGATTATATCTAATCTTAGAATTAATTCGACACAATTTACCTAGGAAAATCAGACTAGTCCGCATAGGACCAGACAAGTCCGCACTACGTGAGATCAGCAGATTAGGGTTTTCTAGATAGACGTGAATTTGGAGATTTGGGGTTGAATTCATATAAGGAAAAGAGAATAGAAGGTATACAAGGTGTTTAGATCTCCAATGAATCGAGAAACTTGGAGGCAACACTTGGAGCTTGACGATCTAGGGTTGATGAAGAACTTGATGGTGGATTGTTGATGAAGAACTCGAAGTTGATGGAGATATTGATCCTCTTTTGTTTCCTCCTCCTCTTCTTCTTGCTTGGGATCTCCTCCTCCCTCCTTGATGATGGCTCTCCACGAACTAGGGTTTGGGTGGGGTGGAAAAGTGGCAAATAGATGTCAAGCCAAGGGGTGGGGTTGCTAATATAGAGGTGAAGGCTCGGGTTAGATGAATTTCGAATTTGAGATAAGTAGGGGCCGGTTTAGAGTCCACATGGGCTCTAAAAGAGTTAGGCATGACGTCCCTAGGCCCATTAACGTGAAACCCAAGAAACAAGTCGTAAAACAAAATATCAACTCAGAGTCGCAAAATATCAGACATGTCCAAAAAGGACCGGACTAGTTTGAAGTTGTCCAAGGAGAAATCGGACAACTCTGGCCAAAAATCAGACAAGTCCGACTTTAGTCAGGGAGGAAAACGTATAAGTCCACTGGAACACGGACTAGTCCGAAAAAGTCCAGTGACATAGCAAATTTTCAAGGATTGTTTAAACACCAAACTAGTCCGCATAGGACCGGACAAGTCTAAAAGTGCCCAGAGGCAAAAACAGACTAGTTTGCAGCAAAAACGGACAAGTCCAATCGAAGTCAGAGTGAAATCGGACTAGTCCGCACCAAAATCGGACTAGTCCGCTCTTTCCAGAACTTTTAAGTGCGGTTTTGTTCCAAATCAATTTTAAACTTATTCCTCTTTATGTGGATTATTGTTAAACTTGTATATGAATGTATGCAGGGCATGATGCATGAAAATGAGGGTGTTACATGTACTTTAGCCAAGGAATAACGGATCGTACTCAACACACGTTTGGTACATGTCACTCTTTTGTGGCAAAAGATTATCATTAACTTAGTCAAGGAGTGACGGATCACACCTAATGCATGAGGGGTACGAGTTATTCTTTTATGGCAAGAAGGTATGATACACTTTAGTCAAAGAATGACGGAACACACTCAACGCATGTTGAGTGCATGTCATGCCTTTATGCTAAGGGTTATCACTACTTTGGCCGAAGAATAACAAGGTACATCCAACCTATGGAAACCTTGAGGTGTGGATGAATGACATGGACAACACTCACCTTGACCACACTCATGGAACCCGTGAAAGGCAATCCAACATTGATACTCAACCCTGCAATGCCAAAGCCATGATGCAACAAGGTCAGGCTAACCTCATGGCCTACATCCGTCGTTAGGGTTTCAACCCCTATCACGGGCCTTGGCCAAGAACAAGCTTAGGGGAGGACCCCCACTTGAGGTAACTTGTATCACATCCCATTTGCATTCCATTATTTTATTTATTTGTTTCCACCACATTTGCATCTAAAAAAAGATTAATAATAATCTAGAATAGGTTAGGTTAATAAAATAATAGATGCGCGGTAAGAATATTTTTACTTAGCATATGTTGAAATGATGAATAGTTGCTCTGTTTTATTTTCTCTAGTCCCATGCATACAACTTAGTATTCTCCAAGTATTGGGTTCATTGGCTTAGAATATTCTTGCCTGAAACTTAGAAATTGTGGGTAGCAAAGGCTAAGTCCAATTCTAGGTTGTTGTGGGATATGACATAGTCATAAGAGCTGCTAATATCCTAATTGAAAGTGAACCTTGATTTCACGGAGAAATTTACAATGGGAGTTCCTCATTTGATAGAAATTCCTACCAAACCCATATGACGATTTGAATTAGATAAACCATATACATATGCTATTTGCATTCACATTGAGCTTTGTCAAATTATTATAGACCTATGTGAGAATATTTTCATACTTTTAAGATCAAGATTACACGGGCACATGCTAAACTTCTACATTAGAAGTTAGCAAAATTCTATCATACCATTCCACCACCAAAAAGATACTCCATGATTTTCATGCATAATACTCTCTCAAAATTATTTGAAAAGAGGAGTAGAAGACATGGCTACAAGAAAAAGAAAAAACATGGTCATGTACAAGAGCGTGAGAAAAAAAAGGAAAAAAAAGAGAGAATAAGTAGCCATGTTTCATCCTCACAAAAAAAAAGAGTGCATACAAAGGAGTCATCTTCATATTCCCACTCCACAAATATTCCATCACACTTGCACAAATCTTGATCAAAAGTATGATTTATTTTCTCCTAAGTCTTACTCTTTTGACTTAGCAATATATGTGTTGCAAATATGCCTACTCTTGATCCCTACCAAGCTCCACATACAAGCCTTATTTAGATGTAGGAAAAGAAAGGAATTGCCTTGGTGAGGATACAAATACCACTTCCCACATAGGAGTGATTGAGTGCATCAATTGAGGAATTTAAATCCAAACACCATTTGAAATTCTCCAGAAATTTGAGTGGAACTCATACATTAGGTGATGCATGCTCATGTTGCTGTTTTGTCCTTCAATCACCCAAGACAAGGATGAGGCATAAGCCCCATACTGACTAGGAAAAAGGGTGAGGTACCATAGCCAATTTATTCAATGCAAGGTAGAATATTTTGTTGTGCACTTGGTGCTTTTGCAAAATAGGATATTGTAGCAACTCCTGATCAACAACCTAAGTCTTTATCTTTGCATCAGGATGAGCAAAAGGTAAGCTTGGGGGAGTTTGTCAACGGTCGTTATATACAAATATCTACCATCAATATGACTCAATTATGTGAAGGAATGAATATTTCTTACACACATTATAGTTAGGAATAACCTAGTTCCACTTGTACTTGCATAAATTGGTGCATTCAGGTATTATAGGTAGAATTGAAGTGAAACAAGGGCATGGATCCTATAAAATACCATCCCAGCCAATCAGGCGTCACCACGTGGCACCACATGGATCAAGTGGCCCACAAACAGAAGTATTCGAGGCCATCCAACCGTTTAGCACCCATATCATTTAATGGGACCCACATGTCAGTCACCTGGAGGAAGAACTGGCCGTTTGGAGCCAGGACCAGGTCGGCCGACCCCTTCCTGGTGCCAAACCTGATCAAACTCCATGTGTTGGCTCCTCCTTGCTTGAAGAAGTCAATGATGAATGATTCACGCGCTTTTGGTGGCAGGAACCGACCCTTCTCCAAGCTATAAATAGGACCCCTCACCCCTCACTTCAACACACACCACTTGAGAATTCACTCTCTTGTATACATTAGTTCTCCAAGTCCATAGTGGAGGTTAGGCTGTAGAGAGGAGCCTCTAGTACCAAGTCCAAATTGGGAAAGGTATGGCTCGTGTATCTTCTCTTGTATTTGTGACTTTGTGTTTTATAATAATATTATTATTGGTCTCTATTCACATATATACTTGGGAAAAGCGTTTCTTGTTTGGTTGTGGAGCATATATGTGGTAGGTGTAGATGTTGTTATGATCTGTACATAATGTTATTATCATGTCATCATAAACATCATACACCACCACTATAGTCTAATTAGGTAATAATATGATTATGTTAATATGAATATGTTAGTGCTTGGTCCCAACATTGGTTCAACGATGTTTAGGTTAGTCATTGCCTTCGGATGAATATTACATTGCAACTCTTAAGGTATTTACTTAGCATGCAAGCATGGTGCTTGGATAGCTAAGTATCGTTGGATGCATCATAGTCCACGGGTTGTAGAGGTAGGCGATAGGTGGTGACAGCCTTATCCGTCAATTGTAATCGTCCACGTTTATCTAGACGTAGGCTCTTGGCGGGAGTCGCCTTGTAGACCAGGTTAAGCCTGTGCTCGATATGTTGGACCACTAAGCCCTAGTATTCACTATTAGCATATTAATGTGTACTTTATTAGGCTATGTATATGAGTAATTAGAGCACAGTGGGAGTAGTCCCATCTCGTAGTCTAACCCTCACTAGGACAACCTTACCCTTAGAGTAGATTGCTTAGGTGTTTGTCACACTACCCATACTATCATCTTACCCCCGTTCTGATAAACACTTAGTACACTATACCTTGATCATAAGAGTAGTGTTTACTTTACCCCATTGCCTTCCTTCAGGACAAATACGATACCCTTGGGAATACTCTTGGGTGAAATGCTACACAATAGTTTTCGTGCGCTTGCGGACTTCATCTCTTATTGGAGTTGATCTGTGATGTTAGTAGTCGTCAACACTCACTACATTTCCCTACTTCGTCTTGAGCGTGCCTGTGTACTTCTCGCCAGGCTGAAGTGTGGGATGGATTTTGCATTTTCCATGGAAAAGACGAGTCACAATGGGCTGGAGAGCTATCATTGTTGGACGTCGCGTTGGAGTTTGTGACTTCATTGGTGCTATACAAAGAGACGGCGAGCGAGCCACGCTGCGACGAGTGGGGCTATGTCCACACGGCGTCGTACGCGGCAGGATCAAGGAGAGAGGTGCCACGGCCAATGCCATGACAGGTTTGATTGCTAAAGTGGCTCCAATGTTTGCTGGCATAGGCTCCCCACTAAGGTTGAATGTGGAGTTGGAGGATGCATGGAGGATGATGTCCTTGTCGGCCATGGTAGATGGGACTTGGTGGAAGATGGTAGAGGATGTTAATTTTCGGGAATGGTGAAAGTCTACCTCTCTGTTCGTGACTTTTTCATATAGCCGAGGCAGAGTTTTAATCTATCGCACCAAGAGTTCTATTGGGATAACATGGGGGAGATAACCGCAAAAACTGAACCCTGACAGCGCCAACCAGGGGTCGGCTGAACCTAGGGTTCGACCGACCTCGGATGGGCTCCGTTTTGGCTGCTATTTTGTGTGATGTCTCCATGGACCATATGGATCATCTTTATAATTGGCCCACTTATTGGATTTCGAGGAATTACGTGAAATTTGGAAGAATGTCGTGAAAATCGATTAAATTTATCATTGACTTTCTTTTCCAGTTACTTGTGAGAATCCAAAATTTTTGAGACGGTGTCCATTCACCTTATATTGATGTCCTTCATCATCTTGGGGTGTGATGGCTCCATGAGATGAAGTTTCCATCACATTAAATGGTCCTTCCCATTTACATTGTAATTTCCCATGTCCAAGGAGTTTTACACTGGAGTTAAAGAGAAGGACTTTATCTCTAGGCCTAAACTCTTTCGAAGTAATCCATTTGTCACGCCATCTATTAGTCCTTTCCTTGTATATTTTGGCACTATGGTACGCCTTATTCCTCCATTCCTCAAGTTCATAGATTTGCCTTAAACGGTACCTCCCTACCTTGATAAGATCCATGTTCCACCAATTTATGGCCCAATGAGCTCTCTGTTTTAATTCTATAGGAAGATGGCAAGTCTTCCCATAGACAAGATGGAATGGAGACATGCCAACGGGTGTCTTGTAGGCACTACAGTATGCCCACAATGCATCAGGTAGTTTATGCTTCCAACCCATTCCCATTTCCAAGACGGTCTTTCACGGAATGTTTTTTATCTGCTTGTTAAATGTTTCCGTCTGGCCACTTGTTTGTGGGTGGTATGGATTGGTAATGTTATGCTAAACTCCAAGCTCTCTTAGAAAGTTCCGAAAGGTCCTATCAATGAAATGAGACCCTCCATCACTTATGACAATTCGGGAAGTGCCAAAGCGTGGGAAAATGATCTCATGGAATATTTTCTTAGCTTGCTTGGAGTCGGCATTTTTGCAAGGCAAGCCTCTACCCATTTGCACACATAATCGATAGCCACCAAAATATACTCGCAATCCTAGTACTTTGGAAAAGGTCCCATGAAGTCAATTCCACACACATCGAATAATTCGACTTGGAAATTATATGTGAGGGACATGGCATTATGAGTAGTGATTCCTCCATGATTTTGGATTTTCCAACATCGGCAAATGAATTCCTTGGTGTCTTCATACATAGAAGGGCAATAGAATCCACTTTGCCTAATCTTTGCCTAAGTATGATAAACACCGTTAATGGATTCCATAGGGGCCAACATGGCATTTCTCAATGGTTTTGATGCCTTTGATTGTGGGGACACACCTTCTAAGAAGGCCATCAGCACATACTCAATAGAATGGGTCGTCCCATAGATGTCTATGACTCTCATAAATGAGCTTCTTTTTGTTTTCACCTGGCGGTACATAACCTATGACCATAAATTTCACGATATCCGCGTACCAAGGGTGAGAGTCGATCACCTTGAGCAACATGTCATCACGTAGGAAGTCATTAATAGGTACAACCATGTGTTGTGTGACTTCCATACGTGAGATATGATCCACGACGGAGTTCTCTACCCCCTTCTTATCCTTAATATCCAAATAAAACTCTTAGAGTAGGAAATTCCATCGGATTAGCCTTGGTTTATCATCCTTTTTGTGAGCAAAAATTTCAAGGCTGCATGGTCCGTGTAGACTACGATCTTGGCTCCAACCAAATAGGATCTAAACATATCGATAGCAAAGACTACTGCCAACTGCTCTTTTTCCCGAGGTGGCATAATTGAGATGTGCTCCTATTAGAGCCTTACTAGCCTAGGATATGGTGTGATGCTTCTTATCTTTGATTCGGCCTAAGACCGCACCAATAACAAAGTTGATGGCATCACACATGATTCAAATGGAAGCATCCAATCAGGGGGTTGAATGATTGGAGCCGAGACAAGTTCCTTTTTTAATGTATCAAAGGATTTAAGTCACTCCTCATCGAAAACAAGGGAGTATACTTCGCTAGTTGGTTTGTAAGGGGTCTTGCAATTTCGGAGAAATCCTTGATGAATCATTGATAGAACCCCACATGATCTAAAAAATTGCGGATTTCCCAAATGTTTACAGGAGTTGGGAGTTGCCCAATAACTTTGATTTTCGCTTTGTCCACCTCTATCCCCCTCTCGGACACTAGCTGTCCAAGACGATGCCTTCATGGACCGTAAAATGGCACTTCTCCCAACTATGTACCAGATCCTTCTCTTGACATCTTTCTAAGACCTTGTCTAAATTTTCCAAACATTGACCAAAAGTTTTTCCATAGATGGAGAAATCGTGCATGAAAACTTCCATGATTTTCTCAATCATGTCAGAAAAGATAGACTTCATGCACCTTTGAAAAGAGGCGGGTGCATTACCAGGCCAAAGGGCATTCGCCGTTAGGCATATGTTTCATAGGGACATGTGAATGTGGTCTTAATTTGATTATCAGGATGGATGGGGATTTGATGATAGCCCGAATATCCATCAAGGAAACAAAAGAAGGAATATTTTGCCAGCTGCTCTAACATCTCATCGATGAAGGGCAGTGCAAAATGGTCCGTACTAGTTGCCTTGTTGAGTTGTCGGTAGTCTATGCATATCCTCAATCCCGTGACCGTTCGTTGAGAAATTAATTCATTCTTCGCATTTTGAACGACCATCATTCCTCTCTTTTCTGGAACCACTTGGACTGGGCTGACCCACTCACTATGAGGCACGGGATAAATGATCTCCACTTGAAGAACTTTCAATACCTCCTTCTTGACAACCTCATGCATCGCATTATTTAATCGTCATTGAGGATCTCGTGAGGGGATACTCTCGGGGTCAATGGGAATGCAATGAGTGCAAAGAGCAGGGCTGATGCCCTTGAGGTCTTGGAGTGAGTAGCCAAAGATAGTCCTATGCTTTTCAAACATGTCTATGAGTTTAAGTGTTTTCTCATCTGAAAGCTTGTCAATTATGATGATAGGGGCTTTCAAATCTCCATTTAGAAAAGCATAGCATAGGCTTGGAGGCAAGATTTTGAGCTCAATAGGAGGTTTTGGTGTGGTCTCTTCTTCGAGCAATCAAATGTCTACTAAAGTTCAACCTCTTCTTGGATGAAATCTTCTTATCCTTCTACTTCAGGAGGTTTCAAATATTTAAGAGTCCTAACCTCCGCAATTGGCCCATGTTGGAGGAGTGGTTCTGCGGATGTGTTCTTGGAACGCATAATGGGAATAGAGATTTTCTTCCCTCCAAGATTTATGTTGAGGTTCCCTTCCAAGGGGATTTCTATGAGAAATTTCTCAATGGGTACCCCAATCATAATGTCGAAGTATTGGACTTCGAAGACATGGAAATCAAGGAAAACCTCAACATTTTTGTGTGTCACCGACACATGTTGCAAATCCCATATCCTTCAAAAATATTTCCAAATGTATCTCGAAAGGATTTCTATGTTGGTGCCACTGGCACATCGCCCAAAACAGAAGAGCACAGGTATCAAAAATGATATTAGCTCCAACATAGGGACTATATAGCACTTGCAACGTTGCTCCTCTAATGTGACATCGAATGGTATCCAAGGGTGAGGTCATTCGAAGGATGTCGGGTGAGTTCTCAACTTCTATCGCCCTTTACGAACTCAAAAAAGAGGTCAACTCCTTGACCATCTCTTGGAGGAATACACTATCGACTACACGAAACGGGCAAATGACTCTCGGTTTGCAATAAGATCGTTGCGCCCGTCACACTTAATAAATGAAAAGCGTCGGTTTTTTGCACCTGACGGTTATAATTTTACGAGCGTCGGCTGGCCGATGGTCTTAAGTAAATATGTTAGCTGGAATTGCAAGACTGACAGTCTTGAACCTAAAACCATTAGCCTCATGTCAAAAACCGACATCTGCAATATGGTCGTCGGTTGCCGGGGCGCGACGGTCGTAGAAAAATAACATCGTCAATTCAACAGTTTCTATCGACGGCCATACAGAAGCACCACGAGCTCCCAAAATCTACGGTCCTGCGCGCGCTCCCGGTAAATTTTTTAAGTCCTATAGCGTGGTGGCATGGTTCCCGTCACCCTCTCTTTACTTCCCGATCTCCCTCTCTCTCTTCAGTTATCACCCAGCCACCACCCACCTCCCTCCCTTCGGCTCGAGGAACCGCAGCCTCCTGCAGGAGGAGGCATGGCCTTTGGCTAAAGGAAGCGCGGCCTCCGGCGCAAGGAGACGCGACCTTCGCCTCAATGAAGCGTGGCCTCTGGCACGAGAAGGCGTGGCGGCCTTTGGCGCCAGGTGTGGCCTCCGGCGTGATGCATGGCCTCCATCGGTAGGCGTTGAGGCCCCCAGCATTAGAGGTGATGCCTCCGTCGCGAGGGATCACAGGCTCCAGCATGACGCCGGAGATCCCGGCCCTCCGCCCCACCGGCCGCCCTCCATCGAGGCGCTAACACATCGGCCGAGGCGCCGGCCGAGGCGTCACCTATGGCGACTCTAGATCCAGTGACGAAGTGCACGGTGCAGCCTCCCGCAATGAATCCAGCATCTTCCACGACCTCCGATGACCTCCCGCGACCTTCGGCGACCACCACGACCTTCCGGCGACCTCCGGTGATGAATCCGTCAAACGGCACCACAAGCCGCAGATGAAGGAGCAGCGCTGCTCCAACGCCATTCCTGAAATCTTTGTTTTTTGTGTTTATCTTTATTTAACGGATCTGAAGAGTGTTCAAATGATATTTTTCATCTTTGTCGATAAACAATACTAAGCATTATGTACTGAGATTGTTCATCTTTGGATACTTAGATTGTTCATCTTTTGTGCACGGATCACAGAGATCAGAGGGAAGGGGGGACGAAGAGAGATTGGATACGGGGAGGGGAAGAGAGAGACGAATGGTTCCGACGGTATAAAAAAACAAAAGCCAAATAAAGCCATTGGTTGTTTAGGCTGCCGACGTTTTTAAACACAATAAATTTGTCAGTTTTGGACCAATGGTTTTATGTCAATAAAGACGTCGATACTGAAACTGACAGCTTTAATCGTTATATGCGTTGTGACCAACGTTTTTACTACTTAAAAATGTTGAATATAAGATATCGGCTAAAGCCGTCGGTATACTGATGTTTATAACGTATGGAAGTCAGTTTTAGTAGACAACTGATAGATATAAGGCTGACGCTCTTTTACTCATTTCTTGCAGTGATGAGCCGTGTTAGGTGGTGTAACACCCTAATTTTCATCCATTATGCATTGGATTCATATTTATACATGTTTAACCTTAAGCAACACAAACATAAATGAGATTAAAATGAATTAGAACCAAAACAACAATTAAAAACCTGTTTCAGTGAGGACTTGTTCAGATTTGACCCTGATCTAGTCTAATACCCTCTCTGTTGTTTTTCGTACTTATCTGCTATTTGCTACGGATTAGTCCAAAAATGTTTCTATTATTTTTCGAACTTGTCCGTTCTCATGTACGGACTAGTCCGATCTTTGTTACTGGAACTTTTTGGAATTGTCCGGTAATTCTTCAAACATGGTCTGGTTTTTGAAAACTAGACAAGCTTCCAAACTTGTCCGGCCAAGTATCGGACTTGTCCGTGTTACCTACTGGTCTTGATCGGACTTGTCTGGATTTGCACCGGACTTCTCCTTTCAACTTTCTAGAACTTCCAACGGACTTGTCTGGCCTCCTACGAACTAGTCCAGTGTTGAGGATTTCGACTCGGATTCTATTTTTCCTCCACGACATGTTATTGGGTAATTGCCTTAATTGGGCCCTAGAACATCGTGCCCCGCCGCTGAGGAGCCCAAGAGGGACACTACAATGGCCTCTACTTCTTTCCACCGCCTTATACTTGAATTCCACCAAACCCTACCACCTCCATCCTTTATAAACACCACACCACCCACCCTTCCACCTCTTTGCCACATTAGAAGAAACTCTAAACCCTTGCTCAAGTGAGAGACGCCATCAAGAAGCCTCACCGCCAAGAGGGAATGAGGAAGGAGAATCAAGTGAGATCGTCGTTGCTGCTACGATCTTCATCATCAACTCTTCGATGTCAACATCCTTCTTCGCTAATTCTTCGTTTCCTTTGATCTAGACGTCAAATTCTTGAGTTTCGCCGAATCTTCAACCTTTGAACCCTTGAATTCATGGTTACCTTAGATCCATCTTTTCTACATAAATTATGGGTCCATGATTAAGGAAAACTTGTTCGGTCCAGTGCAGACTAGTCCATTCAACTCTCTGGTCCAGAGCGGACAAGTCTGCCCAAGGTGCGGACTAGTCCGATCTCCCAAATCTACAAATTTTTGGAACTTCTTTAATATTCTCCAAAATGACAAAAACTTGTTCTAACATGTAAAACTTAATCGTGACTAGTTAGTAAGCTATGATATCAACCCAAAAACTTTCATTACCACATAACTAAATTAATCATGCATGTCATGACATATTGAGTAATATATGAGCATTTATTGATTGTGATGTCTGTTTTGTATGGTTGTTGTGCGAAATATAAGGTAACGCTCTAGAGGTTGCTTTTTTTTATCTCCAACACCAGAACTTTGAAGCTTTTGATCCTAACCAGTCTCAAGAGCAAGGCAAGTGTCCTTGATCATTTTGATCCTGTTTTTAAATGTTTTGTTTGCAAAACTGCATGCTTGTGTCAAATTGATGGGAAACCCATGATAGGTGTTTACTAGTCTTGTTTGGCCATCCTTGTTGCTTGGAATATATTGTAGAGAGTTGGGAAGGGCATTTTACCTTTTTGCTTCACTCGAATTAAGTGGGATGGGAAAAACATTTAAATGGTTGAACTATGAATCAATGAGCATCTATATGATGAGAATTGATGAATATGATCAAATGGTAACATGGGACTTTAAAGATCTAAGCAAGCATGGATTTTGGACTGAGTTGGATGTTATGGTGGTTTCGCTTGCTTTAGATCTAAGGACCGGTTTATAGAGCAACCATCCAGGATTTTACAGTGCCACCATAAGGCCAAGTATGGGTGCGGCATAGCTGAATAATTAGGTGTGTTTCTGGTATTATATGGACCATTGGATGGTGCGGGGAATGTGAGTCGAGGAGGGCTACCTTAGGAACCGCATGGCACATGGTGGGGCCCATGGTTGGGAGAATGAAGATTCAAGCCTGCTGGTGAAACCTTAGTGAGTCCGTACATGCTAGTAGTCCCTTTGTAAAAGCTATTTTGTGATCTCTTGGTCACGCACCAACAAAAGTGTGAGATGACATAAGGGAGGTTCTTAATCACCGAAAGTTGATGAAATCACAAATGTCTGGGTAAAGTGGTACAGCCTCTGCAGAGTATTAAAAACTATCATGATAGCCGTGCTCCCGGTTATGAGCGACCTAGACCCTCACATGATTAGAGTTGGAACTTGGGATTTGGGATGATTTGGTTATGGTTAAGGTTTGGGTTGTGATAAATGGACATGGTTGATGATGGTAATAATCTTGTATATGGATGGATAAATATTGATGGATGTGATATGATAGTAAATGATGGTGTTAGACTCATAATTGGTAATTATTTTGGATATGGTAGGATTAAATCACATTTACATTGTAGGATGCTTTTTACATGTTTTATTGTACTTTTCAGCAAATAGCCATTATTTATTATCATTTTTTGTTTAAGCTATATGTCATTATTTTCCCACACTTGATGAGTACGACATGTGTTCACCCTTGCAATTCCCCCACCAACAGTTTCAGGTGATATTTGGGAGTATCACGAGGATAATGCCGAGTTCTAGGTTCCGTGCTGCCGTCGACTGCCTGTTGATGTGTTGGAGCCGCGCTACTTTGCTTAGTTTGGTCTATTTCCGCTGCATTAGTTTTTGCATTAGTATTAATGATCATTAGAGTTTGTAATTCAAGAAATATTTTAATATTGTAATAAAAGTACTTATTTACTAGTTTGTGTTGTGGTAATTTTCTGTACATCGTTTGTGGGTTTGTTGTGTATGTGTGATGGACATCCTGGGCACACATATGCATCGCAATAGGTTCATTTTTCGGAACCGGGTGTCACAAATTGGTATCAGAGCCACAGGTTGACCGTAGGACGCAGCCTAGATAGAATGGATACTTTTGGGCACATAGGAGCACTTAGGAATAGTTGAGGTTGTAGTTTGGTGTGCTGATTTCTATGTATTGTTGCTTGTATGCTTGTGTGCTTAGTAGAGGATCGTGGGAGGATTCGGCATTTGCCATATCTATATAGGCTTATATAGGTAATTTCTTAGTTTCATATCCCTTGATGCATATAGTTGGGGACATTTTCTAAATTCTTCTATCTCTTGCTTTATCTCCAGATGCCGAGAACTTGCAACTAGAGGAATGGCAATGATGAGGAGAACAATGTGGCACCTGAGAACAACAACAATGGACTTGGACCCGAGGCTAGCAACCTTGAGCATTTGATGGCTATGCAAAATCAGCTCATGGAGACCGTGATGCAAACTTTGGGACGGCTGCAGGCAAATAACCAGAATCAGTCCCATATGCCTCCCCCACCACCGCTCCCAAAACCTCATAACAGGTTGGGTGAGATTATGAGGACTAGGCCACCCACTTTTGCTCAAGCCAATGATCCTATGGAAGCTGATGATTGGCTGGAATCTATGTAGAAGAAGCTTGCTATTGTCCAATGCAATGATCGAGAGAAGGTTCTTTTTGCCTCCCATCAACAAGTTGGAGCAGCTGCAGATTGGTGGGAATCTCTTTGTAATGCCCATGCTAATCAAGAGAGGATCACTTGGGCTGAATTCAAGGAGAGCTTTTGTTCTCACTTTGTTCCTGAAGGTGTTATGATCTTAAAGAGGTAGGAATTTTAGAACCTAAGGCAAGGCAAGTCGAGTGTGAGTGAGTATCTCAATAAATTCACTCAACTCTCAAGGTATGCTCCGGAGGATGTTAACCAGGACAGCCGCAAGCAATATTTGTTCATGAGAGGCCTAAATAATGAGATTCAAGTTCAGTTGCTCAATTATGACTATGCAAATTTCTAGAATCTTGCGGACAAGGCTATTGTGGTTGAGAACAAGGTTCGTGAGATGGAGCAAGAAAATAAAAGAAAGATGCCATACCAGGGGTAGCCACAAGGGAGCAATGTCTGTCCTCGCCTTGCGCCGCCAAGTGTGCCATATTACAACCCCTCCGCTCCTGCTTATAGAGCTTCCTATCCTCCGTGCCCAAACCAGTAGCAGCAGCGCCCTGTTATGCAAGTGCGTTGCCAACCTGTGCCGTATGCACTGTGCCCTAATATGGTGACCAACTCTCAAAATCAGTAGTGCCCGAGTTTCCCTGGTGCTTCGGGCAGCAAGACGTGCTATGTTTGGAGAGAGGCTGGACAATTTGCAAGTCAATGCCCCAAGAGGAGCTATGGACCAATGAACAATGCATCAAGGCAGAACCCATGATCAAATGGAAGAGCGCCAAGGCAATCGTGGGGAGTAGAATATAACTTGTGGCAATGTGAATCACATATGTACTGAGGAGGCCCAACAAGCGGATGACGTCATGATTGGTATGTTCCTCGTCAACTCCAACCCTGCAACCATTTTATTTGATCTAGAGCATCTCATTCATTCATCTCATCAAAGTATGTTGCCAAGTATAATCTGCCTAAAGCTCATTTGAAACAGACTATGTTGGTAAAATTTACTGGAGGAGAGATGAGGACAGATATAGTGTGTCCGAGAGTAAGCATCAGAACAAGGGGGTAGACTTTCTTGCAAATCTCATCGTCCTGGATTCCCAAGGGATAGATATAATACTTGGTATGGATTGGTTGAGTAAGTACAATGGAGTGATTCAATATGCCGAGAGGATTGTGAAATTGACAAGCGAGCATGGCACCCGTATTGAAGTGGAAACAGCCCAACCAACAATGGATAGAGCAACACTATGCCACGTGGAAGGTGTGACATTGGAGAGCATCCTAATTGTTTGTGAGTATCCAGATGTGTTCCCGGATGAGTTGCCAGGTATGCCGCCTGATCGCGACATGGAAGTTGCCATTGATTTGATACGTGGAACTACACCTATAGCTAAGAGGCCGTATAGCATGCCTCCTATGGAGTTAGCGGAGCTCAATAAGCAAATTCAAGAGCATCTAGAGAAGGTTTTCATACACCCAAGCTCTTCACCTCGGGGATCACCAGTGCTTTTCGTGGATAAGAAGGATGGGACCCAAAGAATGTGTGTCAATTATAGATTTCTCAACGAGGTGACGATCAAGAACAAGTATATGTTACCCCGTATAGAAGATTCATTCCACCATATGATGGGTGTATGTGTTTTCTCCAAGATCGAATTGAAGTCGCGTTACTTCCAAATGAAGATTAGATCGCCGGATATGCCCAAAATGGCTTTTCGGACATGGTATGGATCTTATGAGTACACCGTCATGTCCTTTGGATTGACAAATGCATCTGCATACTTTATGTACCTCATGAATAAGGTCTTCATGAAATATTTGGATAAGTTCATCGTGGTGTTCATTGATGATATTATGATCTACTCGAGAAGCGAGGAGGAACATGAAGAGCATCTAAGGCTCACATTCTAGAAATTGAGGGAATACCAGTTGTAAGCTAAATTCAGCAAGTGCCAATTTTGGTTAAGAGAAGTATCATTTTTGGGACATATCATCTTTGGAGGAGGAGTATCGGTTGACCCGGGAAAAGTGAGAGATGTGTTGAAGTGGGAGCCACCGCAGAATGTGAAGGAAATAAAGAGTTTTCTCGGAACGGCTAGATACTACCGTTGGTTCATCAAGGATTTCTTCAAAATAGCTAAACCCATGAACGAATTATTAATGACGGGAAAAGCATTCCAATGGACTCAAGCTTGTCAAAATAGTTTTGAGGAGTTAAAGAAGAGGTTAACCACCGCACCAGTCTTGGTTTTGCTCGATGTGAGTAAGAGTTTTGATATTTATTAAGACGCATCAAGACAAGGGCTTGGATGTGTGCTCATGCAAGAAGGCCAAGTGGTAGCCTATGCATTGAGGCAATTGAAGAAACATGAGCAGAATTATCCTATGCATGACCTCAAACTTGCAGCCGTAGTGCATGCCTTGAAGATATGGAGATATTACATTCTTGGTCATCGGTGTGAGATTTAGAAGAGCCTCAAGTATGTATTCACACAAATAGATCTGAATTTGAGGCAATGAAGATGGTTGGAACTCATTAAGGATTATGATCTGGGAATCAACTATCACCCAGGAAAGGCCAATATAGTGGCAGATTCTTTGAGTCGAAAAGGAGTAAACCACCAATTCACGGTTCGGAAGTTGCCATCTGAGTTATGTAAGGAGTTTGAATGGTTACACTTGGATTCGTGAATGAGATGGGAATGATGGAGTTAAATCTGACCCTAGAATAGGAAATCCGAGAAGGTCAAACAAAGGATGAAGAAATCCAAGAAATCAAGGAAAAGATCGAAGAAGGGGGAGAATTCATATTTGATGAGAATGACCATGGCACTCTATGGCTTGAAAAACAAATTGTTGTGCCTAATGTAAAGAAAATTTGAGAGATGATATTAAAGGAGGCACATGACTCGCTTTACTCCATCCATCCTGGTTGTACGAAGATGCATTAGGATTTGAAAACTTGCTATTGGTGGGATGGCATGAAAAGGGGCATAGCTGAATATGTTGCATTATGTGGCACGTGTCAACGAGTGAAGGCTGGATTATTGCAGCCATTGAAGATTCCGGAATGGATGTGGGACAAAATTGGTATGGATTTCATAGTTGGTTTACCTCGCACTTCGACAGGTTATGATTCAATATGGGTTATTGTGGATCGGTTGACCAAATATGCGCAATTTATTCTTGCCATGACTACCTATAGTGGAGCAAAGTTGGCAGAATTGTATAAGGGGAGAATAGTGTGTTAGAATGGAGTACCAAAAAAATAGTGTCCGATCGAGGTTCTCAATTTACCTCAAGTTTCTGGCAAAAGTTGCACGAGTCTATGGAACCCAATTGAATTTCAGTTCAGCATATCACTCTCAAACAGATGGACAAACCGAGAGAACATATCAGATATTGGAATACATGCTAAGAGCTTGTGCGCTAAAATATGGAGGAAGTTTGGAGAAAAGTCTGCCATATGCTGAATTCTCCTACAACAATAGTTATCAAGCATGTTTAAAAATGTCATCATATGAAGCATTGTATGGGAGAAGGTGTAGAACACCCATGTTTTGGAATGAGACAGGAGAAACTCAAGTATCTGAACCTGATGTAATACAAGATGTCGAAAAGCAAGTTCAGACAATCCGCGAGAATTTGAGGGCTGCTTAGTCAAGACAAAAAGGGTATGCGGACAGGCGAAGAAACTTATCTTTAGAAGTAGGAGAGTTCGTATACCTCAAAGCGTTGCCTATGCGAGGTCATAAGCGATTTAACGTCAAAGGCAAGTTGGCATCTCGCTATCACTATAAGGATTCCGCCCTGTTGCAACGATTTTACTGCAATGAATACTAAATTGTTGCAGTAAGCTTGGTCTTTTGCCACGATTCACTAGTTCATGGCATTAGCATCTATTCCCACGGAACACGATCGTTGCATTAGGATATGTTGCCACGATTCACTAGTTCATGGCATTAGGATCTATCGCCATGAATCTATTGCCATGATTCACTAGTTCGTGGCATTAGCATCTATCGCCATGGAACACGATCGTTGCACTAGGATATGTTGCCACGATTCATTAGTTCGTGGCATTAGCGTCTATCGCCATGGAACCCGATCGTTGAATTAGAATCTGCTACCACAATTCACTAGTTCGTGGCATTAGCATCTATCGCCACGGAACCTGATCGTTGCATTAGGATCTGTTGCTACGATTCAATAGTTTGCGGCGTTAGCATCTATCGCCATGGAACCCGATCGTTGCATTAGAATCTGTTGCCATGATTCACTAGTTCGTGGCATTAGCATCTATCGCCACAGAACGTGATCATTGCAATAGGATCTATTGCCACAATTCAATAGTTCGTGGCGTTAGCATCTATCGCCACGGAGCACAATCGTTGCATTAGGAAATTTTGCCACGCATCACCAGTTCGTGATGATAGGATCTATCGCCACAAAACACAATCGTTGCATTAGGATCTGTTGCCACGAAATACCGGTTTGTGGCGTTAGGATCTATCGCCACAGAACACAATCGTTGCATTAGGAACTTTTGCCACGATTCACTAGTTCGTGGCATTATGATCTATCGCCACAAAACACAAATGTCGCGTTTGGAACTTATGCCATGATTCACAAGTTCATGGCGATAGGATCTGTCGCCATGCAACACTATTGTTGTATTAGGATCTATTGCCACGAAATACCGGTTGGTGGCGTTAAGATCTATTGCCACCGAACATAATCGTTGCATTAAGAACTTTTGGCACGATTCACCAGTTTGTGGTGTTAGGATCTATCACCACGAAACACAAACGTTGCATTAGGAAATTATGCCACGATTCACAAGTTTGTGGCCATAGCACGAAACACAATCGTTGTATTAGGATCTGTTGCCACGAAATACCAGTTGGTAACGTTAAGATCTATCGCCACAGAACACAAACGTTGCATTACATAGTTCACGTACATCTAGCTCACATAATACCTATATAAAAAAATCATCATCTTCGCTGTCCTCCTGCAATATTGGTGGTACAATACAATCATTGATATATGTATCATCATCGTCGTCGTCATCATCATCATCTTCATTTGAAAGAGTGGAAGCATCACCGGTTGCTCCGTCAATGTCATTCCTATCCTATGCGGTCATATCCTCATTTATATCAGTAAGTCGTCGATCATCAAATAATGTCTCAGCCTCCATCGTCTCAGTGACATTATTTTCACTATCTCCAGGGGGCATGGCAAAAAGGTTTCGTGGCTTCGTTTTAACAACTGTAGCCCATTTAGGTTGCTTCACACTTCTAACGTAAAAAACTTGTTCTGCTTGGGTGGCTAGAATGTAAGGCTCATACTTAAATTGAGAAATAGTAGTGTCAACATCTATCATTCCGTATCGATCCATTTTGTAGCCTCTGCTTTGGCTCTGACCGGAACGAGGCCGATCATACCATTCACATTCAAATAACAAAACCTCTTGATTTTTTTCAAAATCAATACAAATCATTTTCTTGATTACTCCATACCACTCGTGATCACCATCTCAAACAACAACACCGCTGTTTTGCGTCCGTAAATCTTTTTCCACCTTTGCTGTTCGAAAGAAGAAGCCATTTATGAATGATCGACTAAAAAAACGTGCCCGACGATCAGGTCCTCTAGATAATGCATACAAATAATCGGTTACTTTACCTTCTTTGTGTAATGTTGTAATCTGTACACATTAATTAGTATAAAAGGGGTCATTGACAAACCAACTTCAGAACAGACATTTCTTCAATATTTCATCAAAGTAAAACTTGCATGTACTTACTCATTTCTGAAACCAATAAACAAACTCTTCACTATGGCGTTTTTCAACATCACGAGAATGAATCTTTTTCAGCTCTTCAAAATGCTCACTGAAAAGGGTACAAAATTAAATTAGACATATACAATAAGCATGATCCAATATAGTATAGAACATCTGAGTTATACGTGCTTGATCCATGGAGCGGCTTCTTCAACATTAGAAATAATATAATGTCTGATATTATGTAGTTACACCATAGTAAGTTGGCCCCATTTAAACCCTTTTTTAGAATTATCAACTTCTGTAATATATTAGACTCGAGAGAAGGTTCATTCCTAGCTGCAGCTTCATGACGTTCTTACCTATTAAGCTTGATGCTGATGTTATCCAAAAACTAGCAACAAAAAGTCATACACTCTTCCATAATATATCCCTCAGCTATAGAACCCTTCGGGTGAGCTCTGTTACGTACATACCTCTTCAATGTACCAAGGTACCTCTCAATTGTATACATCCATCTGTAAGAAACAGGTCCACCCAAGCAAGGTTCTTTGCCAAGATGGATTGGATGATGTACCATGATATCAAAGAAAGCAGGAGGAAGCAACATCTCAAGCTTACAAATTGTTTCAGGAAATTGTTCAATCATCTTATCCAAATCTGGTTCCACCAATTCTTTAGAACAAATTCCAAAAAAGAATCTGCTAAACTCAATTAAAGGTTCAACAACCTTTTCAGGCAATATGTCCCGTATTGCAATAGGAAGGAGCTTCTGAAATATAATATGGCAGTCATGAGTTTTTAGACCTGATACCTTACGTGCTTTTATGTCCACACTTCTCTTGATGTTTTAGGCATAACCATCGGGCATCTTGACATCCGCCAAAAACTTGCACAAGGTGGTCTTCTGATCTTTTTGCAAAGTATATGATGTTGATGGACAATCATACTTCCCTTTCATACCCACCGGATGTTGCTTTGGCCGTATACCAATTTCCTGCATATCAAAACGATCTTGTAGACTATCTTTTGTTTTACCATCCATATTAAGCAATGTCCCCAATATGCTATCACAAATTTTTTTCTCAATGTGCATGACATCCAAGTTATGCCTTATTAGCAATGTCTTCCAATACGGGAGCTGAAAAAATATACTTTTCTTCTTCCAACTATGCCACCTATCTTCCTTAGTGTTCTTTCTCTTATTATTCATTTGTCCAAAACTCACTTGATCAAAAGTCTCGTATTGTTGGAGTACTTCGTGACAAGAGAGTGATGTTGGAGCCTCTCTATTCTCTATTTTGTTGTTGAAAGAAGCTTTGTCCCGATGTCACCGGTGATCCTGAGGTAGGAAATGACGATGACCCATGTAGCAATACTTTCGTCCATGTTTCAACCACAAGGCGTTAGTGTTTACATGGTAGTATGGAAATGCTAGCCTACCTTTTGTGCTCCATCTACATAGCATTGCATATGCTGGAAAATCATTTATTGTCCACAATATAGAAGCTCGCATGAGAAATGTCTCTTTATTTGAATTTTCGTATGTTTCAACACCATCAGACCATAATTTCAGTAGCTCATCAATCAAAGGCTGCAGATACACATCAATGTTGTTTCCAGGTGACTTTGGCCCAGGAATTATCATTGACATCAACCAATAAGGTTGCTTCATACACAACCAAGGTGGTAGATTATAAGGGATTAGAATCACAGGCCATGTACTGTAAGAAACATTCATTACTCCAAAAGGATTGAAACCATCAGATGCTAGCCCAAGTCTTATGTTGCGAGGATCGGATGAGAAATTTGGGAGAATGCTATCAAAATGCTTCCATGCTTTCGAATCTGTAGGATGGCGTAATATTCCATCATCAATACGTTCTTCTTTTTGCCAGCGCATGTTTAATGCCGTTGATTCTGCCATATAAAACCTTTGAAGACGGGGAATAAGAGGGAAGTATTGTAGAATCTTGCGTGCTACGAGCTTCTTGGCTTTTCCACAAGGTAAAGTCTCTCTTGCATCCCCACCAGTACTATTTTTCCATCTTAATTCACCACATTTTGGGCATCAATCCAGCAGAGAATAGTCCTTTTGGAATAACACACAGTCATTGACACATGCATCGATCTTTTCATAGCTCAGCCTGAGGTCACGAACAACCTTCTGAACTTTATCATGTGTATTAGGAATGCAATGGCCCTCTGGAAGCACATATGAGAATAGTTCAAGGATCAACTCACACGCTTTTTTGCTCAAACCAGTTAAACACTTTATCTGGTACAACCTGACAATGAAGGATAATAGGGTCACCTTCTCACAACCTGGATACAACTCCTTTTTGGCATCATTTAATAAGTCATAGATGCCTTTGCACACCCAGTTGGCTCCTACTGGTTTATAACATTTTCTGGGTCATCAACATCTGCTGAAGAACCACCATTATAACCAGTGCCTCTAAGAAGACTGGACAACATATTTTCCATAGCAGCATCATTAGAAATTATCTCCTCATTATTTGCTGATTGCTCAGCAATATTTTTCTCAACTCGTTTTTCTCCATGGTGTACCCAACAAGTATAATCAAATGACATCCCATTACGAAGCAAGTGAAGATGAACTTCCTTGCGTGTCCCGTGTCAAATATTGTGACATTTCGTACAAGGACAAGGCTTACTTTCTTCTTCACGAGTGCCGTGGAATGCTATATTTAAAAATGACTTCATTCCATCCTGCCACTCCTTCGTACGCCTGTCTTTTCCCATCCATGTCTTATCTTCTGACATGCTTCCTACAATTCAATCAGCGTATCCGTAAGAGGATTGAACTACAATAACATTATGTGAGCAATTGTACCTAGCGTTGTTGCTCCTCCACGTGTGGTGGCTGGCGGATGCTCCGCCACGCCGGTGGACAGCGGATGCTCTTCCAAGAGTGTGGCGGATGCTCCTCCAAGAGCGTGACAGCCGACGGATGCTCCTCCAAGAGCGTGGCGGTCGGCAGATGCTCCTCCAAGAGCATGGTAGCCGGCCGATGCTCCTCCAGGCACGTTTTGTGCAATCGAGAGAGGGGCTGTTGTGGATCGAAGGGTCCGGCGGGGAGGTAGCCAAGACAAAGCATACGTGAAGCTATCAGAGTAGGCCCAACACTGCGCTGGGCCACTTGTTATTCGTGGGCTGAAACTGCGTTGAGTCACATTGTATTCCTGGGCCAAAACTGCGCTGGAACGCTTGGAGTTCGTCCCCATGATGCGTGAGCCCATGTACGGGTGCACGTCTCTGGCTCTGGCAATTTGTAATATAAATAAGTTAATGTAGCAATGGGGGTGGTATTCCGATCAAAGGGGAAAATTTGGCGTCGTTAAAGGAGATTTTTTCGATAGAAGGAGACATTTTTAATTTGACACGGAAAGTGTCCAGCGTATGCGTGGAAAAATTATGCTTATAAAAAATCGCGGTTTAGATCCCTCTTGGTTATTGCAACGGCTCGACGTGTCCCATCGGCTTCACTGGGAGTTTTTTAATTTGACACAGAAAGGGCCCAGAGATTATATAAAAAAAACATCCGCCCGGTACACGCCTCATTCATGTTCCATTTGACTTCGACCGGGCGAGTGGATGATGTCGAAAGGAACGTGACTGAGTCTTGTACGGCATATTTTTTCAATCGGATGTCTGACTACAATAGCGCACGTTGCCTTATATTCTTGTTGCAATGAGCTCAACTTTCCGAGGTGGGACAAATTGTTCACAGCTTGTCAAAATCGCTCGCATGAATTCGTTACGGACACCGAGTATAGGAGTAGTGGTAATGATTACACCGCGCATAGGGGCATTGGGCCAGTGTTATGTTGGGGCTAGTGGTATATATATAGATGGTGCCACGATCAGGGAACGGTGATTGAAGACACGAGAAGGAAGTACATGTGGCACCATCTGAGAACGGTATGCACTTGCTCTCCGGTGCGTCGTTAAAGGAGATATTTTTCGATAAAAGGAGAAATTTTAAATTTGACACACAGAGGGCCCAGCGTATGCAGAGAAAAATATGCTTATAAAAAACTGCGGTTTGCATCCCTCTCGGTTGTGGCAACGTGTCGACGTGTCCCATCGGCATCTCTGGCAGTATTTAATTTGACACAGAAAGGGCCTAGGGCTTTATCTAAAAAACATCCGCCCCGTACAAGCCTCCTCCACGTTCCGGTCGATTTCGACCGGGCGAGTGGACGATGTCGAACGAAGCATGCAGAAGTTTGATACGACATATTTTTTCAATCAGATGTTTGACTACAATAGCGTGCGTTGCCTTATATTCTCGTTGCAACGAGCTCAACTTTCTGAGGTGGGACAAACGTTCACAGCTTGTCAAAATCACTTGCACGAATTCATTACGGACACCGGGTATAGGAGTAGTGGTAATGATTACACCGCGTATAGGGGCATTGGGCCAGTGTTACATTGGGGCCAGTGGTATATAGATGGTACCACGATCAGTGAATGACGATTGAAGACACGAGAAGGAAGTACGTGTGGTACCATCTGAGAACGGTATGCACTTGCTCTCCAGTGCGTCGTTAAAGGAGATGTTTTCGATAAAAGGAGAAATTTTTAATTTGACACGGAAAGGGCCCAACGTATGCGTGGAAAAATTATGCTTATAAAAAACCGTGGTTTGCATCCCTCTCGGTTATCACAACGGCCCGACGTGTCCCATCAGCTTCACTGGCAGTTTTTTAATTTGACGCGGAAATGGCCCAGGGTTTTATATAAAAAACATTCGCCCCGTACACGCCTTATACACGCCCCGTATGATTTCAACGGAGCCGTTTGATTTCAACCGGGTGAGCTCCATTGAAATCAAACATGGCGTGCAGGAGTCTTGTACGACATCTTTTTTCAATCGAATGACTGACTACAATAGCACATGTTGCCTTATATTCTCGTTGCAACGAGCTCAACATTCCGAGGTGGGACAAATCATTCACAGCTTGTCAAAATCGCTCGCTCGAAATGTCGAGTAAGCTCATTTGTTGTTGTATTATGATATGTACGTATGATTAACTAACTATATAACTCTACTAAAAATGTTCTATGGGATACAATTTTTATATATGGTAGAAACAAACTCGCTCGAGTTCAACTCGTTGACAGTGCTACATGCAATTAAAGTTTTGGTGCAATCGTGTAATCAAAGATTTTCATCTGTTGGATCTATACATCCTACAGTTATTACATCTTTTCATTAAACCCCTTCCACCTCCACCACCGCCCCTCCACCTGGTGGAGGGGGTTAAATAAAAAGATTCAATGACCGTAATGTAGATCGATCCAATGGTTGAAGATGGTTGATTACACGATTGCACCAAACATCTTATTACATCCTAGTTCAACCCAACTTTGAAACAGGAAATCTTTTGACACTGATTAATCCAGTCGTGATGTTTTTCTCTTCTTGTTTTTGTTATGTTTTATTTTTTCTTGTTTCATGATGCTGATTTTCATGTTTTGTACTTTCTCCTTCCCATATTAGTACTTGTGATTAATTATTAGGACAAGTTTTGTAGTTCAAATATGAACTAAAAAACTTGTTCTAACGACAAGTAATATAGGTAGGAGGCCGTAATGTTTTATGATAATGAACTCAATGTCATTCGTCTGTTCCATCTGTTATTTTGTTTTCTATCTACTGTTTAGTGAACTATCTGTTCTATTTGTATTCTCTGTTAATGAACGACCCTCCACACCGCCGGTGGCTTGTAAAGTTGCCTGTACGATACTTTAGCCGCTAGAGGTGCCAGGAGATTGCCCGCGGCGGGGCCTGCAAAGCGGTCTGTAAATAGTTTACAGTACTAACAGGTAGCGACGATTGGAAAGAAAAGTGGAGACAATCAATAGAGATAAAAGAAAAGAAAGGACGAGAAAAATGTTAGAAAAAGATAGGTAGAACTCCAACGTACCACTGGCCCTATGCTCCTATACGCGGTGTAATCATTACCACTACTCATATATGCGGCCAAAAGTTATTACCACTGCTTCAAGGGAAGTGCTGCGGACTAGATGTGCTGATTAGTTTATTTTGTGTTTATTGGGGATTATGTAACAGCTAGTTCTGTCGATTAGCGACGACTTGAATGAAAAGTGGAGACAATGAACAGAGAGAAGGGAACACTGATTTCCTTTGTTCCAAACTAATGTATAATTGAATGTATTCATTTCCAGAAGAATCCATTTCTTTAAACTGTCCCATGAGTTTTCTTTGATGCAAACGGAGCTAAACATAAGACGAGCGTGCATAGGGGAAACACAACAAGTGCAACATTCATCAGAGACGAGCGGGCATAGGGGAAACACATATACTACAAGTCTATTTTATATACTCCCTTTGTTCTCTTTTAATTGGCGTTGGGAGAACTAGGGGTGCATCCAAATGGGAATGGAGGGAATATAACCCATAGAGTACAACGCCTGACGGCAGAACAGGTCATGCTCGTGATTAATCCTACAGTTCTCTGTACAGAAGAGTGTCCACTCCTCCCACGTAGGCCTGCCGCAGTGGGCAGTTCCCTGGTTCCCCCCTATTGAGCAGCCCCAAGCGTCATCATCAATGTTGGGCACTGCCATCGGCGGCGCTTCTGGACGAGGCCTGCCCAGAAACCTACAGACGACACCATCGATATTATTCATGGCTTCATGCTCACACCGGCAACACTTCTTGTTGGTCCACTTCATGGCGACGGACCCGGCCGTGTTGTAGCAAACGTGGGCCTCACCTTCGACCTGCCGGATATACTCGAAGTCATCACGGGCACCGCAGTTGGCGTCGTAGCAGAGCATGGCGAGGATGTAGGCCGCCACCATGTGGCCGTTCGCGGTCGCCCGGGCAAGGAACTGGTTGCCCGGTTGTGCGCGACCATGCAGGAAGACGAGGTTGAACCCAGTGACGTAGCACGCATGAGGGGTGCCAACGATTGCCAGGCGCTCCACGAGGCGGTTGTAGCTCCAGCTAAACTTCCAGATGCTCTCTCGCTCCAGTGCCACGCGCCTGCCCACAACGCGATCCCAGCACGCCGCCTGCATGGCCCTATAGGTGGCGCGCAGACTGGAGAGGTCGTCCATGGGTTGCGGGGAGGTTGCGGTGACCCACCCCACGATCAGGACCACAATATCGTGCAGCAAGGGGAACTCCATGGGCTTCGAAGGGAACCAATGAGGGCACGCGCGACGGAGACGAAGAGGAAGAGTACACGCGGAGAAGAGGATGGCCTGTATGTGTTGCGGAGAAGAGGATGGTGTGTCTTTATTAGTACGCGCGGAGAAGACGATGAGACGCACGCAGTGACGGTTATGGCTTCTAAAGTGCACCGTTTGGAATGCTACTTGCGAAACTCATATGAATGTCTTTCCCTTCCGGAGGATTCCATTCCTTTAAACTACCCCGTGAGTTTCCTTTGATGCAAACTGGGGTTACGGCTTCTAAAGTGCAGTTGTACGCTACTTTAGCCGCTGGAGTTGTCAGAAGGCAGGAGATCGCCCGCAGCGGGGCCTGCAAAGCGGTCTGTAAAAAGTACTCCTCCCTCCGTCCCAACTCAACTCTATTTTTAGCTTTAGTCAAACTTACCTTTGACCAATGATTTATTGCCTGGTCCTTATCCTGATCATCAAGGTCTTTCGCCTGCTGCCCCAGATGACTTGGGGCAGAATGATCCTGGTGACCAGAATGAAGTGTCAGATATGTTGTCCACAGCGCAGGGTTATTCAACACAAGCAATAGGTAGCATATCCTAATCTTTATCCTCATATATAGCGTGTTAACTAATTTTTTGGCCCAAAATGATCTAGAAAAATTACTCCAGATTTGATGATGCCATAAATTAATCGCTGCTCAAAACAATGATGGTGCTCATCAAGCTCGCAAGATCAACTTCATTCATCCTAAAACTAGCTAAATATTTCGGATGGATTTACGTTAGGTGTGTGCATTCGGTCTACCTGATATTTGGGTTCGGGTATTTTGGTCTTTTTCAAAATTTGGTTTCTTGAAATCACCACCCGAATTGTTGTAATAATATTAGGTACCCGAACATTTTGGGTACCAAAATTCCGGTTCGGTCTTCGGTCCTACCCGATATATCCAAATTATACATTATATCCATGTCATGTTTGCACAAATTTAATATGATTGATAAATTTATTTCCATGAGGTAATTTATTATAAATTGACAAATGAAAAATAAAAAATAAATGTTTAAATCCAACAACTTCACACATCACAACTTGAAAATAAAATATCTAAATTTGAATTGTTCATAGTTTAGCATGCATAATTTAACTTATTATTTGATGGACCGACTATTCGGTTATTTCAGTTACCCGAGAGTGGTACCCGAACCCGACAATTATTTTTCAGTTATTTATATTTGCTACCCGAAAAGTACCCGATACCCAATATTTCGATCTTTTCGGTTCCGGTCTCGGTTTTTTCGGTTTTGGTTTTTTTGTCTCAGTTTATTTGCCCACCCCTAATTTACGTAGTAATAGCATATGGGATATACATATTTCTCCTCCATGTTTTTTTGCAGAACTATCAAGTGATATATCTTATGGGCATATTACATATGTAAAACTAATGTAAAATATAAAACTTTTTCAAAGGGAAGTCTTAGGTTTCGTCAAATCTATCTTTGGGATTTACGCAATTTTGATCTGCTTTAACAATACAAGAATTTTACTTTTAGATTCACCATGAAAATATTTCCATAATATACAATCTAGTACTACATGTTATTGAAGTTAATAAATTCCATATAAATCATTGGTCAAAGGTAATTAGTTCGACCAAAACATAAATAGAGTTGAGTTGGGGCGGAGGAAGTATTATACGTTGTTGTTTGCCACATAAGGTTTGGTCCTTAGAGCCATAGCCATTTGTACAGGCGGCTGAAGCGACTGGGCGCACCGAGCTTACGTGTGCGCCAGTCACCGAGGCGCCTTAAATGCATACAGCGCATGCCCATCTTTGAATTCAATTGGAACCGACCGGCATCCCATCACCACTACTACGCGCGTCGAGGGCGAACAGCCAGGCGGGTTCAAATCCCCTGCAGTACTGCAGGTGCAGTAGAGATGGCTGACATGAGGGCCCTACAGGGTGTGGGACCTACATCTCAGCCACCTCTACTGCACCTACAGTACTGCAGAGGATGAGCACCCCAGCCAGGCTGCTACTACGCTATAAGATCACCCGGGCACGCCATCGTCTTCTCCGCACAGCCACTCTTCCTCTCTTCCCAAAACCGCGCCAAGAACACCATGGTTGACAAGATAACGACGCTGCCAAGCCCGCCGAAGGACGCCAAGGGGAAGCATCCCCGACCGGACTACCCCGCGGACAAGGAGTGGGCTCTCTGGAAGATGGCGCACGATGTATTTGACAATACATCGCGCTCCATGCGTCGCCTTGGGCTTGGTCCCCTTCCAGAGTATGCTGCAATGGGGACCACAGGCCACTACGTCTTCGGCATGACGCACTTGGCCGGTCGCCTCAACGTCCTCTGGGAGACGCTGGCGGACGAGCTCGGCATCGCTAGCCGCGATAACATGGTGGCGGCGACATCCAGGAAATTGGGCTTCCTGTCTCCGCCGCGGGAGGCGCCCCCGCCCAGCCAGGAGCCCAAGAATGAGGAGGAGAAGGAGAAGGAGAAGTAGGTGGAGCGAGGTGGAGGAGTAGTTTTTTTTTCTTGTTCTTAGTTGTGTTGTTTTTCTTTTCTTGTTTGTAGTTTGTGTTTTTCTTTTTTCTTGTTTGTAATGTATCGTCTTAAGGTAATGAACTTTATATTTATGTTCATTGGTGCACAAAAATAGTTCTAATGTTGATGTTCTAACGATAAACTAGTGGAATATTTATCTCTTTTATCTTTTAGAATGGAATATATTTCCACTTCCAACTCTACTGAGCTGGAGATCTAGAAAGTGACTATCACCTAGTTTATCTGAGAGAACCAGCAGGGAGAAGCCCACTCTCTATGTTCAAACCCAACACGGATCCAACATAATGAGCAATCAAACAGCAAAGCACGTAGTAAATCACAAAAAATGCAACAACAATTTTTGGAGTACGTATCAACTTTAGCCCAGATTAGATGCTTGTGGGCGTCATTGCAAAAGGGTGAAGACAAAAAAGACTCGATTCGGATGGCTTGCAAAAACAAACTAGAAGTCAGGGTCATCAAAATTTTTGCCCGATTTGGGTTGAGTCTTAGTTATAGACTTCCATAATAATAAAATGTATCGAGTATTTTACTTTCACAAGTGTGTCATAAAATGTATCGGGTATTTTACTTTCACTAGTGTGTCATAAATTGTACGCCGACCACGTATCCTGATCCAACCATACAACTTCAAATAAAGGAGGGTTAGAAGATTGGTGGAAAATAATACGAACTTATAAGAAAAAGGAGAAGAAGAAAAAGGATGGCGCGCGTTTTGATACATGAACTGTGACACTACTGACATCCATCTTCATTGGCCAGTTCCCGATTCCGCTGATCTCCCCAGCATGTATTCACACTAGCTACTCTCTGGTGACTGGACCCAGGGTATCCCGTGGCCCACCCGGCATATCCAGTGGGTGGGCTCCTGAGAAATGTTGTTGTTGTTGTACGTGGTGGTAGGTTGAGACAATGCAACTTGTGGTCATAACAATAAGAATTAAAAATTAGAAAGAGTATATAAGATTCAAAAATCTTCATTACTCTCTTTACTCCGGGCTCGGGCCCGTCAAATTCAGAAACTCCTCTGCTCATATCGTAACTGCATCAGTTAAATATCCAGGCCCGTTTCCAATTAAAATCCAAACTAAAGGTGTAGACAAAGGTTTTGCACAAGAGAGAAGTTGCGCCGTGCCGCCGCAGACGACAACTGTAGGGACGACAAGGAGAGGGACCCAATGGCGGGGACTCAGGTGTACAACGTTACGATCGAGGAAGACGTGATCACCACCACCATGACGTCCTCCGACAAGGCCGTGGAGGACTGGCTCGACGAGGTCCTCTCCGTCCACCGTCAGCGCCTTCACAAGCTCGTCATAGGGCTCGTCGTCGAGTGGTGCCCCAGCTACTCCGCCGACCAGAACCCCGTCGCCATTCTGCAGCTCTGCGTCGGCCGCCCCTGCCTCATCTTCCAGGTCATCCATGCTGACTAATTCCCCGATGAGCTGGAAGATTTCCTCGGCGATTTCGACTACCGCTTCGTCGGCTTTGGCGTGGAGGGTGATGCCGACAGACTTTGGAAGGACTGGCAGCTGGAGGTGGCCAAAACGGTGGACCTGGTCAAGCTCGCGGCAGAGGAGATGGATCACCCGAGCCTCCGCCACGCGGGGCTGAAGGACATCGCGAGCGCCATGATGGGCGCCGACATGGAGAAGCCTTATGGGGTGAGGACGAGCAATTGGGACGCGTACAATCTCTCCACCGAGCAGATCAGCTATGCATGCATCGACACCTTTGTCTCCTTCGAGGTCGGCCGCAAGCTGCTTTCTGGCGACTACTGATCTTACCACCGAGTTTGCGGATCGGCTTCCATCGATCATCCCGGCATATGGAATTCGTAGGTGCATCGCTCAAGTTCTAGCTTTTGTTCTTGTGCGCCCAATCTCTCATAAAATTATTTTTTCTTGAGGAAACACTATATCTTGCTTTTAAAAACATGCATGATATTTCACATGCATCGTGGTCTTTCACATGCATGTTAGTTGTCCATGCATGCTACGCCCCAAACATGATCAACGAGCCTCAAACATGATGATCTATCAACAAAAAAGAGAACACGTAACGTCAGCAAACATGATCGAGGTCTTTCACATAGATGTTAGATGTACATATGCATGCTACGTCCCAAACACGTATTCCAAGAATAGAATAATATTTCCTACCATGTGTATATATTTGTATATTTGTCATATTCTCTGCCATCATGCATGTGTGTATGCTCTCAACCTATATGGCAGTTGTTTAACTACCACACTAATGAAGAATATTATCCTGTCATCAATAGAGATAACAAATTTGACACAAGGATGTTCCCTCGAGGGTACGAGGATAGAATGTGGACGACCATCATCTAATAAGCACACATCTCTCACTGCGTACATACGTGGTTCATCAAATTAATCGATCGCATGCTGCCATTATGTATCGCTGTACTCATCTTTTGAAGAAACGACAGGCGTAGGCGCTAGCCGCTACGTGTTCTGATTTTAGGAACAGATGAACACACTTGTGAAAACACGTACACCACATCCGATCCTCAACGTCATCCAATTAACATGTTCCTCAACAAGGGGGCACAAAAATCCTCAACACGTGACCAAACATGCTTGGTCGCGAGTCTCTTTCACATGCATTACATTACATTCATGTCCACCATCATCCATGATCACGACAATTATCAGTTTGATATGGACTCTCGGTTGGCAATGGTCGGATCCTTAAAAAAGAAAGATATGGACTCTCGGTCGATTGCCACGCGCGTTTACGTCAATCTCCTCACCTTTGTGTGTCAAATTAAAATCTGGCCAATGGG